>ML677352.1:31583565-31713341 GCA_007922305.1 Dermatemys mawii
GGCCTGGGCCCCCGCTTCTCTGGCTGCGTCACAGGGGCACTCAACTCTTTGCTCCTCCAACCATGCCGCTGCCGTGACCTCTCCCTTGCTCCTACAGCTGCACTGTGGGGGCACTCACCCCTCCGCACATGGGGCCACCGGCAGCAGCTCCCGCCGGGGAGGCAGTGGCAGCTTCTCCATGTGCCTGCTCAGCTGGGGCCCAGACAAATCAACACTGTAGGCTGGATCTGGACCCCAGGCCGTAGTTTGGAGACCCCTGGCCTAGAGGCTAGTCATTCCATTAGGATAAAACATAGTTTGTGCCATGGGGTAAAACTTGCTGGTCTCTGAAGTGCTGCCAGACAGCTTCAGAATCCAGATGTCTCAAGTTTTTCTCTTACTTCTGTGCCCCTGCTGCTCATCTTTTGAGGACATTTGGAGAACAGCATATTCTTGAAGCATTCAAAGAGCTGCTAAAACTGCCATGAATCCCAAGTGTGAATCCCAAGTGTCCTGGTGGTGGTCTGACTTAACACAATAAAAGAACTCTCCATACAAAACATTTCTACTCCACTGTTACCAATCTAACCGGAAGAGCAAGGAACTTTATTGCACCAACTTCTGTTTTCTATGAGGAGCCAGTCGGTGGTATTGCATTTCACCTGGGCTGCAGAACCTAGGCAGTGATGAGGACACTAGAGATCAGATGTCTCAGGTTATGTCTCTACTTGCAGAGTTTTTGCACTGTGTCACCCATGACAGGGAACTGGTGAAAGTAAAGCACTGGTTTGTGTACTCACTTAATTCTTGAGGTGGCAGAGTGTTTACATTAGCAGCACTTCCATCCCTGGAGAGAGCAGTGCTGTAGGGCAGTTATCCCACAGTGCAGCGGTCTCCAGTTTGACGTTGGGCCTTGTGTGATGGGGTGTGTGTGATCAGGGGCATCCTGGATCCCTGCAGTCTCCTCTCTGCAAACACTGATCAGCTCCAGTAGCTCAGGATTGCTCTGAGCAACTGATCCCCTGCTTTATTCTGTGGAGCAGGCATTGGCACTTGGCCAGATAAGTGGCCACTTGTCAAGAAGACAGGAAAGGGAGTTTCAGAGTTCCCCAGGATTTACAGGGGGAGGGGTGGATGTCTGTTTCCCTGGCATCAGAGCTGCTGGCCAGAGTGGTCACCTAGGCACTGTGGGATATCCTCCAGAGGCTAAAAGCTGTGTAAACAGGAAGAACCTGTCTTCACTTGCACATCACTACAATAGTATCACCAGTAAAAGCTGTATGCCTCTCGTGGCGGTGGTTTTCCTTTTGCGGTGAAACTTCTGAGTTTCACTGCAAAAAGTCATTAGCAAGTGTAGATGCTGATCCCATCTACACTTGAGCACTTCATCCAAGTTGTAATTTTGTGTCCTCTGAACCGGTGATAGGTGTGTAGTGTAATAGGTCTGTGTGTCTGTGACTCACATACTTACACATAGGGAAATCAGGTCAGTTCTTGGGGGGTAAGGCAAAGGGAGGGGGATAACAAATGCAGCAGCAGTGAATTTCAGTGCTAAAAACGGTTAAATTCATGGATGTCTTCCAAATGGTACAGTAGCTTCAGACACTCATTGTACTATCCAACTTGCTTTGGCTTTTTTTTTAGTAGTGATCCAACAGCAAGAGAAATATAGATTTACCCTAGCAACATGCTTTGATTTAATCAAAGCAGGTTGGTGTCTCATCTGCATGATGAGGTTGATGACCATCTTATTTATCATTTACTGATACGAGTACGTGCTTTACACAGGGACTTGGTCTTTGGGGCATATTGACAGGGAATATGTGTAAAGTCCATTGCCACAACCAATAATATTCAGTTCATCTGTGTTATTGTTGAAGATACCTGGAGCTGAATCCATTTATTTCCTTTCCACCAGCTAATCTTACTTTGATACCACTATGAAGTCATACTCTTATGTCTGCCTGCTTACCCAATTGAGCACTTTTTACTTCGCTGCAAGATTAAGCAGAAACTGGGCCATGGAGGATAAATACTGTATTTGGAACATAAGCCTCTTGGATAACTTATTGACATAGTAACTGAACATGGGGACTGTACATTTTGAGAAACATCTCCTAATAGAAATCTTTAAAGAAACAGTATTTTTATTGGCAATATGCTGATCTTCATTTGATAGGGCTCTGTGTCTCAAATCAACTGAACTCGAAGAGACAATTTCTATGCAGTCTTCTCTCCATTCAACTAATCTGCTGCCACACTTCTTCACAAAGGTGAGAGAGAAGCTATGTTCTTCTGACCCCTAAGTTCTTGGGCATAAACAAACTAGGGAAATACAACCTATATGAGCTGTTATAGGGTGGAACTCCTTCCCTGAGGAGGTTGTGAAGTCTGGGACTATAACAGGGTTTAAAAGAGAACTGGATACATTCATGGGGGTTAAGGCCACTAATGGCTATTGGCAAGGAATGGTGTCCCTAGCCTCTGTTTGTGAGAGGGTGGTGATGGATGGCAGGAGAGAGATCACTTGATCCTTACTTGTTAGGTTCACTCACTCCGGGGCACCTGGGGTTGGCCACTGTTGGTAGACAGGATACTGGGCAGGATGGACCTCTGGTCTGACCTGGTACGGCCATTCTTATGTTATTATGTAAATTATGCATAACTGATCGGAAACCCATTTCTAGACAGTAGTAATCAGTTGCTCACAGGGTAGAGAGGTGTATTGGAGGACCCCACAGGGATCCTTTCTGGATCCAGGTCTGTTTAATATCTTCATCAATGATTTAGAAATGGTGGAGAGAGTACACTTAAAGTTTGCAAACGATACCAAGCTGGGAGAAGTTGCAAGTGCTTCAGAGGATAGGATTAAAATTCAAAATGATTTGGACAAACTGGAGAAATGATCTGATATATAAATAGAATAAAATTCATTAAGGACAAATGCAAAATACTCCACTTAAGAGAGAACAATCATTAGCACACACACAAAATTGGGAAATGACTGCCTAGGAAGGAGTACTGCAGAAAGGGAGCTGAGGGTCATAGTGGATCACAAGCTAAAGATGAGTCAACAGTATAAAACTGTTGTCCCCCTTCCCCTCCCCCCACAAAGAAAGCGAACATCATTGTGGGATGTATTTGCAGGAGTGTTGTAAGAAGATATGAGAGAATTCTTCTGCTGTAATCCATGCTGAGTAGGCCTCAGCTGGAGTGTGGGGCCCAGAATTGAACTCAGTACATGTCAGGAAAGATGTGGACAAATTGGAGAAAGTCCAGAGAAAATCAACAAAAATGATTTAGGGGTCTAGAAAACATCTTAATTGCCGGAATAAATTGCCTAGGGAGGTTGTGTAATTTCCATCAGAGACTTTTTTAAGAGCCAGTTAGACAAACTTATGTCAGGGAAGGTCTAGATCAGAGGTGGGCAAACTACAGCCCGTACGCCACATCTGGCCCGTGGGACTGTCCTGCCCAGCCCTTGAGCTCCCAGCCAGGGAGGCTAGCCCCCAGCCCCTTCCCTGTTGTCCCCTCCCAGAGCCTCAGCTCGCCATGCCACTAGCACTCTGGGCAGTGGGGCTCTGAGCTCCTGTCGGGCTGTGCAGCTGCATGACTGGCTCTGGCTGGGTGGTGCAGCTGCCAGTCCTTCTGCTCTGAGCTGCATGTAAGGGGGCAGGAAGCAGAGGGTTGGATAAGGGACAGGGAGTCCTGGGGGCAGTCAGGGGACAGGGAGCAGAGGACCGTTGGATAGGCTTTTTTTTTTTTTTTAAATTTCTAAAAACTCACAAATTTGTATCATACAAATATACCTATTCAAAAACTTGGCTGTACTTTTGGTAAGAGAAGCTACAGGTTCCCATTGTTGGTTGGGACTGTTTCGGTTCAGTGCTGTAGTTAAATTTTAACCCTTTGCTCCTCCAGCCACACTGCTGCTGTGGCACCCCCCACCTTTGCTCCTCTGGGTGCTGCTGCTACCTTCCCGCGCTTGCTCCTCTAGCCTTGCCGCGGGGGCACTCACGCCTCCGCACATGGGGCTGCCAGTAGCAGCTCGTGCAGGGAGACAGCGGCATCTTCTCCCTGTGTCTGCTTAGCTGGGGGGCTGGACAAATCGAAACCCGGCTCCAGGGCCATAGTTTGGAGACCCCTGTCTTAGAGGCCTTCTTCCATGACTGGAAGTCGCTCATTAATCTAGAAGTAGTAGACTAATTCAGTTTAAAATGTGTTAGCATAACGTAACCAACTGGAGTAGATAAAGCCAAATGGTGTCTAGTCTCAAGCTCCATCTGTTCAGCTGGCTAAGTCATGCTGATGCAATTTAAAAACAACTTGCATTCAAATTTCTCTCACAGAAATAAGGCTAACGGCAAGGAAGGGCTTTGTATGCAAGAGCTAGGAGCGATCTGTTTTCTAGCTAGATAAGGTAAGCTGGGATGCATATATAGTGGTTTTGTTTTTGTTTTTTGTTTTTATGCCTCATGTTGGCCTCCCTTCTTACCTTAGAAATCTCCTTGGACAAGTATTTATTTAGATGTGCAAGTGACATAACCTGACTGAACCCACAAATTAGGTATTAGACAATAATATGTCTAATAATATGAGCCTTCAGCTAGTTTTTTGTCTCAAATAATTACAAGCACAAGGAAAGAGTCTAGGTTTTGAAAATCTGGAATTGCCTCTTTCTGCTAAAGAAGTTGGAAATGCATAGGTGCCATATTGACATCTGTAAGTTCTTCCACTATGCCATGTACCAAATGATATAGTAAAATCCCTGCGCACAGTTCACAGAATATCTTTTTCAGTCCACATTTTCTTTAGTCACTCTGAAAGGCCATATGTTGGACAACACAGCCTGATCCAGTGGATAGACCCACTACGTTCTGCACCTCACTTCCGGTTGGCTCTTTTAAAAGTGGCTCTCATGGTCACAGTGGCTACTCCACCATGTGATGCAAAGTGCTGCTGGCATGCCTAGTCTGTAGAACAAGGCTAAAACTTTCTCACCTAGAAACTTCTTTACTTAACTACTGTGTTGCTTCTTGCATACGTTGAAAGAATTCCTGAAGTATTTTTTAAAAGGCTAATAGCAATGACTGCTCTATTGTAACAAGTCTGCTGTACTTTTCTGTGTGGTTGAGAGGATAATCTGGTTTTATAAACAGTTAGTCATGTTACATGTTAAAGATTCTAAAAATGTGGCTTGTTTCAATTTCAGCTCCAAGTCCCACTACGGCTGTGCCCTACGTGTCAATCAAATGTGTAGATGTACGGAAAAACCACCACAAAACCAAATGGCTAATGCCCTGGGGAACCAACCAGTGTGAGAGGATCCGAGATCTTGACGAGGCAATGAGCAGACAAATAGAAGCCAATGACATTGTGTTTGCTGTTCACATCCCCCTCCCCATCAAGGAGATGAGTCCCTGGTTCCAGTTCATACTTGTTATCCTGCAGCTGGACATTGCGTTCAAGAAAAATAACGAGATAAGTATGTCACTTGCTGTATCCCCAAAATGTTGGATAAGTACCAAAGAAGTTGACCATTGTGCATTTTTTTCTATAATTTCTCTTAAAATGTGTGGTGGTTTTTGTGTGTGTGTGTGTGTTTTTATATTTATATACACATTAGTGTGTGTGTACACTCTCTCACTCTCACTCACACACTTGAGCTACATGAGGTATGGTACGTGAGAACGTATAAACGCCATTTCCTTTTGAAACCATCCTCGTAAGGAGATTTTTAATGTCCTGAGGCTCATCAATTATTGGATTATATTTAGTGTATAAAATCATGGAAAAATCAAAATATCCCCCAACAATACAAAAGGGAGTGACCCTGGTAAGAGCAATGTCTTCTCCAAATCCCCTTTTATCAGATGCTACTATGTAACAAACCATTCTGTGCTTAATACTGCTCCCACTGACATCCAATGGCAACAATCCACTGTCCTAGTGGAACTAGGTTTTGAACCATAAAATTAAGGTAACTAGCTGGGGTCCACTATCTCGCTCTGCATGGGAGAAAGTTTCTGGAACTTTTTTAGCTATGTTAGGGTAGTGATGCATACAAGATGGTGCTGTTTTAATCTGACATCCAGAATTTTACTGGATAGGCTATAAAATAGTGTGGAATGGTTAGTGGGAAGAATAGCCCATTATTAAAATTTTGTGTGAGCGAGGGAGGCTCCTTCTCATTGGAAAAAGAAATTGTGGGAAGGGGCAGCTCCAGCATGTTAAAGGAAGGAAATCTAATATAAGGAACTCTCCTCTTCCTTCTCCTCCTCTTCCCAACAAAGAGTGCTGAAGCATAATTCTGATCTGCCATCAGACATGGCCTTTCTCTTTACCCCCTCACCCTCCAAACCTCAGTTTTGAGAGAACCAATATGGAGTGGCCTCGTTCGTATGATCGAACATCACCTTGAGATCATTCCTGGTTTAGTCTTACTCTTGATGAGTGAACATGAATCTATCCTCTCGTTGCTGTTACCGGATGTAGTAGCCTTAAACTTTTGAATGAGAATATAGGCTGGCCCCACCTGCAAGGGCTTCTTCTGAAAGACTTCGCAATGGTAAAGTGCATGGTTGATCTCCATTGTGACATTGTTTGGAAGTCACTCCCCTAAGATCCATGTCCCAAATTATTAGTATTGTTACAGATTAATCAGTAGTACTCCTAACCAAGCTAAAATCAACTGTGTTAAATTGACACTTATTTTTTCCTCTAGTGAGCACACATCCCTTGCATTTATAAACTAGCTTTTCAAGGCTACTGAAATCTGTGTAGGCACAGTCAGAAAACCAGAGAAAGATAAGAGGGATGTTCATCTGTGCTCAACAGTGACCCTGTAACTTTCTGATGCTTGCTTGAACTGGTTTTCAGTTTCCACTGCAAAAGCAGGACCTCTGTTCACAAGGGATCTGTAAGCTGGTTGAGCTGAATAAAAGTGTATTTGCAATAATTCTCTGTACTCTAATTTTCTAGCTGAGTGGGATTATTTTGAGGAATCTGATACTAGGGTTCTGGGACGGGGTATGTAGAGAGTATTTCTCGGGGGATAAGGGGGCAGGGCTCCAGTAACAAGATTTCAGTGACTCATTTTGTTTCTGATGTAGGCTCTTCCTCTAACCAGTTTGAGTTCTAAATTTTGCCAGTTGAGCCACTGGACAAGGATAATGGGAGACTGTCATAGTTCTACCACAGCTTAATTAGTATTACTCTGCTTGCTTAATGTACATCACGGACTGTTTAGAATGCCAGGAGTCAGGCATGTCTGTCAGTCCAGCAACTTCAGAACTTGGTCATTGACTGACTAAATAGGGGCTTTCCTCTGATAGAATGAAATGCTAGTCATGGCATTGGCCCCAAGTGGACTCTGTAAGATAGTTTTTGTTTTTCTCAAAGCAACACAAACTGGGTAGCCCTAAAATTTACCTTCAGCAATGCTGAATGGTATTACGCCCTGCAGAAGAAATGAAGGCCGCCTTCATGCACATCTTTAGAAATGTGCTTAGGTCTTGATAAGGATCCAGATACTTAAGAGTAGACTACTTTTTCTAGGTCTATCAATTCACATGGAAAGCTGCCTGAGTTCGGCTTTTCTCTTAAAAATGGTTAATTTCTGGGTCTAAACAGACTATTCCTGTTTAATGCAATGTTTTACTCAAATACCAAAAACAACAAATCCTCTTGCTCCTTTTGACTGTTCTGCAAAAGATGGGGAGCATGAAGATATCTGCCAAAGAAGTCTGAACGGCTGAAGTGGTTAAAATGGTCTGTATTTGGCTATTGAAATGTGCCATGCATATTTCATTTAATTGGCCAAGCAGGTAATGATTGCAAATAGAATTCCAGCCTTATCTCAGTGCAATAAGTCTCATTCACATAAGCTGTATGAAACAAATGCTCTGTGTGAATAACATTGGCCAGTTTCCATCAATAACACAGCTGTTGAAAGAGCTTAGTTACCAGGACGATGGATGGCACTCTCTCTGAGGGACTGTTTGTATGCAGTAATCTGACATTTAGCTGGCTGGCAGCAACCTTGAAAGTGAAGTAGAACCGGGGGGAAGCATTGGTGGTGATCTGCTTTCAGACCACATGAAATCGCTTGTTTAGAGTCAGCACAAAAGGCTTCTTTTGAAACCTGAAGTGTTACTCTGTTACTGTGCAATTAGATCTTATTCCTGTCATTGAGTTGGAGAACACTGGAAACTTTTTGGGAATGGGTAAAATGCCACTCAGCTCATCAGTGCTCATTTCATCATATAACACCTGGTTTCAGACCAACGGTTTCTTGACTGATCTATAGTACACCTGCCTCAATTTAGCCCAGCACCTAGCTGGCCAACTTCTAAACTTTCATGCGTTCTTGGCCTTTGATCCTTTTGGCAGTAACTTTGCATTCAGCAGGTAATAATATTCCAAGTTGGGTACACTTCCAACAATGGTTTAAATCCTCTTCAATTTACTTAATAGGTTTGCATTAGATTCTATCTGTTGTTCTCATAACTTAAGTCCTTCAACTTAAATTTCCAATCCTCAGTCCTCTCTAGTCTTAAATAATAGAAATAACTGTCTGCACATCTTGCCAGCACCACCACCGCATTGGATATAGCTAGCTGAATGCTTCATGTAAGAGAGAATGTGCTGTATCACTGGGCACAGTATTTATTGCCTGCTGTACCTTCTTGGACACAGGACTTTCTTCTGTATCAAGCTTCACCTGTTGTACATCAGCTGTGTACAATGGTCCAGTCTTCCTGATCTGTAATAATAGACGTTAGCACACCTCCTCCGACTACTTTATATTTAACCTCTTATGCAGAGACCTGATTTACTTTTATTCACACTTAGTGAACTTGGACTTGGTTTTATTCCCAGCTGTTGCTGTAAACTTGACCAAGTCACTTAACATCTCTGCCTTCGTTTCAACCTGTATAAAAGGAGGAAAACATTTTGAAATCGGTATATAAGCAGGAGATGGTGGTGGCAGCATTTTATCAGTATATAAGCAAGTCAATGGTGTGACTTCACCTATAACATTCCCTAACTGTCTTGTGAAGGACTTTAGAACACTTTCAGCCTTATTTTAAAAACAGGGTGGGGGGCTGGAGTGAGGAGACACGTCATTCACATCTATTAGGATTTTTAAGATTCACTTAAAAATGTAGGTTTCTGGTTCTGTCAGCATGGAGGGGAAAAAATCTCCTTCAGAAAAAAAAAGTGGTGATGGTAATTACACCATAGTTCATCTAGCCCTGCATGCTCCTGCTAAGATTTGTATGAGCCAGCCCTTTTCTCTTCTTAGGTTGACTGGCTTCTACTTCCATCCTTTGCTACCTGTCAGCTAATGCCAAAACTGACAATTTTTTCCTAGATGCAAGTGTCTTTCCAGGTTGCTCTATTAATATGCGGCTAGCACAGACCTGTCATTCTGTCAAATGACTTCCCTATTTTTAGACTTGTTTTCACTTAAAAAAAAAAAAAAAAAAAAAAAAAAAAAAAAAAAAAAAAAAAAAATCCTATACTAATAACAGTTTAAAGGGAATCCTGGTGAAAACTCATAGTAGTTGAATCTCTAGCCTCAAAATTCCAGACATATTGAGATGTGACATGGGGAATGCAAGGAGAGGTAATTTGTCTGTCTTTAGGGCTCTTGTAGTTGTGACCTCCATTATCTTATGGATGTCCATGAAACTGTCATGGAGAAGTCTGTCTCCTTGTACCCACATTCTCCTAAGGCTTCCTGCCAGTCACAAACATTCTTGGCACACTGCTACTGTATAAACAAGTTTATTTTCTCATTTAGAGAGTTACAAAATAATCCAGTGGAGCAGGTCAGATTATTATTCACCACATCTTGGTATTGACAACTGAGGTGTTATATGAGGATGTGAAATCTGGAACTCTCTCCAGCCATGGCTGCATTATCCATATAGCAACCTGTTACTTTTACAATGGAATTGTGTAACCACCTTTTCTATACACAAGTGTCTTGTGCATCTATGGAAGGTTCATCTAGTCTGAGCATGTGGTGGCAGAAGTGGAAGGGAAACCTTCAAACTACACATGCTTAATCCGAATCTTAACTATATACAGTAGCCCTGTTTATAGGTGCCTGTCCAGTCTCATGGTTTGACACTAAAGGGGTGGTGGATACCATGTTTGTTTGTAACCCCACCATGCATGGTTCTGAAAACCCGGAGAATTCTATGCAACATGGTGCAACTGAATAACCAATTCCCTGAACATTGATATTTTGACAAGCTAAATATATTTATTGGTATTCAGCAGCGCCTTACCTCTCTCTCTCCCTCCCTTAAGTATGGAGAAGATACTACCTCCTCTTTGCACTCCTCTCTACCTTTCCCTGCCCATACATGACTCTCTAATTCCCTTTATAGGGAGGATATGTGCTTTCTTCTCCAAAGCCTTGAAGGTGTTGCCTATTATCCTGGTTCTGATTATGTTTTGGGGGATGGGTCCTTACTCTCTCATCCCAAAAAGTATCTGCCACTCTCTTGAATGGGCTCCGTTCCCATCCTGCAGCTGTCTGAGCTCAAAGAGCGTTCCATGTGGATCTGGAGAGGAGGGCACCCAAAAGCCAGGAGTAGAGAAGAGCCTTTCATGGAATATGAGGGGGTCAGTTGGGTGAGATTTTGTTTAGAGGTCTTAATATTTCTTCTGACTTCATCTGCAAGGTCCCTACCCTCTAGATTTAAATCCCTCTTTGAAGGATTTTTTGCCATGCTAAATTCCTCATAGGCAGCAAATTTGTACTAACTAGCCCAGGAAGCACAATTTTGACTTGTATCCTTTTCCCATGCCCCTTTCTCAGTTCACCTCACTAACTTAAAGTATAAGCTCCTTAGGACAAATATTGTGCCTTTTTTCTGTAAAGAAAGCACATACTGTGTATTGGGCACTACAGGAAGCGAGCAATATGTTGATGGGGAGTCTGTCTCTGTTAGTTCCTCTGGTCTCTCTTGTTCACTCTTGAGATCTGTATCTGGCATCCAGTTTTAGAAGCACTCCCTTGTCTTGTGGCCAAACATAGTCAGGTGTCTGCTTTTGCTCCAATTGCCACAGCATTCTTCAGTATGTTAACTATATACCTGGTCCCAGTTGTGAGGGTTTTTTAAATCTGCAACATCAGCAATGTTATCCAGCTGAACAGAAAGTATGAAAGAACAGTTAACTGTGTAAGGGGGGTTAGTATAGCCAATACAAGTAGGTGTTACAAACCTTTCATGGTTAAAATATTTAGCAGAAATTATGGTGGGTGGTGGTTGTTTTTAAACACCAAAAAACATTATCTGCTTTCAGTGAAAGGAGTCATTAATACACCCAGATGGGGAATCCAAGTGTCTTTATTGGTATGTAAGAACCTTTCTGTTCTTGTCAATGTGAAGGAACACTTCAGTCAGGTTGCATCTGTGATGGGTGGAGTAATCCCATACTGTTGCTTAATAAAACTCTGAAAACTTGAAAAATAAAATACATTTTACTTTCTTTGCATTTCTATTGGCTTTCTGGTTTTCATGACCAGTGATAGTGCAGCAGTGTTTTAGTTTGCAAAAATGAAGTGGATTTTAAAAACTGTTCCCACTAGAACGGAAGCTCTGAATATTCCTGTTTTATGGTTTGTAAAACGGGGTGTGGGTGGGCTTTGGGAACTAAGTTTGACTGGACCACTTAGCCATTATTTGCTGAAACACTAAGACAGTGCACCTGAGCTCATGTTTTTCATGTTACAAGGAAGCCTAACTATTGCAGAAATGGCTCTGGGGTATCAGAATTCATGATGAATCTGGAAGACTCAGATCACAAATTCGACAAAAACAGCTCAGAAGAACCATGTTGGTGTCCACATTAAAGTTTGAGAGCCACCTCCAAACACACTATAAATAGCAAGTCTAAACCACAAACCCATCCACACCCCTTCCCAGCATTCTGTATGAGTGTACCATTACATAATCCCAACAAAAACATAACTCTGAAAAAGATGACACATGCGTAGGCCAAGCAGACCGTCAAGAATCTGTTCTTATTCCATTGTAGATTTTGAAGTATCCCTTGTAAATGGTAAAAGCCAGTCGCTCAAAAGAGCACAGCATCCGTGGGTGGGACCAGAGATTCAAAAGAATATGTTGTCAATCTGCTTCCATCTGAATTGGATAAGTGAGGTGGGATTAGGTGGATTTTGTTTTGAGATCCCCTTTGCACAACATATCAGTTCATGGTTTTGTATATAAATGACCTTTCTAAACATATTCAGTTGAGTAGACTAGATAGAATGCATGTGGCAATTTATCACCAGGTGAGATTCTTGATCTGGTCTACTTGCAACCATGCCATCTTCCACTTCTAGGGGATTTCAAAGCAGATGCTGTTTGTGGCAACCTGTACTTTGAACAATTACTGCTCCAGGCTTGTCCACTGATTTCTGCATCTGCTTCAAAGTGTGTAGTGAAGATAGACTATCTTCTGAGAAACACATTAGAAATGGTGAAAATGGACATGAAAAGAATAAGAGTGGGAGAAAAGCAGAAAAGAATGTCCATAAAGGTTTAACATTTTTTCTTATATAAGCTTCTGTATGCACATGAACTGAGTTAGGGCCCTTTACTGCTTGAGAGTTGTGCTTTCATTGGTAGCTATGATACAAATTCAATTGCAGCCCTAGTGAAGTGGGTCGTGAGGCAGCAGAGCCTTGATGCAGGGTGTCAGATCATGTGTGTGTGCCCTAGGAGCAGTCTTACATAAGACTACAAGTTAGCAAACATGGTCAAGAGTGTTGGGTATTCTTTTCTAATAAAGCTCGGTCACCCTCAACTTCTAGGAGTTGTATTGGAGAATAGATAAACATCCTGTAGTGCAGGGATCTCAAATTCAAATCACCATGAGGGCCACATGAGGACTAGTACATTGGTCCAAGGGCCACATCACTGAAACCTTTTCATACAATACAAAAGTGTAGTAAAAAATGAAGTGATATTTAAAAGTCAATATACTATTTAAAAACTGTAATGCAAAGAGGGGTTTAATAAAATAAACACTCAGTAATACACCTCACTCAAATGACAAAACACGCATTTACTTCTAGAATTACTTCAGTTAAAACACCCCCACAGCCCTGCCCCAACTTTACCCCTTCCATGAGGCTCCGCCTTTCCCCACTCCTTGCCTGCCTCTATTCCAACCCCTTCCCCAAAGCCCCTGCCTTGGCCCCACCTCTTCTCCACCTCCTCCACTGAGCGTACCATGTTCCCAGTCCTCCCCCTCCCCACCCTCCTGGAAAGGATTAAGGCAGCAGAAAGCGCTGGGAGGTAGGTGGAAGATCGGGGACACAGTGTGTTCTAGGGGTCAGGGAGTGAGGGAAATTTGACTGCCGGTGGATTTTGCACCTATGGTGGGCTGCAGGAAATAACTCTGCAGGCCACATGCGTTTTTGAGACCTCAGCTGTAGAGGGTAAATTATCCATATGAGTTGGAATGGAGGGATTTCCATCGCCATATGTAAATCAGTTTATCCTTATATTCTGACATTTATTCTTGCACTTTTTTTGTTACGTACTGTTCCTTTCATAATAAGCTTGATTGTTACTCTTGCAGAAGACAATGCAGAAGTTACACTTGATGTGTCCTTGGCCTATCGTGATGACATGTTCAGTGAATGGAAAGAAATGGCGCATGCGATAGAGACCCGAAAGCTAAAATGTTCTTTTGCCTCTGCAAAAGTAGGTATTGCTGGTTTCTATGAGCTCTTTGTTAGAATTGTGTCCAGTGGCAGCTTTCAGCATTTCCAGGTTTTTGTTGGGTGTACAGTAAGTGGATATGAGTTGCAAGGGGAAATGCTGCTAATAAAACCAGACTTCAAAGATTCCAAGGCAAGAGCGACTGTATGTTCTCTCTAAAAGAATGAAATTGGGATCTCAAGTAGTCATTAATCCTGGGATCTCCATTGGGTTTTTTTTGTTTGTTTGTTTAAAAAAGCATTACAGGTCTACGGTAAGAGATAATGATTTTCTTTTTTTAATCACTGCATGTTCTGGAAGGGAATAGTGTCATGAACAAAATTTTCTTAGGGGGGAATCCCTAGTAGAATAAGGTGTTAAGGAGTTGTGGACACTGGGTTAACAATTGTGACTTGTTGAGTTGCTTGAGTGGGTACCTGAAATTGAGTAATAGATGGGAAGGTGGGAAGGAGAGGGAAAAGTAACTTTCTAATTCTTGTATTTGGGGGAAGATAACTGTGATTCCAGTTCTTTGTGCTCCTGGTGAGGAGTCAGAAATGGCATTTCCTGCAGCAAATCACATCCATGGTGGTGGTTGTATTCGTGCACAAGAGTCCTGTTAGGGACTAGGGCCCGACTATGCTGGGTACTAAACAAACATAGAACAAAAAAATAATCCCTGCCTCAGAGTTCACAGCCATGTAAGACGAGAAACAATGGGTAGATATAACGGACGGACAGGGGAGCACCAGGAAATAATGATAATATTAGCACGATGGGCAGTGGTGTCAGTGTATCAGCCAACTGACCATTGTTAAGGTGAGTGGTGGTGGTTGGAGGTTATGAGTATGAGGAGGCTTGATGGCAAAGCAGAGCTTTAACTTAGTGTTTGAAAGAGATGAATGAGGAAGCTTTGTAGGTGTTTGCGGAGAACTATTTTCAGAAGTAAGGAGTAGCGTGGGGAGAAAGCATGCAGGTGCTCATTCAAAAATGGAACACATGAGCATCAAAAGCTGGCTATTGGCAGAATTGACTAGGGAAGTCAATATCTCGTCACGAAGTTAATGTGGGGGTAGGCCTTGAAAGGAAAGCCAAGTACCCTTGTGTCTGATGCCTGGAAGAGGAGAAGCCAGCCAGGAATGCAAATACTTGGTGATTTTGGATAAAATGATGCTTCAGGAAAATGACCTTTGCAGCAATGTTTTGAATGGCTATAAGTGGGGCAAGACTGGTCTTGACTACTGCAGGGGAGCGGTTTTGAAGATCTGGACATGAATCTTAGATGTGCGGCTGGAGAGACTGTATCTTCAAGCTGTTACGCAGGAAGAACTGACAACTTAGACACAGATCACCACATCCAGGCTATCTAGAGTGCTTACCTCTGTGTTGGTCATGTTGAGCTTAAGGTGACAGGTGGAAGTCCCATGAGGAAATGTCTGAAAGACAGGCTAAGATTTTACTCTAAAATAGAGAGATCATAAGTAAAGAAATGATGATGGAACTTGTATTTGTGAATGAGTGAGATGTAGAGGGAGAAGACTTAGGCAAAGCCCTGTGGGACTTTGCCCTCCCTCCTCCTGAAGTTGGAAAAGGATCTTTCAAATGACACACATGTAGGGCTGATCAGAGGGAGGGAGAACCTGGAAAGGACAGCTTCACAAAAGCCAGGATAAGAGCTTCAGCATAGTCAACCATGCTCCTCCCCTTGAAGGTGGCCAACAGGTCGAGGAGACTGAGGATGGAGAATCCATTCTGATTCGTATAGGAAGAGGTCATTAGAGAACTGAGAGCTGTTTCACTGGAGTGCAAGTGGTGGAAGCTTTTTATTGGAAAGGGTCTAGAATGGAATTAGAAGGGACTCCTACAGTGATGGGAGGGTTCTGTTGCTGAAGTAAATCCATCTCTCTCTGAGAGGTAGCAGCTAGGTCATCTGAAGAATTCTTCCATCTAGTGCTGTCTATGCTGTGTGGCTTAGGTCATCTTAACTATGCCCTGATCTACGCTGTGGTGGGAATCGACCTAATATACACAACTTTTGCTACGTGACTAGCGTAGCGGAAGTCAACATATTCAGATACTTACCTTGGCATCTTCATGGTGCTGAGTTGACTGTTGGTGCGCCCCTGTTGATTCTGCCTGCGCCTCTCACTGTGGTGGAGTTGCAGAGTAGATGGGAGAGCGCTCAAGGATTGATTTATGGCGTCTAGATGAGACACGATAGATCGATCTCTACCTGCTGATCCAGTGAATAGTGTAGACCTGGCCTAAGTCTCTCAGGTGTGACTTTTACACACCCATAAACAATGCATCTAGGGTGACCAAACTTTTTAGTATAGAGCAGGCCTCAGGTGAGTAGGAAATTAAGCTCAAATCACTTTCACTTAAGCATATATGAAAATTTTCCCAGCCTCATCTGAAAGTTTGAATTCACTTACTGCAGTTAATACCTCTGTTCCTTTAATAAATCATTGAGTTGTAAACATGAAACATCTTATGATAATAGAAGATTATGTATCCAAAACATTTAAGGTCCTTTAATAAAGGCATATTAAGAAACTTCAGTTGTCCAGTAAATAAAGAATATATCCTTCACCATTTTCTAACATACTAAAAATCTGAAAATATCAACCTATATAATTGCTTACACTATAACTAAATTTATTTATCCTCCTAGGTAGCAAAAAAGTACCAGTCTAATGTAAAGGCTCTATCTAATTGTAAATCATCATGTTTTAATGGTTATATCAGCCAATGAAAATGTACCTTTCTTTAGAAAATTAACTGAAGTACAAATGGACAGGTTGATTTAAAATTGAATTTTTTAATTTTATTTTATTTTAAAAACACTATCCTTTCCACTTGGTGCTTAAATCATGCTTAAAATAAATATACCCTAATAAATATGTAGCAAGAATTGATCTATTACTAGGGTTTTGCTGGCAGTTGAACAAATGATTCTAGTTAGTTGATTAGACCTATTATCCTTGCTTAGCATCTGATATTTGAATATTAGATGCTGCATAACTACTTCCTGCTTACATTTTTTTTTTTTTTTTGGCTAAATACTTAATGCAGTCAATATCAATTACAGACTTTAGGTCTAGGGGTCTAAACTTTTTTTCTTACTATATTCACTACCTGTATTTATTTGTAAGTCATTCTGTGTGAAAATTAAACATTAAAAATGCATGACTTACTTTCCTAAAACTTGTACACAATAAAAATAACTTTTAAAATGAACATATCCAAGTACATTTGATTGGATTATAGTGATCTGCGCTGTGAAACAATCGGAATAATTTAACAGTACCAATATTACTGACTAATGCTGTAATTAACTGGTTAGTTTAATGTGCACCACTAAGCTCTACTGGATGAACTGGAACTATTCAGCCATGTGTCAGGCCCTGTTCTGCTAAATGAGAATCTCCTTTAACTCCATTAGGAGAAGCCAGACCAAGAGGATTTGTAACGTGTCCTTGCTACCACAGGAAGTTCTGCGTAGCCATTGCATATAGCATAGTGACACTCATGAACTTTTTTGGCCACGGATTAAAACAGGCAATAGCTATAGTCTTGGGGGATCAGATATGTTCTCATCAATTTATATTTTCAGAGAAAACTGGTTGATACATAGTGAACTGCTTCTCCATGTGGATTTGTTTTCTTACTACTTACTTCCTGGTTCCCTAAAAGAGGAAAGGTTGGAATGTGATGAAACAAGGTTGGGGATGAAAAGATGGGATGTGATGAACAAAGCTGACCCCTTTGCATTTTCCCTCTTTCCACTAGACCATAGAGCATGAAGGCCGATACTATGACTGTGATGTGCTCCCTTTCATGGAAATAGGAACTGTGGCTCACAAATTCTACCTCCTCAACATTCGACTCCCTGTGAATGAAAGGAAACTAATTAATGTGGGAATAGGGGAAATAAAAGATGTTCGCCTGGTGGTAAGTGTGCATGTCTCATTTCTGTCTTTACTCTGGGCTCCCGTCTCCTCTAGATTAGGTGTTTAATGTAGACTTTCACTGCAGTGTCAAAGGAGGGAAGATATTTGTAGAATCCAATCTTTATTGGGCTTCTGATTTTGCTGTGGTAAAGTAACCCATGACTGATAGCAAAACTCCTTCCCATTTCTCTGTTCTGTTACAAAACCACCATTGTTCTATTCCCTAGTAAGAGTATAGTGACGTTATTTTCTAAGCTCAGTAAACATGTATAACTCCCACCATCAATGCAGCCCCTTTTCCCACTGGATCTCTTTTTGTCTTGCCCCTTTCCCACCATGCCAACACTGCTATTGTCGTCTGCTGGTAGTCACTTCCTTGACTGCCTGCTTCTGGAGTCAATTTTATCATGTCTGACTAACATTTTTCTATTGCATACAGTCTGGATTTGGATCAGTGTTTTAAATTAAACTGGAAAAATATGCCTCCTATTACATGGCCACTTTAGGCATAGAACTTTAAAATAAAGGATGAGAGGATATAGGAGACCTGGAATAATAGCACTTTGAAGAGGAAACTCTTAATCATGTCACCTTTTGATTTCAACAAATGCATTAAGTGTCCTTGTCTCTGCCTCACTTCAGTCTTAGATAATTTTGTCCGTCAAGGACAAATGGTTCTTCCGTTTACCACCATTTAATTTGGTAGAGTAAGTCTCTCCCCTTGCACTGTTTTGGCTTTTGATCAGAGCTATTTCTGGAGCAACGATCAATTTTCCTATTAGCTCTCAGTATTTATCGGGGTTACCATCATGTAGATCCTCATCCCTCCCCATTTTGCATTTAGGGTGACCAGATGTCCCGATTTTATAGGGACAGTCCCGATTTTTGGGTGTTTTTCTTATATAGGCTCCTATTACCCCCACCCCCGTCCCGATTTTTCAAACTTGCTGTCTGGTCACCCTGTCTGTATTTAATATTAAGTTGACTAATTTTTCATGTTTGAATAATAATTGTGTGGCAACTTTTATTGATTAAATTGTATGCAAAAATATACCTATTAAACACCAGTACTAAAATAGTCGGGTTGTATCAATTTCTGATTATTGGGAAATTGAAGTAGTGCAATATTTGCATTAGTTATTAGGAGTCCTTGTAAGGATGCGCAAGACATTGTGACGGTAGACTGCTGCGGGCACTCTCATCCTCGACTCCAGGAAAGGAAGGGGTGCGCACCGCCCCCCCCCCCCCCTGGGGGGGGGGGGGTCATTCTCTCTCCCGCGCCCGCGGGGTCCCCCCCCACTCCTGGGAAGGAAAGGGTACTTTTGGCCACTGTTATCAGTCCCTGCCCTGTTATCGCATACTTCCCATGTTGGAGTACTTGGCTCTCACAGTTTGCTTGCCTTGAAATGAAACACCTGCATGCATCGTGTGATACTAACAAGACAGAAATAAGGTATTAGTTATTCATGAGGTATGCATGAGATGTAAATGTTTTTGTTGTTTCTCTGCCTGTGTGCCCACACGCAATGGGCTTCTTCCCCGGGCATTGCTCCGATGCGTCGGGTCCCCGTTTAGTGGCAGCAGCAAAAGGGAGCCCCCGCTGCAGGTGTGCCACTTTGCCTTCAATAAACTCACTACTTTTATTCAACAGCTGTGTGTGTGCTTTACTCCTATGGGACACGAAAGTATCCTTCAACAGTCCTACAAATTCTCTTGGACTGAATGGCCAGGACACTCATTACGCAGCGGTGTACAGCTCTTTACATTTTATCAAACAGATCAGCTGTGCATTTCACAAGCAATACCCTTTTAATGTTAAGTGATTGTAATTTAGACTATAGCAGTTTCTGTCAGGCGCTGGGACTATAACACAATAATGCAAATCTGATCTTTTCTGTAAATAAGGAAAATAAAATGCTGTACAGCTCCCATGTTTAAACTTGTATTCCCAGGGTATTCATCAAAATGGAGGTTTTACAAAAGTGTGGTTTGCAATGAAAACCTTCCTCACGCCCAGCATCTTCATCATCATGGTTTGGTATTGGAGACGGATCACGATGATGACACGCGCTCCTGTCCTGCTGGAAAAGTGAGTAGAGGAGTAACTCGCTGTGATCCAGAAAACACATAAGATTTAGGCCAAAATGTTTGCCTCATGCAAAGCCTGGTAAACTGGCTATGTGCTAGATTGCCATCCCTGGGGATCCAATTTCCTTCCTTCCCCACTCTTTGCCAAGCTACTCTTCAGCCATTGTTCTGTAAGTCTGCATGGCTGATACATTCCTTCTATATGTGCGTGACTAGACCTCTGCCATTCTCTCTCAGCAATCATGGAGCCATAGAATTTGCCTCCCAAAATTTTTTGGTGGTGCATGGGAAGTCCCTGCAGCGTTGTGTAGCAGATGATGTCTGTACCCTTTGTATTAACTCTCCAAATTCTGATCTCTATCTGCTAATGTATCAGAAATGCCCCAGGCTGCTGCATCAGGGTCCTCTCTGCCTATGGGTGTAAGTGTAGGATTAGCACGGTAAGAATTTGACTGCCCAACCAGTCTTCTGAAAACACTGTTTTTTCCATTTTAACTCCTAAGCATGGGCTTTGTTTGAAATGGATACATATAAAGGTGTCTCTATGGAGACAGGATAACAGTACTGCTATGTGGGTAGGCCAGCAGGAAGGTATCGTGGCAAAAAGGAGGAAACCTCTACTACTTCATGAAGTTTGAGCTCCTTTGCCCTAGTCCTCTTGCTCCTTTCTTTTGAAATAGAAAGGGATTCTGTTCTTTGTCTGCTTCTCCAGGGTAATCTTTGCTCTTGGGATTTCCATGACATTCATCAACATCCCAGTAGAGTGGTTTTCCATTGGATTTGACTGGACTTGGATGTTGCTCTTTGGAGATATTCGACAAGGAATCTTCTATGCCATGCTTCTGTCATTTTGGATCATCTTTTGTGGAGAGCATATGATGGTGGGTGTGACTATAGAGTAAAGAGTATCTCGTTCCCTTTAGAAATCCGATAAGTTGTTCATAGCATTACCAACCAGACTTTCACACTGGTTTAGAGGTATACATCTTAGCTAGGAAACAAGTATCTCCTAGTTTAAAAACCTTCTCCCTAAGAGCAATTGCAGCATCAGTGGTTGCCTTAGACAAGCTCCCCTGGTGGATACTAGATATTTGCAAAGCAACAGCTTGGAGTGTTGTGCACATTTTTCATCCGATCTCTTCCTTGGAAATAGTGTTCCAATGCCCAGACTGGCAGAACAGTGTTAATCTATGGCAGGGGTCGGCAACCTTATAGAAGTGGTGTGCCAAGTCTTCATTTATTCACTCTCATTTTAAGGTTTTGCATGCCAGTAATACATTTTAATGTTTTTAGAAGGTCTCTTTCTATAAGTCTATAATATAGAACTAAACTAGTGTTGTATTAAAGTAAATGTTTAAGAAGATTAATTTAAATAAAAATTAAATTTAAAATGCAGAGCCCCCCAGACCGGTAGCCGGGACCCAGGTAGTGTGAGTGTCACTGAAAATCGGCTCGCAGGTTGCCTACCCCTGGTCTATGGGCTTGGCTATGTGGTGCTTTACCCCACACCAGTGAGGTATAAATTCTAGATTGCACCAGCATGTCTCACAGTAATTGGATGCTGCTGACATGCACTTAGTTTCCTACTGCCTGTTAATGTACTGCACAGACAAGCCCTAAATTTAAGCAGAACTCCTTGCCTGCTTTCCTCCAGATGGACATGCTGTTTGCTAATCTCCCACAAATAGAAATATACTGATGCCATCAAAGCTGAGAGGTTACTTATTGGTAACTCTTCTTTGGGAGTCACCTCTCTGTGTTCCCACTATTTGCCCACCTTCCCCTCTACTCAGGAATCTGTGTGACCTCAGGACTGTTTGGTTTTGGTGAAGGCACAGAGGCAGTTGCGGGGTGGGAATGGGGAAGGACTGCATTCTCATGTACAGGGTGGGGCAATGATGTCTCCCTCTCACAAGCTTTCATGTATCCCCAATGAACATGGCTTCCCAATGAAGTTATGCAGCTCAAAATCTGAGATGCCATATCCCGTCATGGAAATGCACAGAGGTGACTCAAAACAGCACCTATTAAGTAACTCCTTTCTTGACTTAGGAATGTCCGTTGCTATCAGTCTCACTGGATGCATAATTCAGTCACTTATTTCTCTTTCATAAATTAACTCTCTTTCCGTGGCTTGATTAATTAGGATCAAAATGAACGAAATCGTCTCTCTGGGTACTGGAAGCAGGTTGGGCCCATAGCGGTTGGTGCCTTCTGCCTTTTCATCTTTGACATGTGCGAGAGGTAATGGAGACATTTTTTTCTTTTACACTCTGTAGTGCTAATACAATTGTGCTCTGATCTCAGGTACTGTCCTCTTCTTACAGGGGCAATTATCTTTACACGGGGTCTGTGTTGGTTTGCCGCCTTTTGAATAGCTTTATTGAGACAAATATTGAAAAGTTGTATGAAGGCTTAGCACTTCAGATCATTTGAGTCTCCCCATGCCAACACTGTATTCACCAGCCAATTTCTGTGCCTTTTGGGGAAGGGAATGGCAAGTCCCTTCTCATCAGACTAGGTACTCAAGCCCTCTTGGGTGACAAAGTCCTGTAGAAGTGACAAAGTCCTGTGGCACCTTAAAGACTAACTAAAGTTTTAGAGCATAAGCTTTCGTGGGCTAATACCCACTTCGTCGGATGCAATACCCACTTGCATCCAACGAAGAGGGTATTAGCCCACGAAAGCTTATGCTTGAAAGCTTATGCTTTAAAACTTTAGTCTTTAAGGTGCCACAGGACTCTTTGTCACTTCTGCAATTCCAGACTAACACGGCTACCCCTCCGATTCTCAAGCCCTCTTATAACTCAATTTCCTTCAAGCCCAGGCTTCAATTTCTTAGACATCCCTGTAGCAATTTCCCCAATTTAAGTTTCTCCTTCCAGGTCACCTTGCATTACTTAAAAGTAGACTTCTTGTGGAAAATGACTGAAAGTGAGAGAAATAGATGGATACTCAGGCAAAGAGCTACCTTTTAAGTTCACAAAGCATGGAAATGTTACCTGTCACAGGAAAAACATTATTTTTTTTTTTTACTTGTAGCTCAAAGGGTATATTGAGCAATCACAGAAAGCTGCATTGGAACAGTGAGCGATGAAAATGCAGTAGACATAGTCCTGTCCTTTTTATATGAGGCTCTTATCAAACTCTGTACCCATTGTGGGCCAAAATACAATTCCTTACAGTATCGCTTCATTGGTATGTGTGCCAAGATATAAGTTAATCTCTTATGTTGTCTTAAAAATCTTCCCCATGTAAATGTTGTTAGATGTATCCTATCCATTTCCAACAAACACTTTTTTGAAGCAATGTGTAGTCATCATAATTCTGCCTAATTGAAAAGGATGTTTAATACTGTGCAAATGACAAGAATTCCTTCTCAGCTAGTGTGCTTGACACTGTAAACAATATATATTTTAAAAATGCTATGACTTTGCATAGCTGATACAAGTCAGTTTGGACCAGAAGGTACAGTCTGCCCCAGTCCTGACTGCAACTGTCCAACCATTTTTCTTGCAAAGAGACAAGAAGGTTTTTCCTTTGGCTTCTATAGTACTGTGAAGTTGTGTTGGAACGGTTTTTGTAAGATTACGTATCCACTGGAATGTAAACTTGAAGTCTCCCCACCCACCTCCAGACACACTCCCAAATTACAAAATAACATTACTCATTTTTCCAAACTGTTAAGTTAGATGTATAGGAATGTGTATTTTACGGTATCTTTGACTCTTTGTACATGAATTCTGATTGCCCTGAATTCTCTATTTTTAGAGGGGTACAACTGAAAAATCCATTCTACAGTATCTGGACCACAGATGTTGGCACGGAGCTGGCTGTATCCTTCTATCTGTTTTTATGCAGTAGCATTTATTTTGTGTTTGGTTTTTGGAGTCACAAATACATGTTAGTAACTAAAAATTTCACATTCTCAAAGTACTTACTGAACCTGAGGAAAAATCTGTTCACTTTGGTAAAATGGGTTCTGACCTGAATATAGTGGAGGATCCAGAGTATCCTTTGAATGAACATCTTTATGGCTCTATAGGGGGATATTGCAGCAAAATCTACAGGCTGCACTAATATTTTATTGAAAGAATGAATTCTGAGATTAGTATAGAGAGAAGGGAAGTGATTAGGAAAATTAGCATCTGCCTCAAGCTGCAGAATGTCTAGAAAATACCCTAACCCAAGATGTGCCATTAAAATAAAATAAAATAAAATCTTAATTTTATTTTATTATTTTTATTTTTTATTTTATTTTATTTTTATTTTATTTTATTTTATTTTATTTTTGAATCACTGTTCTCTCTGAACCCTGTCTAAATTGCACCGTTTATGCTGTTTCCTCTCCTGGTCTGAACTAGAGCCGTTTTTTTTCTCTGGGGAAGTTCATTTCCTTGTAGACGCTTGGAAGTGTGGTCCCAGAGCATTTATACAAATTGCTTTTTAAATTTGCCTAGTCACGCTGGAAGGGCTTTCAGCTACATTTTAATTTTTATTACTAGGCTAAGATAAGGTAGTGTGATTAGTTTCACTTCCCCAGCATCTTGCTCCTCTTGCAGGAATCATCTAGATTATATGTTGGTTGGTTAAGTCTCGTCTTCTCTGCTAAGCCTCATCTCTTTGTACCAGTGGAGCAGAAGTGACAATTCCAGCTTAGCCTTTTTAGCCTGTAGGAGTTTTAATGTTTTATCCCTCGTTAACACCACTTTAAGTGCTTGGGGAACAACCGGAGCATCGGCTCTGGGACTGAACTGGGGAAGGGACCATAAAGCGTACACCGTCACTCAGATGGAAGCTTCTATTTAGTACACGCTAGAAGCCTGTATTAGGATTATTGCAATAATTAGTATACTCTTGTAAAGTCTAATTACGTGGATAATATTTTCTTCAATCTCCTGCTTTGTCAAGTAGCTGTTCCCTTTAACTTTACTGCTCAGATGGCATTTATTATAGTTGCAGGAATCTGCCTTTGCCTCTACTTCCTGTTTTTGTGTTTCATGGTGTTTCAAGTGTTCAGAAACATTAATGGGAAACAATCCAGTCTCCCAGCAATGAGCAAGGCTCGCAGGCTTCATTATGAGGTTAGAAAACCCTTGTTGGATTAAAGGTGCACATGTGCATGCACTCATTGCTTTAATATTCCAAAAAGACAACTACTGATCTACCAGAAAAACTGTATCCATCTTCATTAGCTTTTTCCATAAATTAGAAAACTTCGTATTTTACCGGTTGCCAAAATCATCCTAATGTCAGTTCACAAAAAGGCAATGGTTTTTTCTTTGTTCTGATTTTTAGTCCCCACCTAATGCTTTCAGTCTTCAAAGTACTTTACATTGTGCGGATTAGTGTTTGTACTCGTAGGCATTTAGTCCCAATCTGCTCTGTTTTTTCTCGTCAGAGCAGTGTGACCCAGTGGTAAAACCTTTTTGAGATGTAAAGCACTATTATGTCAGATGAAGAAAATGATGCAGGGTGCTCATGTGACTTGCCCAAACCACTTGAGTCTGCATCGGAACAGGATTAAAAATCCAGAGTTTCTGGCTTGCCATCTTCTCTTTAGACCACGTTGGCCTCTGGTCAGAGCTGTACTCATTCTTCTCTAATTGCTGTTGCAGAGCAGAAGGAGGAGCCCAGATAGAGTTGCAGTCAAGCCAAGAATGCTCGTTTTTTTCTTTAAAAAGGATGAGGAGTACTTGTGGCACCTTAGACTAACATTTATTTGGGCATAAGCTTTCATGGGCTAAAACCCACTTCATCAGATGCATGAAGTGTCCATAAAACTTGTGTAGAAAATGTTCTGATGAGTCCAATTCTGTGTCTAAACAGGACATTTGTGACTCATTTCCACTAAGAAAATCTGTATTTTTGCAGACATTTCCCCAAAGTCTTAGATCTTCTTTCATCATTTTCCTTTAGTTAAAAGCACGGCACAGGTGGTATGACTTTGCGTTGCAATAGAACTTAGGGCTCCGCTCCTCTAGGCTCTGTGCAAATGCTTAACAAAAAGATGGTCCTTGCCCTGAGGACTCCAGTCTTGCCACCCTCAGCCCACCTGCTGTACAATGGTAGCTGTGCATAAGCTAACTATAAAATGTCCTCACTTCCCCAAGGTTCCCGAGTCTGTGTGATTCAAAAAGAGCGTAACTAAAATCCGTCTTTGTTAAATTCAAAACTGATTTTTAAAAAGCAAACAAAGTCTGTGATAAGCCCCCACCCAAACCATGTGAATTTGTCATTTGTTTGATGTCCTTAATCTACAGTCCAGCATTCATTTAGTCTCCTTAAATTCTGGACCAAAGAAAATTAGATAGGGAAAGTTTTGCACCCTCCTCACATGAGCTCATTCCATTTACAGAAGCAGAAAACGTTTTGTAAAGTTGATCACTCCTGGTATAACCTAACAAACCCTCATCACAGATGTGTGCTCTAGAAAGAGAGCATATCTGATTTAGCAAGGAAGCCACAGACTTATCAAATGTGCTGTTAATTTAATGAAACCTTTTCGCTTAAACTCATGTGCCTCCTTCACATTACCTCTAAGTAAATCAGTTTAATTTCACAGTAGCAAATGTAATGGAAAGCAGTAGCTGTCAAGACCTCTACACCCCATTCAATGTAACTGTGAGGAATGCAGACGTGTGGGGAACAGAGAATATTGGCTGTCACCAGGGTAGGACAAAGGAGTGAGTGGGTGGTTGTGGGTTTTGTGGTTTTGGACTATGCTGTTTAACCCCCCGCCCCTCAACTCCCATCTTGTAAAAGCTAAAAATTGAATGGGATTATCTGTTCTGTTATGATGACCAGTGTCCTATCTCTCTAAATAGGGGCTGATTTTTAGGTTCAAATTCTTGATGCTCATCACTCTGGCCTGTGCAGCAATGACTATCATCTTCTTCATTGTCAGTCAGGTGAGTGTGCTGAAACCAAACTAGCTGTGATAGAGTACAGTATCCAAATTCCTACGTAGCCAAGTTATTGGTTATATCCTAGTTCAGAGGACACAGGAATGCATAGATTGTAGGTGGGGCTGGTAGCATCTGCTTATTGTTAAGGCTGCCTGATATTTCACATTATAAGACCCTGTTTTCAATTTTTTATAACTTTTGGGAAACTTAAACTGTTTGGGCAGAAATTTTTCATGCTGTCTGCCTCAGGATAGCTTCCCTGCCCCCTCACATTTCAGCCAAAATGGCTTAACCATTTGTTATATGAAAGTGTGTGTGTGTGGTGGGGAGGGCTTGTCCGTAGGTTGTTTTTTTGTTTGTTTTTGCGCTCTTTTTTTTTTTCTTTAAATCTGG
This sequence comes from Dermatemys mawii, assembly GCA_007922305.1. Taxonomy (NCBI): domain Eukaryota; kingdom Metazoa; phylum Chordata; order Testudines; family Dermatemydidae; genus Dermatemys; species Dermatemys mawii. The sequence goes on from ML677352.1 coordinate 31,610,623, forward strand.
TGACCTTTTTCTTTGAAAATCTCTAATATGGGAGTATGCAATTATAGACTGTCATAATGCATGTTCACAAGGGGACTGAATTGATGTTGCACAGGAAACCTTAATTCTAAGAACAGTCATACTGAGTCAGACCACTGGTCCATCTAGTCCAGTATACTGTCTTCCGACAGTGGCCAATGCCAGGTGCCCCAAAGGGAATGAACAGAACAGGTAATCAAGTGATCCACTCCCACATTGCCCATTCCTAGCTTCTGGCCAGCAGTCTAGGAACACCATCTCTGCCCGTCCTGTCTAACAGCCATTGATCCTCCTGTCCTCCATGAACTTGTCTAGGCTGTGGTGGTAGTTTCTTTTTAGTTTTTAATTCTGGTATTTAACTTTTGAGTGCTTGATTTTTGCGATCCTAAATGCTATTAACAGGTATTTTTTGAGGGGATAGTTACATTTAGAAGTGTGTGTGTGAGAGAGAGAGAGATGTGTATGTTTCTTCCCTCTGAACTTCAATTTAGCCCATTGATTTAGATAGGAAAATATGTGGATATATAATTATAATAAAAATATATAGTATATTGGGTTATGTTTTAAGTTGCAGAGGTAAAACACCATGCACTCTTGAAGGTCTACCCCACAGTATTCCTCTGAGAATAAGCCTCTTCACTGTTGTGACCAGTTCTCAGTATGACAGCGTCACAAGATGACTTTCCAGTGTTAAGATGTTTTGTTGGTCTCAGGTGTAAGGTGGCAATCACAGTTGCACATAGACATGCAGGCTTTAGCTGCAGAAATACAGTGGACATACCCTTAGAAGTTACTAGTCCAACTCCTTTCTACTTAGAAAGTAGAGCTGTTCTGAAACTTTTTTGTCTGAATTTTCTAAAGAGTAATATTCTTTTCCCAAGGAAAATGTCATTTGTAGGCCCATTTCAGTTTTGCTGGGGGCACGGGGGAGAATCTTCTTTTCTGTAGTGGAAATTGAAAAGACAGCTCCCCAACTAGGCACCGGGGGAGGGGGAAGACAGAGAGTCCCAGTTCTTTGGCTGCAGGAATTGGGAGGAGAAGGTCAGCTTCACTGCAGGCAGAAAGCAAAATTGGAGAGTCTCCCAGATGGACAGCTGAAAGATATCGGTTTTGGGAGAAGCAAAATGGAGTTTTCCTTGAAGTCCTTTCCTGTGAAAAATTCTGGATGTTTCATCTTGGCTTGCGATGAAAATTTTCAAAAAGGTGAAATTTTTCACAATCGAATTTTATTTTCTTACTACTTTTTAATACTTCTGAGTCATGCACAGAAGTACCCTCAGACATACAATATTAGAGAATCTAGCAGCTGCGTTCCCTTTGCTTATGAAAAACAGTGCTGTAGTCTGGCTTGGTAACATGGCTCTGATCTAAAAATCTGTTCAATGGAAGCAATTGGCTTGAAGTTCTACCTCAAATCTGGGAAATCATTTCATCCAGCTACTTTCATCAAGTTTGGTATTTTTGTTTGTTTAAAGACTGTGTTCTGCTACTGTCTGCTTTGCTTTAAAGCAGAGCTCCTCATTTTCTATGGGGAAATCTGTTTTAAAGTAGATGGTAGACTATGACCCCAAATCACTTGTTAATTTGGCTTTTAAAATGGAAGGAAGTCTTAAGGTTTCTTAACTTTCCATAGAGTCTCCTGTCTGTTTCTTTATATCTGGCGCTAATGCCATCAGCCATAGGTCTCTGCCATAAGACAGAAGCAGTGAGACGTGCTGAATGCTATTAGCTCTTTGCATTATTCATGCTGTTTTCTTCTATAAAAGGTTTATTTATAGACCCTCTAAAGTTTTCAGATGTAGCCAGTCTCCCAGGTACTGCTCGATTTATAATTATCCTCTCACTATAATCTTGTATGACTGGAATGATCTAACTTGAATATTCTGAGATAAATCTTGTTAGTTTACTCATCTTTGGGTGGTTGTTTTTTTTTAAGTTTCTAATATGATTCTTGTTGCATGTGCTAATCCTTATAGATTGGTGGCAGGGGAAGAGATTTTTTAGTATAGGGTTTACTTTGGGGCGGGGGGAGGGGGTGTTGTCTGGACATGAATTGTCCATGCACTTAATTCTGTCTTAATTTCAGATTTCTCTGTAACTGCTCTTAGAAACATTTGCTTTCTAGGTGCCTGCTCATCATAGAAGAATTCTCTTTACTTATCTGTCCCTATTAAATCTCTGCTTTCTTGTGGACAGGTGACTGAAGGCCATTGGAAATGGGGAGACTTCACAATACAAGTGAACAGTGCCTTCTTCACTGGCATCTACGGGATGTGGAACCTCTACGTCTTTGCTCTTATGTTCCTATATGCTCCATCCCACAAGAATTATGGTGAAGATCAATCAAATGGTAAACTGGGCTTTGGTGTGGCTCTTAGTTGCATATCAATACTAACTTGAAATAGCCTGGGGACGGCATTATGTAGCTGTGGTGGAGGAAGTGAAAGACAAGACTGAGGAATGGAACTAAATAGTTTGTTTACTGAGATTACAGTTGGCTTCCCTTGGAATATCTTTCAGTAGCACAGTGGCTCTTCAGTATTAGCTCATGTAACAATTTGTTTGGACTGAAACCATTGCCAGGAAACATTCTTCTCTTCAAATGAATCTAACTACACGGAATCATGGAAATCCTTCTTAGTCCTCAGCTTTAGAAAAGTTTGTTTCCAAAACCCAAATTCTGGGGAGTGGGGGCGGCAATTTAACCCGGCAGTTACTCTCCAGTTCCCAGGTCCTTCTTTGTGCATCAGGCTGAAATGTAGCTGTTAGGGTTTCCTCCCCACTCTGAACTCTAGGATACAGATGTGGGGACCTGCATGAAAGCTCCTTAAGCTTATTTCTACCAGCTTAGGTTAAAAACTTCCCCAAAGCACAAATCTTTTTTTTTGTCCTTGGATGCTACGCTGCCACCACCAAGCCATTTAGACGAAGAATCAGGGAAAGGACTGCTTGGAGTTCCTGCTACCGCAAAATATCCCCCCAAGCCCTACACCCACTTCCTGGGAAGGCTTGTGAATAATATCCTCACCAATTGGTGCAAGTGAATACAGACCAAAACCCCTGGATCCTTAGAACAATGAAAAATCAATCAGGTTCTTAAAAGAGGAATTTTATTTAACGAAAAGGTAAAGAATCACTTCTGTAAACTCAGGATGGAGGATAAGTTTACAGAGTAACAAAAGATGTGAAAACACAGAGGAAACCCCTCTAGCTTTAGTTTCAAAGTTACAGAACAAAAAACAGGGATAAACCTTCCTTTAGCAAAGGGAAAATTCACAAGTTGAAAACAAAAGGTAATCTAACGTGCTTTGCCTTATCTACTTGCTCTTTTGTCATACTGAGACTCCATTTAGAATGGTTTATAGGAGAGAGAATTTCTGACCTGATGCTTCTCTGCGTCCCTCAGAGAACACAGAAACAAAGAGCACAAAGCTCTCCACAACGTCTACCCCACAGATTTGAAAGTATCTTTTGTCCCCATTGGTTCTTTTGGTCAGGTTCCAACCAGGTTATTTGAGCTTCTTAACCCTTACAGGTAAGGAGGAATTCTAGGCTACCATTAGCTGTATGGTTATGACAGTAGCTTTGTATTTCAGGTGACCTGGGAGTAAGTAGTGGGGAGGAGCTTCAGCTCACCACCACCATCACCCATGTGGACGGGCCAACCGAGGTTTACAAGCTGGCTCGCAAGGCGGCTCGGGAGTAACTTCTGGAACATCTCACTTGGGACAAACACAGTGAAGTACAAGAACACAGATTGAGACAACATCCTCCTTGAGGAGACATCTGAAGTAACTCACTCTACAAATGCCCAGTATTTATAGTGTGTTCACTGAGCGGTGGCACTAAAATGGAACCTTTGTAAACTCTCTTTAATATGATGTATTCTCTCCTGGGGGCGGGCAGGATATGTATTTTGTATTTTACACAGACATGCTAAACAAACTCTAAGGGTGCAAAGTGAAATGTTCAATAATTTAAAAGCCAGGATTAATGTTGGTTCAATTTGGCTCCTTGTGCGTATGCAGGATGATAGTCTTTAATTACTGGGGTTTTTACATGGGACCCCTGCCTCGTTCAATGCACAAAATGGACAGTGGTCACTTAAGAGGAGCTATTTAGTATTTTGTTTTCTTTTGTGTGTAATTTCCTCAAACACACAGAAAATGCAAAATTATATTCTGTATCTAACCATATTGACACACTCCTTCCCACCCCACAGTTGGGTCACTGGCAGGGTTCAAACCTTTGACTTTAGCACAGACCTCTGCTACTTAAGCTAACAGTGACTGGTATCAGTAGTAGGCTGTTACCTGGTGTATGGACTAAGCACTAATGAGGGGAGAAATGCACACTTTACTAGTGAGTTTCACAGCTATTTGCTGACAGAGGAATGTAGAAACTCTGGATTCCTGGATTTTTTTTTTTTTTTTTTTTTCCAAGCGCTGGAGTGGGGAGTATTCTCCAGTGGTTAGACCTTTCTGCCCTTGTGTTCCCCAACTTTCCTGTATCTTCTTATCTGCTCCACTCCCACTGGGCTCCTGAAACCCCTTCTCTCCCCACCCCTTCTTTGCATTCCACTGATGGCTCTTTGTCCTTCATAATGCCTGGATGGCAGGAGAGGGAGCACTGACGACATAGGAGAGACTCTCTCCCTTCTCTGTTCCTGTGCCCAGTGCCACGGAATCCTTCAGCAGCTGGGAGGAACAGTTGCAGGGCAACTCCTGTTCAATGCCGGCAGCACTAGCATGGAGCATACTCCATAGAGATGGTATATCTGGAGAACTCAGCTGCCAAATCTGCACTGAGCATGTGAGAACCAATATTTTCCAGTATCTTGTAACTTGGCCAAACTTCCTGACCAGTTCTTAGACTCTTTGGGGAATTTAGCTCTGGCAATGTCCTGCAGAAGGCTGCACAGTTGAAAAGGACTTTCCATGCAATTGCTGCTCTTGGCTGCACATGGTATTAAGTTCTGTGCTCCCCCTGCTAATGCCTAGGCAGTGTGGAGGAGGAAACAGCCTGATTTCAAATGCAGGGGGGATGATCCAGACCTGGAGGGAATGGACTAGGTTACATATGGATTGAGGGTGTGGGGGAGAGGAGGAGGAGGAGCTAGAGCTGTGGTGAGTGAGAGGAAAACTAAGACAGGCCTGGGTTGGAGGATCTGTAGTGAAGGACACTGGGGCAGAAGGGTCTGTGCCCACATGCTATTCCAGAGCCTATATTGGATTCCTGAGTGTCTCATTCCTGCTGTCAGCAAATGTCTTTTGAAACTCCTAGCAAAGTCTGTGACTCATCTCTCCTGTAGAGCTTTGTCCGTACAGAGATGGCAGTCTCCTGCTATCGGTTGCTCAAGTAATGGAAGTTTGTGCTGTGAATCCAAAGGTTCCAGATCTGCTGATGACTCCTGCATAAGGCTGTTTGTGTCACTGAGGTCACAGAATCCCTGACTTTCAGAGACATTCTCTGCTTCAGCCCAAGGGCTGCAGGACTTGAGCTGGCAGCCAGTGGGGCCCTGGCAGGGTTCCAGTGACAGGGGGCCCCATGGACAGTTCCAGCAACAGGTGATAGACTCCTGAAGGGGCCTTCCTCAGGGCTCCAGCAACAGGTGACAGCCTTGAACAGGGGGAGGGGGATGCCTCAGGCAAGTGGCTGGGATGCCCTGTTTTCTCTTTGGGAAATATGGTCACCCTGCAGCTCCCAGCTGTCATGGATGTGGGGTGGGTGGGGGGAATCATTTTTCGGTTTGCTTTTTTTAAAAAAAAAGCCTGGGAAATCACACACAATAAAATGCAGTAGTGCTAAGGTTGCAAAGTCAAGCACTCAGAAGTTAGGAAATGCCAGTATTAAGCTTGCCTGAGTAACCTCAATATGATCCTCTTGGACGTGCACATTATGATGTAGTTTTTAATTAATGATCTCACACTATTTCCTGCTTCCTATAGGCCCCCCTCTGCCCCATCTAGTCCAGTGGATGGACCTGCTGTGAGGATAAATCAGGGATCTGTAGTGAAGGACACTGTTATCTGGTTTTTAGCATCCCCATGCCTGTTCAGTTTCTGGCTACTCACCTTCAGGTACCTAGGACCAAATTTGCAGAAGTGCTAAGCACTCCAAACAAGGCTCTGGGCTTCTCAAATTCAGTACCAAAAATGAATGGACACTTTGACAATTTTGGCCATAATTTCTGTGCCTCCGTTCCCAATCTCTAAATCTGAGAGAACTAGGAGGAAATTATTAACTTGTATTCAGTGCAGCGTTTGGATGGGCTTTGTCAAATAAAGCCTGGATCCACACTGAGGTTAATAAAAGAAGATATTGAATAAATATATACTCACACAACGAGGCAGGGGTCCTCTGGGGAAGCATATAGATAAGCATATAATTAAAGATGGTTACCTAACACGCATCCCCAGGGAGGCAGAGTTGAGTTGCCCTTCCAACCTCAATTCTGGCATTTCAGAACTTTTGAGAGCTTGACCCTCCAACCTTAATGTTAACTTCAGTTTTTTATGTAATATCTATGAACCTAGAATAAATTCATCCTGATTTCTTTAATAGCGTAGTGTAACATTGCATGTTGTAAAGATTTATTTACAAAAGAGTCATTGCAGCTTTTAAAACCAAATCTCGTGTATCAAACACTAACAAGTTTGTTATGGTGTAGATATTTTTATATTTGCTAAACTACTAAGGGCCACTTGGGTGCTAGAAACAGCCCCTGGGTCTTATTAAATTGTTTGTTGTATGTTCACTTTTTACAAAATGCTTTAAGCTACCTGGAAAAAATGTAGTTTTGTTAATTTAAATAAAATATATAATTGTGGTTTTGTTGTTAGCTCACTGAGTGAGGAGAAATTTGTAGCCTTTTTTGAGTCTTTTTATGGTTTGCTGAACTACAGAGACTGTACCAGTGGCGCAGAACTGTGCTTTACTGGAGACCTGAATTTCCCACCAAACCACTTATCTAGTTCTTGGTGCTATTGTTTTGGCCTTCCAAAAAAAAAAATAAGACAGAAGACATTCTTCTAATCATTGTATTCCTTATGAAAATGCAAAACTGATTTTTTGGAAGCTGGAATTCTTTTGCACAACCTGTTATGAGACAAGATGGATAACATAAGCAACTTGTCACTTCAAATGTGGTGAGATGCTGAAAAGCAGTATTTCAGTGGCTGAACTCCTTTTCTTTAATTCCTCATTTTAGAAGCAGTTATGGTATCAAAGTACTCCAGGCCAGATTCAGTATTTTTTTTTTGAAGTCAATGGGAACTGAAGCGGGGAGGTGGATTAACTACAGCAACTGCAGAACCCCTCCCATCTACCCTGTAGTGTTAGAGCAGTGCAGCGGTGACACTGCAGTTGTGTTACTGTAGCATTCGAAATGTTAACGTAGCTTCAGACGCAAGACCATAGTTTAGTTCAATACTGGCAAGATAGCATAAGGCACAAACTGTACTGCGAGGCTTCTCCTTCTGGAAGCACCTGGAAAGGAGGTGGTCTTGTTTGCACTTATGCCTTGTGCAGTAGCCATTATGCTTCCAAGCAGGCTTTGTACATTTTACTTGTCTGTCTCGATCCTATGGACCTAGAGTTTTTTCACAATTCTAGGTGCAGTTCACCACACTTGTAGCGTGACTTAATTTACAAAACTAGCTATACACTAATGCACCACTACAATGATTTGAAGGCATCTGGGGTAGATACTTCTGGCCCACATTCAATATAGAAACTCAACCCTGCATTTCTTATGTACTCAGACTTCCCTTGTCTTCAGTGGGAATCCTAGTGCTCAGGGAATCCTGGGCCCAGGTCCCGCTCTGCACCCATGCCTGTGATGCAATGTGAAATTACAGTGATGCTTTTTGGCAACCTCTAATCAAACCTCCTTTGTAACTTTGTTGATTAAACATTATTAAGCTGGTGCTCATAACACTCCTAACAATCACTCTTCACTCTATACACTGCCAACAATGGGGAACGATTTCTTGATAAGAAAATGTTACTGTTGTATTTATAGTGCAATAAAAGGGACCACATGACTTAATCCTAATGCATCAATCAAATGGAAAACCAGGATAATGGGTTAGGTAGAATACTTAAATAAGGCATCAAACCATTAAAAATAAAGACTTTGTATATGAAAAATAAACTGGGAGCATATATTTAACAAGAGTGACAGATGCAAAAAGCTGAGAATATCCATTTATCCAGCTAAAAAGACTAAGGCGAGCATGTTGCATGACAATAAGTGGCTTAAGGGGACATCATGCTAACTGTGGAACAAAGTTTTAGACACTTAGTTTATCACAAGCCATGTTATTTATCTAACATTTTTGCAATTAACATTTAAAAACAAAGCCCAACTAAAATGCCTCTTATGGATGTTTGTGAAGCTGTTTTAAAGTGCTGGCTAGGCTGCATTAGAAACTGATGCATTTGTTTCCCTTCTCAGAAGATTAGGCACAAACATTCAGACAGGTTATTTGGCACTGCAGAGAAGAAGGGATCCAGAAAAGCACGGATGATTAAAGAGAGAGAGAGTATCAATGAAATTACACTCTGGACAATTGTTTTTACTTAGGGCTGGGCTACACTGGAGGGGGGTGATAAGCTCAGATATACAACTTCAGCTATGTGAATTGCTTAGCTGAAGTTGCAGTATTTTAAGTTGACTTGCCTGGCTGTCCCCACACAGTGAGTCAACCGTGGCCACTCCTTGTCAACTCCGCTTCCTCCTCTTGCCGAGGTGGAGTTCCGGAGTCGACATGGAGTATGTTCAGGGATCGATTTATCACGCCTACATGAGATGCGATAAATCAATCCCCAATGCATCAAATACCACCTGCTGATCTGGCGTGTAGTATAGACATACCCTTAGTCTGATATGGAACATCTAAGAATGCTTTTTGTTTTTATTTCCTCCCTCTTCTCCCCCTCCCCGCATATAGTCTATTTCCCCTGTTTGTGTGGTTCTTACACGCAGCAGCAGGACAGAGAAACCCTTTTTTGAATAAAGAAAAGGTGAAGCTAAAACCACAAAAGTTGGTAGAGAACAGGTATGGAGCTTGAAACTGATTAGATTTTAAAGTGATATAAAATGTGGAGGAAGCCAGTGGCAGTGTACAAGAAGTTCTATTTAGCCTACAAAACCCAGAAACTATTCAGCATGTTCTTGAGTGAATCTACTGGTACCCTACCTATCCAGGATCTTTTCAGTAAAAGGGTTCTTCCTCGGAAATGATGTCTTGTCAAAATAGACACTTTTGGCGGGAGTGTATCCATTTGGATTCAACCGTCATCAGAAAGGTTTGTCAGGCCCAATAATTTCTAGTCAAAGCCAGAGAGTAAGACTTCAGAATAGCCAGTAAACTGGGGGTGAGAGTACTCACCTCTGATGTGGGAGAGCCAAATGTGTGTCTCTCTACTCTGCCATTCTCCCACAGTGAAGGTGAAGGCCCTGCCCCCCGAGCTACCTGCTGTTCTGGGGTGGGTCTCTTTGTCTCTCCTGCTGGAGCTGTTCCACTTGGTATAAATAATGACTTATTCAGGGAGAGAGACAGACTCTGGTCCCTGCTTGGGATATGGGAGAACCAGGTTCATGTCCCTGCTCTGAATTCGGAAGAGCAGGGATCTGAGTCTGGATTTCACCATCCCAGGAGAGTGCCCTGATCATCAGGCTATTGTCTATTCTGGGCCCTGACTCATGCTCTTATCACTTTCACAAAACCTTTGGAAAGCTCATGGATTCTTCCAGTATGCAACAGGACCTATTTCTGAAATCTCGCAGCTCTAATATGCATACAGAGAATTCCCTAAAGAGGTTTAAGATGAGCAGCCGTGTTAGTCTGTATCCATAAATAAGATGAGAAATACTCGTGGCACCTTAGAGACTGACCAGTTTATTTCAACATAAGCTTTCTTGGGCTATAGTGCATCCAGTAACAGATGGGATGGCACAGAAATCTAAATGTCCCCTACAGCTCCCCTGGGCTTGTGTTCTTACAGTTGCCTGGAGGTTTGCTTGTATGTTCTTCTGGATTCAGTTTCACTGTAAAATTTGCCTGAAGCGTATATTGGAGGGGACAATCCTACACTAACCCTGTTGCAAAAACTGCTTATTTCCTTTGGAGTTCAGTCCAATACACCTCAAAGGACAGGCATAACTCAGTAGACTTCTGGAAAAACAAGATTTATTGCAAGCAATAAGGAGTCAGAAGGGGTTATCACCCAAACAACTGGCCCACCTCAATACATGTGTGAGGATATTTTATACCCCTGTGTTGATAAGGGAGGGGGACTTTCAATCCACTTACACAGGTGGGAACACTTAATGGCTATTACATCCATTGTTGGTCTTAATCTATTTCATTTACATGTCTGGTAAACAGGAGGTTCAAAACACTTAGGGGTACTTAGACACTATGATGCCTGCACATCTGTGGCAGGGTGAATGCAAGTTTAAAATGCATGTTAAACTAGGAGTCAATAGTACATATACAGGGAGTGAGATTATAAGTCTAAGGTTATTTTATACTACAACATTCTAAGTTACATTTTCCTAACAATCATTTTCTTAACAACCCCAGCCTGTGGATCTGACTAGCCCTTCCACCTCGAACTTCTATCGCCAGATGGGCACGAAGAGCACATTGCCTGTACAGCGATCCCAGTACACTGAGCTTGCAAAGCACTCCTAGTGCGGATGTAGGGTTTACCAGCCCAACTGCCTCTACGCTGGGGCTTTTGCCTGAACAGCTACATTGGCGAGGGATCACACCGCATCACACCCCTGACCAGCCTCTCTGTCAGCAAGCATTTGTAGTGTAGATCTAGCCTATGGTTCTGTGACTAAAGAAGCACCCACTGAATGGGCAGTTCTGGTTCTCCTCACAGCTGAAGAGACTCTGAGACTGCCATAAATAGCTGCTGCATGAATTGGAAGGGGAGGAGGGAGAAGACAGTGTCATGTGATTCACTTTTGTGTTCCTGCTCCTTTTAAAGCAGCCAAGCACCAAACTAAATCACAGCTCTCCCAAGAGGGGAGGCAGACTCAGTCTTGCCTTAGCAGCCAGAGCTGAGCTTATTTCTCTTCCCATCCCCACAGCACTTTTCAAGCTCTCAGTTTTGCTGGCGAAGGGGGCCAGGTATGGCGGGGCAATTATAGAGAACTTGAGCACTAAAAAGCTGTGCATAGTTGGAGGGATCGTGCTGATTTCCCAAGTCATCGCCTTTCTAGTGGGAGGTCTGATAGGTAAGTGTTAAAGATGCAAATATTTTCCCTTTCTCCTTCCCTCTGTCCTGTTTAGTGATGTGTTGCTAAATTACTTCTATGAATGTGAATCATTGCCAAACTTCTTTGTGGACTCCGGCGGCTACCAGGAAAGAAGGGGCAGAGGGGAAAAAGGTGATACTGCCTCATTTCGGTGTCTGCCTGGAGCGGAAGGGAAAATTTGAATAAGAACTTTGAAACTAAAAATCTTTAACTTCTCTCTGAGCAGTTCCAAGAAGTAATCTAATCTTCAGTTAAACAAATAATTTATAACAAAAACAACTGCTGGGAACTGCGCCAGCAGAAGAATCTTGTTTATCTGTAATTGTGTGTGATGGTGGGTTTTTTCTCTTTAAAGTCTCTCTCAGATTTCATTTCAGGAACTCTGCCACAAGGAAGCTCAGTACAAGTTACAGTAGGGGAGGAGAGGTCTGTTTCCTGAGATGGGTTCTTGGCAGAGTTGGAAGAAAATGGAAGAGACTGAGGAGACATTTTGGTAGAGTGACACTTTCCATGTTTTGTGATGATGGTTTTTCCCCTCAAGCCTTTTTGAAGAGCTCCTTTCCCAGGTCAGGGAAGCTGCTAAGTGGATTCTAACAGCAGGAGACCCAGAGAAAAATTGCTTACTGAAACCAATCTGATTGACTTGCCTAAGATCACATAGGAATTCTGTTGCAAAGGAGATAATGGCACTTAGCTCTCCTAGTCTCATTCCTTCACCACATCATCCTTCCTGGCCAGATGTGCTAGGGGAACGCATGTAAGTGGTGTCACCTGCATTATTTTAATGGCCTGGTAAATTGGCCCCATCACATCTACTGTAGGAATGACAGTGATTGACAGCTGGGCAGACTTTAAAATTGCCTTGGGGGTGCTGACCGTGTACTGTCAAAGAGGGGCTACATCTTCCTGTTGTCTAGCCCTGTGCCAAGCAGCTCTGGACAGCTTGGGAGAGTCCTGTCTGCATGAACAATCCCATCTCATCTACCATTCATGTTCACAAGAGTGCAAATTCTTGGCAAAAATTCTAAGATGAAAAAGGCCTTATTGGGCCTGATTTTGACCTTGCATCAGTATAGATCAGGAGCTGCTCCCATGAAATCAAGGAAATTAAAACAGGTATAAACTAGATCAGAATCCGGCCCAGGTACATTTACGATGAGACATCTAGAATATGCATTCTTTGTGGCTCCCAGACACCTAGAGCAATAGACAAGGCTCACTCTAGAAAACACAAGCACTCCTGGCATAGGTCAGAATTTCTGAATGATTGTAAAGGAGAAAAGCAGACAGCCTCGGAGAGCTATTACTGCTTGATGTGCTTGGTTATTATTAATTGTATTACAGTAGCATCCTAGAAGCCTCATTTGCTAGTCCCTATACAGCCATATGGCATGAAATGGTCTCTGCCCAGTCTAAACTCCTCTGTGTTCTGTAGTGTTGTGGGTGCCAGCTCAGCTGTCTGATGCTCTCCCCTCCATCAGTAGTCTTGGTTCAGTGGTGCTCTGTGTAGTGTTTTGGGTTCCTTCAGGCTGACGGTGCTGGATGGATGTAAGATGTTACAATGGATATCTTAGCCTCCAATGCAGGTATTTCTGAAAGTGGCAGTGTTCAAAACTGGGCGATCAGGGTAACCTGGACATGCCCTCTTCTCTCGATACTGCTATGCTAGCAAGGGGCAACTCCAGACAACTCACTGCAAAATTGCAGTCAGTGTGGCAGCTACTGCTCTTCTATTTTACATGTCAGGTACCAAAAAGGGATGATCTTGTCTAGCCATTATTCTAATCTGTAAAAATGGGAACAAATTGATACATTGGTAAAATGAATGTAATATTGACCTCACTGGGAGACTGAGACCACGTGAATCTGTGCTTCTAACATGACTTGTACTTTTCATTTGAAGAGCTCTCTGAGTGTGAAGCACTATTGGTCAGAAGCAAGCAGCATGTAGTGTACAGTTTCCATCTACAGAGATGGAAATAATTACTCTAATTCCAGTGTAAACTGTCTTTATTAATAGAAGAAGGTTGGGCCTGTGATTTAGGCCCTGCACAAGGACTTAGGGTGAGTGAGTTCAATTCCTGGCTTTGCTACAGACCTCCTGTTTGACTACGGGTAACTCACCTCACTTCCCTGACCAGCTTCAAGCTGCCCCTACAGCTCTTCTGTGCAGCTTGGAGCTGGTCTGCAGATTTCCAGCAGGACTTGCTTTGCGTAGATTTTCAGGCCAGAAGGGACCATGATCATCTGGTCTGATCTCCTTGGGTGAGACACAAAATTTCACCCACTGAGGATAAGTCATGAACCAATGCATGTGCTCGTAGAAAGACAACAAGCTCCTGAGACAAAGCCTGGTCCCATTCTGTCAGAATCTCTTACCAGTCCCAGGGAAAACTGGGTTTTCTGAAAGCCCCCACCATCCCGATGTGTATCTCGGCCCAATTACCACATTGCTCAGTGGTGTCTTTGGACTTGTGTAAGTGGGGAAATTACACTGGAATAAAGTTACTTTTATTCTGGAATAGAGTGTCCGTATAGGGAGCTCTACTGGCACAGCTATAGTGATCTAATTATACTGCTATATGTCTGCCAGTCGGTTCCCCTAGGAAGACCAGGCCTTCATCATAGGACAAAAATAATTAAGTCTTCCTTCTGCCCAGTTGTCCAGCCAGTCCCCTAGATGGACTGTGTCCCCAGCCACAGTGTCCCCATGGTGGCTGCTCCATTGTTTGGGTAGTTAAATTCGTTCTGTGCCAGAAACTTGCAATTGCTGGTCTCGTGACAGTATCTATCTGTGGGTGAGGGTGCAGGAACTGTGTGCTGCCTTCTCTTCAACTCACACAGCACATAAATCACATTTTGGAAACAGATCAGTAATTGTTACAGAGCGCCCCTCCTTTCAGTATAGGGGCATAAACCCACTCAAAGTGGATCCCACATGGGGCCCTTTGAAAATCCCAGCTTTGGAGACTAGAATTAGATGATAATGCTACAAGTGAGTGAGCTCTATTATGCCTAGAGATACGTACCATAATGATTGAGCAGTTGGTTCTTTGACCTGTTCTCAAATAAGGTCGTAAACATCTAACCCTCTAGGATGGGTTAAGGGTGGATTTTCAAAAGCAATCCGTGTTGGCCAATCTTTATTCCCATTGATTTCAGTGGGGCAGAGTTAGGGCATTGCTGAGTACCTTTGAAAATCCCTCCCAGTCCCTATATCACCACCCGAGAGAGGATTCAAGGATGTCTATCAGAGTATCTCTCCACCTTCCCTGAGCCAACATTGCCTACAGTGCGCGTTGTAATTAATTTCGCTGTTTGTTACCTTTGCAGAAGACAACGCAGAGATTACATTTGACGTGTCATTGGCTTATCGTGATGACATGGTTGCTGAATGGACAGAAATGGCACGTGCAGTACAGACCCAAAAGCTAAAATGCTCCTTTGCATCTTCAAAAGTAGATGATGGGACAAAATTTAGCCAGAGGCCACAACTTCTTCAGTATTCTCATGCTTCACAGGATTTAGCCGCTGCATCCATGTGTCCTGAATGAGTGTTTGATAACCCTATCTAGACATTGCCCTGTGATCAAAGCCTCAACTAGAGGAAAGCAGACTAGACCTAGTAGTAAGTGCAGCTTTGGAGTAGAAAGATTGTCTTGTGGGTAAGACAGGAGTCAGGAGATCTAGGTTCTGTCCCCACCCTAACAGTCTTCCCACATGACCTTGGGCAAACCACTTGTTGCTCAGTTTCTCTTGTTGTTAAAAGGAGCAGGGAGGGGAACGGAAGTAATGCCTGTCATCACTGTGGAGCTGGGAGAGTTAATCCACTGTTTGTAATATGCTTGGAGATCCTTAGGAGATATTATAGTTGTGCAAGGTCTATGCACAATGAATAGATATTCTGATGTGACTGGAGCACAAACGAGGTGAGACGAGACAAAAGGAGGTTCATTTGCCTTAGTTCTCCCTGTTTTGTTTTTTGCAACACTGCCATTTACTGTAACTGCTATAGTCATTTTTTAAAATAAATGACAACTCAGTAACATGTTTTAGCTCCAGTATCTGCTTAACCAACTGTCCCACCTCACAAGTGAAAGGCAATATGGTAATGTAATTTCCTATCTTATTCCACAGTCCTGCTTTCCCTGAAAAGGGAATACTCAGGTTATGATAAGGACTTTGTACTGTGCAGCTCCACATTTTAAAACAGTAACCGATTGTTTCGGTGAACAGAAACAAACCAAACCATGGAAAGGTCCAATTAAGTGTGAACAATGCTGACTCTTGTATTTTTCCTCTCTATGCCATGCCACCAGACTAGAGAACATGAAGGCCAACTCTATTACTGTGATATGTTGCATTTCATGGAAATTGGAACTGTGGCTCACTTATTCTACCTCATCAGCATTTGACTCCCTGTGAACGAAAGTCAGGGAGTTAATGTGGACTTTGGAGAAATAAAGGATATTCACCTGGTGGTAAGTGTGTGTGTCATTTTTATCACCTTCCTTTAGTAAACGACGTTAAATATCTTCACCACCACCACAAGTGGACTGGGACAACAATTTTATTTCATCTGTGCCTCATAGAGCAACTTCTAGTCATGAACAGTCTGCACAAAACTGAATTGATGATTTAGCAGTAATATACCCTAGTTCCTATTCCTAATCCATTGAGCTATCTAATCACCACCTTTGTGGCACACAGAACCAGAAGAGTTTTTATTTAAAAGACTTTAGAGCTCACTCTGAATGAGTTTTACAAAGGAAAATTCAGACCCCACAACTCCACACCATTGTTACCTCCTAAGACTTTATCTTGGATTGAGAAACTGAGAGGGGGCCCTTAACTTCTCTGTCACCATTTGAACCCAGTTCACAGCTGTAATATTCATTGCATTATATTACATGAGTTAGTTTCGAGCCAGCTCTTAAGGTTCATGTCACAAAAACACCACTATCACTGGCACTAATTGGCATCCTTGTTGTCAGTCTTCACTGAGAGAGGGGGAGCAAGATGACAGCCTTCATGTGGGGCTTCTGTTAAGTGCCGGTGTGTTTTTGTGCTCTGTGTTGTGAAAATACAATGACGTCGG
This sequence comes from Dermatemys mawii, assembly GCA_007922305.1. Taxonomy (NCBI): domain Eukaryota; kingdom Metazoa; phylum Chordata; order Testudines; family Dermatemydidae; genus Dermatemys; species Dermatemys mawii. The sequence continues at coordinate 31,627,017 of ML677352.1, forward strand.
CATGTTAGTTAATTACCAACCTCCCAGTGAACATAGCAAATCGCCCTTTTCAGGGACAAAAAAGAACAGTTGGGTCAGTCCTCTGAATATACCAATTTAATGTAGAAGGGATGTCCAGGGAAAAAGCAGATTGCCTCTTGAGGACCCTCAAAGACCATCACACTGACCTTGTTGCCCTCAAGAAACACACGTGAAAGAAGAAGATAAAAGTGCCAGACATAAAATATATGGCTATACCAAAATTGCTGCTGTCAACCATCCAAAACATGGGCTAGCAATGTACATGCGAAATGGATTAGAGGATGTGGAAGTTTTGGAAGAATCATTGACCGGTGGAAGAGAAATCAACATGTTTTTAGATTCAGGGCCATCATTACGGTAAACATATATGAGCCACCTGACATTATGTGGCCTGATCCCATCTCGCCATCCCTTCCTCATCTGGCCATACATGGACAACTTTAACAGCCATCACGAAGACTGGGGATACTACTCAAATGAGACAGCGGGGGAAAAGATCCCAGAAGGAGCCCCCCTCGAAGACCTCTACCTGCTCTACGATCTGAAGAAATCCGGATCTTTTTGGTCTGCGAAGTGAACAATGGATCACAACCCTGACTTGTGTTTTGTGACCTGTAATAGTGCAGATGTCCCATTGGCCACAACAAGAACCCTCCTGAGTCACTTCCCACATAGCCAACATCGCCCAATCATCCTCCAGATTGCCCTGGAAGTCACTCTTCTGTAGTCTGTGCCAAAGCTGCACTGGAATTTCCGCAAGGTTGGTTGACTCACCTACGCTTCAGAAAAAGAACATCAGATCCCAGGGCTCAAACCAATAACTAGAAACTTCATCCATTTTTCAAACACCCTAAAATCGACCACTGAGAAGTACATTCCATGCAGTGACTGCAAGGCATTCAGCCCCTCCTGGACAAAAGAATCTGAGTCCCTCCTGGGGGAATAGGACCCAGATAAGTTTGCTCTGCTAGTCCCTGGCTTGTAGCTGTCTTTCTATTAAATAGGGTATTTTACAAGCACTGTTTGCTTTAAAACACATAAATATAAATAGCTCTTTCCCAGGGCCTGCAAAGGAAACTGTACGGAGACAGTCTGCTATATTGACTGCATGTAGGGAAAAATGTGAAATATTGTATAGCATCCGCACTTAAACATGTCTTCCCTCAGGCTATCCATCAGAATAAATATTTTACAAAGGTGTCGTTTGCAATGAAAACCTTCTTCACACCCATTATCTTTATCATCGTGGTTTAGTATTGGAGACGGATCACAGTGCTGACACGTGCTCCCATCCTGCTGGAAAAGTGAGTAGCAGAGTAATTCTCTCTGATGATCCAGTGAACACAATGGACCTCAGTCTAAATGCTGCTCCCCAGTCAAAGCCTGTATAATGAGAGGGAAAGTGAGATTTAGCCCATAGGAATTTGACTACCTCTCAATTCTCTGTATAAAGTAGCAGTGTATTTTCATTTAGACTCCTACTCCTAGGAGCAGATTTTCTTTTTATAGTGATGCCTTACTCGCCAGTCACCATCTAAGCCTTTAGTCATGGTATTTGTGGGAAGACAAGAAAACTGATACCAGTGCCCCCAGGAAGGCAGGGGGAAGTGTTAACAAGGATATGCTTTGGGAACAAAGTGCAAATATTTTCCCTTCTCCCAAAATTCCAAATTCTACTTCTTCATGACTCTTCCTAACCCCATTGGCCTACAGACCTAACCCACTCTTAGCCCTGTTTCATAGTCACTAAATTAATTGGCCTTGTTGACAAGACTAGTAATTAGCTGGTAATCAGTTGATTAATCTCATTTGATATAGGGTGGTGAACTTTAGTAAAAGGATCTATACATATACAGGGTTGTATTAAAAATACCTTAAGACTTGATTTGGAAAGCCTGGTTTATGATAGACAAAACTATGGAGACAAGTGCTTCTTAACAACAAAAAATCTAAGAATTGGGTGACAATGGAGTTTGTGACTAGTGCAGAAATGTGAAGAGGCTGCTCAAACATGCCACTGTATATCCACACCAGCCTCCTCAAGTGTAGCTGGGATTTTTTTCTTTGAAATCCAAAAGGATTCTGTTAACTCTGTTTCTGCTTCTCCAGAGTCACCTTTGCTTTTGGGATTTCCATGACATTCATCAACATCCCATAGAGTGGTTTTCCATCGGATTTGACTGGACTTGGATGTTGCTCTTTGAAGATATTCGACAAGGAATCTTCTATGTCACGCTTCTGTCATTTTGGATCGTCTTTTGTGGAGAACATGTGAAGGCAGGTGTGACTATGACTACATAGGAATGAGTTTTATATAGATAAATTGGGAAGACCTGCACTAAAACCAGCTTTGCTGTCAGGCAAATTCATGCACATGTGTTTTTTGGAACATCCAAGGTGAAATTATTCCAAAACTTGCCTTCCATTTGGGCTGGATATGTATAGAAGTACATGAGGGTGATTCCAGCACAATTTGGTAACTAACCATACTTGGATAGGGCTTAATAAACTCTATTTTGTTTTGGAAGTCCCGTTTTGGTTGTAAGACTGTACTGTGCCTTCCCTGTGGTCTTTTTGCCTCCATCTTGGACTGATATTCCAAGAGGTGTTGACAGAGGGCAAACAATACCAAGTGTCCAAGGGTCATTAACCTGGAGGGTCTCCTACTCGAACACAAGACCCCTTGGATGATGAGCTAGGTACTGCCCAGACAAACCCATCCTTCCATGTGAGCTAGGAGCCAAGAAAAGGATCACCAAAAAAGGACTTGAAGTGAAAGATGGTGGTCACCTGGCAAAGGGGACTGCAACTTTATATAAGGAGTGGCTCTTGGACTGGCCATTGCAATGTGGGGGAGAGACCAAAACCTGAAGGCTAAGCAGCAAGAGGGATCCCTAGAAAGGATTGGCCAAATCCCAAAGGCCTCTCTATGGTGAAGGCACTGGAGAACGGGATTTTGCAAAGGCTTGTTATTTTTTTCATGGATCTGTAAGTCTCTTATGCTTTCTCTGTGAGTAAGGTGTGTGTGTTAAGGAGTTACTGTGCAAACCCTCTGTTCCTTGCTATAACTCTCACGTGTTCCTGAAGGGTTAAACTAAATCAGAGTACTCATGAGGGTGCACCTCTGGGGCCTAGGCCTCCTGGACTGCAGGGTCCTACTTCCAATAAGGGCACCTGTCAGGGAATCTGAATCTTCTGATTTATTGACCTGAGAGATTAGAGGCTGTGTCTGGACACTGCTCAGTCTCAGTAGGCTTAGAAGCATGTAGGATCAGATCCAACACTTAGATCCAAGCACAGCAGAGTGAGTTTAACCAGGCCTGTGTCATCCTGCATGTTGTGCCGTATCCTAGAACCTGCCATTGTGCAACATGTCATTTCAGTGTAATTATTCTGTTTGTTTGTAATAATAATTAATGAGTCCTCTGCTCTGTGCAATTTCTCCATGTTGTAATGAAACTTATGCCTCTAACTTAGCTTCTTGGCTCTACCTGGAATGGAAAGATTATTTTTGATTATTTTTCCCCGTCCTGGTGTGCTTAGGATCAGAATGACCAAATGTGGCTCTCTGGGTACTGGAAGTGGGTTGGGCCAATAGCTGTTGGTTCCTTCTGCCTTTTCATCTTTGACATTTACAAAAGGTAAATGAGACATTATCCTCCAACTGGCCTCTGTAGTGCTAATGTGATGATGCTCGGATTTAAAATACTCTGCTCTTCCGAAAATGGACATTATATGGAAACATGGACAAGTATTTCCCTCTTTCCCACTTGCTGTCCCTCTCCCCACCAAGCTGAAAGTAACATTACTTGGGTTTTTCCAAGCTGCAAAGAATAATGCTTAAGAACTTGCATCTTGCTTTGTTTTCAACTTTATACTGATGCGATCTGACTATTGTGGATTCTCTCCTGTTTTCAGAGGGGTACAGCTGAAAAATCCATTCTGTGGTATCTGGACCACAGATGTTGGCATGGAGCTGGCTGTATCCTTTCATCTATTAGTACCAAGTGTTTCTTGTGGCAGAAACTATAAATATTTAAGTAACAATTTATTTTTCTCCAAGTTCTTATGTAATTGGTGAAAAGCATCTTATCTTGGATAAAATGGGACTGAGAGCTGGTTTCTAATGATTTTTATATTGTGAATGATCCTTTGAGTTAACAGTGTTATGGTTCTGTAGGCTGTCACTCTGTCAAATATTAGTGCAGCATGTAGATTTTACTGCAAGGATGAATTCTGAGACTGATGTTAATACAAGGGAAGTAACTAGAAAATTTATCACCTGCCACAAGCTGTAGGAAGTTTGGAAAATGGCACATCTGGAATTAGGGTTTGGGTATTACAGTGATTCTAGAGCAAATCCCGCCCTCACTGAACCCTGTCTAAATTGCACTGGTTATGCTGTTCCTTCTCCTCATCTGAACTGTAAGGTGGTTTTTTTTTTTTCCTCTGGGGCAGTTCATTTAGTTGCTGATTGGGAGTGTGATCCTACAGCATTTTATATGATTTTCTGTTAAAGTTGCCTGGTCATGCTGGAAGTTCTTTCGGCTGCCTTCATTTTTATTCCAGGCTGAGATAAGGTAATCTGATTAGTTCCATTTCTCCAGCATCCCATTCCTCTTGCAGGAGTCGCCTAAAATTAGTGATTACTTCTCAGCTAAGCCCTGCCTTTTCACGCCAGTGGAGCAGAAGTGACAATTCCAGCTTAGCCTTTTTAGCCCGCAGAAGTTTTAATATTTTATCCCTCGTTAACAACATGTCAAGTGCTTAGGAAGAACAACAAAGCATCAGCTCTGGGACTGAGCTGGGGAAGGAACCGTGAAGCATACACCCTCACTCAGATGGAAGCTGCAGTCTGAAGCTTCCATTGAATACACACTAGAAGCCTGAATTAGGATAGCTGAAAGCAGACTAATTACCTGGATGATTATTTCTGCAAATTAGTCATTTTCTTTAACTGGTATGCTCAGCTAAAGGCATTCATTATAGTAGCAGGCATCTGTCTCTGCCTCTACTTCTCGTTTCTGTGCTTCCTGGTGTTTAAAGTGTTTCAGAACTTCCATGGAAAGCCATTAAGTCTCCCACCCATGAAGAAGACTTGCAGGATTCAGTATCAGGTTGGAAAACCCTTGTCAAATAAATACCATCAACTACCTGTAGATGGGGGGGGTGGGGGCGGTGTCTGAAAGAGAGAGGTTCAGTTCTGATTATAACTTTTACTAGGGAGACTGGACCAGATCCTAAGGGCTGGGCTACACTACAGGGGAGGGCGACTTAAGATACGCAACTTCAGCTACGCAAATAGTGTAGCTGAAGTCACAGTACCGTAGGTCAACTTGCCTGGCCGTCCCCATGGCGGCAGGTCGACTGCGGCCGCTCCCCCACCGACTCCACTTACTCCTCCTGCCAAGGTGGAGTATAGGTGTCGATTCAAGAATCAATTTATTGCGTCTAGATGAGACGTAATAAATTGATCCCTGATACAGCGAGTGCTGCCCGCCGATCTGGCGGGTGGTGTAGCCGTACCCTAAGCTGCTATAAATAAACATAGTTCCACTGACCTGATTGCAGGTCTGCTCTCAATTGGTCTCTGCTGCAGGGGAAAAAAGGACTCTCCCCTCTAGATTTCTGAACATGTTCAAAATGTCCATTGTGCTATTATTAATGATGGATTATTTGCCACAAATATTTAAGCCCCTATTGAACATTTCCTAATAGATATCACAAGTGGAACCTTGATCTTAGGTGATTGTCTCACTAGAAATATGTTATTTACTCTGATTAAAAATATATATCTTATGCAGTAGGTGATCATTGGCCCTACAAATTTACCCTAATGGTGAGCTCAACTGAATTAAAGTATATAAAATGTCACAATAACCTATAACAACAAATGTTGATGCAAAAGTGAGCCAAAAATCCTGAATTAGTCCAAACAAAAAGGCCTACTGATTTAACTGAAAGACTGTGTTAAGAGCATGCCTAACATAGGTACAGAAGGTCTGACCAAGCTCTTTAACTAAAGAAGAATAATTACTGGAGCCAGGGTACAATGTATGGACAACGAGCCAAATACTGCCTTCTGTCCAATACCAATCAAGTGCTAGGGTGTCTTTATTGCCATTCTCGGGGGTGTCTTAGTGCTGTGCTGGCAAAGTCAATAGCCATCACAAGCTCCATTGTGGATGTCACAGAGGACTCTGCGTCTTGCCATCCTTTGGTTATAGGAAGATATGATGGAAAGCCTTTATTAAAAAAGGGGGCAAATGTTGGGCAATTCCCCATTTAGAAATGCATCGTAATTTTGAACTAAAATTTTCAAAAGCAACTCAATGATTTAGGTGTCTTAAGTCTGGTTCCTAAGTCACTTAGGCACACTTGAAAATGTTACTCTTTATTCCTAGAGTGCCTCCTTTGTCCCTGACTCTGTAAGTCAGAATTCTGTCCAGCCTCACACTATAAGCATGGTGGGAGTGTAAACAACTAGGCATGGAAGCTTGGGACTGTCAAATTTGCTGCTGTTTTAATGAAACCTTTTGATTAAGTTGAACTGCTGCCTCTTGCACATTCATTTAGTAAATCAGCCTCATTCTGTCCTGGATCATTCCACAAAAGGAAATGTAATGGAAAGCAGTAATAATCTCAGATACTTAAACCACTTCTCTGTGCATCTGAGCAGAATTCAGATGTGTAAGGGAATGAAGAACATCAGCTGTCACTCCTAGAGGATGTGTGTAAGTCTCTTTTTTGGTTTGTAGTCTTTGTGTGATGTTTTTAATGCTGTCTGTGTACCCAGGAGCTGAATACCAGGTTCAAGTTCTTGATGGTCATCACCTTGATCTGTGCTGCCATGACTATCATCATCTTCATCGTCCGGCAGGTGAGTGTGCTGAAAGGTAATCCTTCAGGAAATTCCTGCGTTGTGTTGTGACATCTCAGGTTCACCCTAGCTCAATCTGGAGTGAGAAGGGCGAAAATCAGGCCATTCAGTGCCATGGATTTCCATCAACATCTCAAACACTGCACAGCTTCTTGAGGCTTATCCCAGGTTCTTCCTCTGGGACTAATCCCCTTTTCTGTGCTGAACAATGCCCTTGAAAAAGTAAGTCTTCCAGTGTTGCACTTGGAGGGATTTCTGTTCTAGAAAGTACAAGGCAGCACATTGGGTTAGTGAGTAGAAAAGGGGACACATCTTCAGGAAGAAATGGTTATAATTCTTGGTTATCTATAAGCCCCATGACTCTGGTTTTGTGTGTTGAAGTGCCTTCTCATGGGCTGCAGTGGTGATGCAGAGATATGTGATGTCTTAATATAGAGCAGGCCTGCACAACATGCGGCCCGGTGGCCACATGCGGCCTGCATGGGCTCACTGTGCGGCCCGCGGGGGGGGGTGAGTAGGAGTGCAGCAAGCCAAGTGGAGGGGTGGGGGAAAGCGGATGGAGGCGGGGCGAGGGTGGGGCTTTTCGGCCCACAGCTGTTTTTTTTGCAGTAATATGGCCCTCACGGCTTTCCGAGTTGTGCAGGCCTGATATAGAGCCCTTTGAAATGCTTATAAAAAACAATGCACCAGTGTGAGCTGCATGGTTATATCTTAGTTCTAAAAATGTGGCAGTGGGTTTCTCTTTACCTGCTGTATTTTGCAGGAATTTGCTTGAGCAATTCTGCCACCTGCTCAGTCCATTGTCCTGTATTTTATTTGTGTGTGTGTGCGCGCATGCGTGCATTCGTGTTCAGTTCTGGGTAGTAAACCAAACAGTTGGCCCATTATACATCCACAAAGCAACTTGTGGGCTTTTTATTTAAGCCTCACACACATACCCCACTTCCATAGAGATACCTTGATTATATCTAGGTGCTCATTCAACATATGTGAGACTTTTCCTTACCTGCCTGGCCCTATTGAATCTCTGCTTTCTCATGGACAGGTGGCTGAAGGGCGGCAGAAATGGGGGGACTTCATAAGGTACATGAATGGTGCCTTCTTCACAAGCATCTATGGGATGTGGAACCTTTACGTCTTTGCTCTTCTGTTCCTGTATGTGCGTTCACATGAGAAATTTGGCGAAGATCAGCAACTAGCAGTAAGCTGGGCCATGGAGCTGTTCTTAAACAGTTGCATATTGAAGTAATGTGGTGGTTACTGCTGTTTGCACATCCAGCAGAACTGTACCAGTAGTGGGCCCTGTGAGAGAATCTTAGAGCTGGTGAAATGTCTAGCGGCCATCTGTTTCTTCAAGGGAAATTCGTATTGTTATTGGCTGCATTTAGAGCTCTCAGCACACTTCAGCAAATGAAAACACAGATTTGAAAAGTAAAAATTGCAAATGCCCCATGGCTTTCAATGGGACATAGGTGCTACTGACATTTTTAGACACTGGTAATAAGTCACTAAAAATGTGCTTTAGGGAATGACTGATTGGATCATCCAATGGGTATTTTACTTCTCTAACTTCTCTGATTCTATACAAAGATATTTTTCTTTTTAAGGAACACTGTAAAGTTACTCACTTTTTAAAAAAGTCAATGTCCCAACCTACATTACAAATAACACTTTGGATTATTAAAAAGGGAAGGCCTTTAAAATTCTAATTCTGTTTTGTTTAGTTTCTGCATTTCTCCCAGCCTGGACAATGAAAATAAACTAGTTGGGTTCATTAACTGGGAAAGCAAGGTCTATAATGGACAGAACAAAGAAGCCCAGGTTTTCTTTCTGACTGTACTACTGATTTGTTCTGTGACCCTGGACATGTCACTTAATTCTGTTTTATTGGTTTAGAAACTGAGGCACAGGGAAGTAAATTTATCCAGCTTTGTGGATTGCTTTGAAATGGTCGGCTGAAGAAACTCCGCTATGTATTGCAAAGTTTTATTACCCTTTTTTTTAAAAAAAATTAGTCAGTTTCACTTTCAGTTTTTCATGCACTAGACCAGTGGTTTTCAACCTTCTGTTGATTTGCAGACCTCTAAAATATTCCAAATGGAAGTGTGGACCCCGCTGGAGATCTTTGACATAGTCTGCGAATCCCCAGGGGTCAGTGGACCACAGGTCAAAAACTACTGCACTAGACCCATGTCTTTTCCACACTAGTGCACCAGTGTTCAGGTGTACAACACTAATGGGGATTCATTTTTTTTTTAAGCATCCATTGTAAAGAGAGTGTGACCTTCAGATTGGTTTTGGGGTTTGAAAAAAGATCTTTATACCACTTTTAAAATTTGGAGCCAAATTTGACCTGGCAGTGTCTCATCGATCACCAAGTCTTTCTCTTTCCTTTTATAAATTGAAGTAAAAGTCTCCAAATATCTTTTTCTTGTGATTTAGGATGAGAAGTGGAGAGAAATTTCAGTTCAACTCAAACCACCAGGCTGGCTGGGCCAACAGAAGTTTGTATCCTGCTCGCAAGGAGGCCTAGGAGTAACTGCTATGCCATTAATCTTTAAGACAAACCTGAAATGAAATACAAGATACAGGGCTACTAACCATTTCCATGAGGAGCTACATCTTAAACAGCTCACTTTATAAATGATCAGTGTTTATAATTGGTTTTCTGTAAGCATGGGTATTGGATAGTTCCTTCTCCATTATTCTATCCCTCAGCCCATAGAAATACCTGCCAAAGATACTACAGCTTAGGGTCCCCCCATATACTCAGGGATCTGGACTCCAGCTCTTGGTGCCTTGGGATCCTGAGTGGAATCAGCCAGCTTTCGGGGTGGGGGCCTTGCAGACTTTTGCATGATGGTGGACAAATCCCAGCCCCTAACCGTGGAAGGATCTCGGAGGAGACTTCTACAGAGATTTCCAGCCCACAGCCATTTCCTGCTGGTTTTATTGCAGGAGATGACAAGTTGTCCCAACATTTGTTAACTTCCTTTAATGTGGTAGCTTTGTTTTTTGTGGGTGGGCAGAACAGGAGTGTCAGGTACGTATACCCTTTTTTACAACTTATTTTCTTGGATAGGTGTTGAATATTCTATAATTTAATCTCTGAGCCAGGAATTAGTCAGATAGTGAACCCCACGTGTTTAGGAATCTATACATTAGCAAATATCTTAACCATATGAAAATCTTATAAATGAACTGTGAGCCTAGAACTTTTTTTCCTCTGCTGTAGGTGTTCTTGGCATTAAATCCAAAATTCAGATTTATTCCTTCATCCTAATGCCTAGTTCAGGACCATTTCTGTTTTTGGTTTACTTTACAAATAGCTTATTCTATAAATATTTAGGTACTTCAGAATATAAATGCTGCTCTGATTTTTTCTTGAATAATCTACACATTTATTACATATGGGGCATTCCCATTTTAAAGTACAACTTTTGTGTCAAACTAAGTAAGAATGACAGAATCCAAAATAGTCTGTGGGTCTTGTGAAAGTTTTTATCCTTTTTTGTTTAGAATAGATTCATACTATAATCCACCTAGAAAAAATAAGATTTCCTTATGTCAGTAAAGTCCAGTACATTGTGCCTGTGTGAATCTGTCTCAGAGATACACTGTTGGCCTACAGTAGACTAGGCAGGGAACTAAAGGGACCGTCATGCCTTTGACAGTTTGTATTGTAGGCCTTGATCTCACAAACACTTATGCACCTGCTTAACTTTATGTATGTGAGTAGTTCCATTGATGTCTGTAGGCGTCTGTGCATGTGAAAACAGGGTGCCCAGATGTCCCAATTTTATAGGGACAATCCCAATATTTGGGCCTTTCTCTTGTATAGGCTCCTATTAGCCCCTACCCCCATCCCGATTTTTCACACTTGCTATCTGATCAGCCTATGTGAAAGTGTTTGTAAGATCGGGTTCATTAGCTTCCAACATATTTTGAGTTACGGGTCCCCCTTTAACATGGACTGTGTTCCCTAAAGCTGAGCTCCCAGGGGTGTTTATACTTCAGAAATGTAGGGTTCTTAAAATTCACAGGCTGGAGATATTTGTACACACCTCTCTTGCTCCCTTTTCCCCCTGCATGCTCCCTCCAACCTAGCCTGGTGATTTACCAATTTCTGACAGTTATTTGCTGCCATCTGCTGGAATATGGAGGCAAATTTCTCCCATAAATCTGTGTTTACCTCTATAATTTACAAATGTTGTGAGATCTATGTGCAGATGAGTTTATTTGTAACTGTGTGTGAGAGCACACGAGAGAGTGCCTCTCTTCCCTTTTAGAGTTCTCAACAAGAATAGAGCTAGGGTCTTTCCCTACCCGTTCCTCATGATGTAAATATGGCCAGTAGGCCTTGTGGAGTATAGATTATAAGGCTAAAAGGGACTACTGTGATCATCCAGTCTCCCCTCTTTGTATAACGCAGGTCATAGGACTTCCCTGAATTCCTGTTTGAATTAGATTGGATTTTTTTAAAAAAAAAATACATAATCTTTCTTTATTTAAAAATCTCCAGGGAAGGAGAATGCACCGGACCCTTGGTAAGTTGTTTTGATTAATCACCATCACTGTTTTTTTAAAAAATTGTGCCTTATTTCTAGTCTGAACTTGGGAACTCTAGCCAGATCTCCCACCCTCTTTGGGCTCTGGGATCACACACCACAAGCTATTTGGCGGTTTGGTTTCTAAGCTTCCTGGAATGAGAGGTAACTCCTTCTCTCATGGAATGGATGTCAGTATGGCTCCTATAAGAGAGAACAAAGTGCTCCCTTCCCTGACTGGATGTAGATGTGCCTGCTGAACTGCTCCAAACATGATGGACAAGTTGACAAGCAGACTAGTCCATAAGACTCACCTTTCATAAGTGAACAAGGTCAGGCTGGCAATTTGTTTTCTCTTACCTAGAAGGGAAAATTGCTGCTGTGACTTACTGCTGTTCCATGCCGGGTATGAGCATGGGGAAGAAATAATTAATCACTAGCATGAAATGACATGCTCATTCCCTTCCATTTTTCCATAGTGAAAGATACTGTTTATCTGCAGAATAATTACTCCGTGTGCAGTATCCATGCAGGCTTCCCTCCTCTCTCCTGCCAGCATACCTTCATTCCTCTGAGCTGAAACGATCTTCCTTCAGGACAGGAGAGTTCATTCTCCAGCTCTACTTAATCCTGGGTTTCTCTGTGCAGATGCTAGCCAAGGTGCTAATTAGTGATGGTCATAATGAGATTTGCTGAGGGAACTAGCTCCCTTCACTTAGGATACTGAATAGCCAATAGATGGTTACTGCTTCCAGTCACTTTGAGCTATGGACTGGAACTGAATTGGGGATGGGTTCCCTATTCTATGATCATCTTGTCTGACCTCCTGCCTAACCCAGACCATAGAACTGCATCCAGTCATCCCTGTATTGAGCCCGGTAACTTGTGTTTGATGAAAGCACTAGACTATCCCAACCTCAGTGAGCTTCTAGTTTGAAATACACCTATGTTAATGCTGTAAGCTGCACACTGGGAAACGAAAAAGGATCTCAGCTGATGTTCCAGCACAGATCTGAATGGAATAAATTGGGAGTCAGCCTCTCTCTAATGCAATTAACCCTGTTTACATTTTATCGTGCAACTCTGCAGGGAACCTCGGTACAAAAGCAGTGAGTGCCCTCACCCCCGACATTTGCAATGCGTGAGGTATTTTATTTGTTCACAGTCTAACCCTCCTACACGTTGTGTGGTTATGCTGTGTGTAATACCGTCGTGTTAACTCCCAGTGAGCTGAGAACAATTTCTTTTGAGAGATGACTAATAACAGGAGGAAAATGTCCTGAACACCACACAATCTCCAGATAGTTGTGATTCATTCAGCGTGATTGTAGTGTGTAAGTTTTACTATTGTAAGAGAGGTGCAGTTTGCCAGAACTAATTCCCATTCTTTTGTATTTCACACAGAACAATAACCTGGATTTTATTATTGATTGTTGTATTGATAACATACTCTTTTCCCCTCTGATTTTTATTTATTAATTACTTTGCGGGGCGGGGATTTTCAGTGCAGCCCAAGGGAATTAGGCATCTAACTACCTAAGGCCCCTTTGAAAATTCCTATCATGGTTCCTCAGGCTTTTGACTGGATTCTGGTCTTAGTTGGCAACACACAGGTGGGACTATCTAATCAGATGGTCTGGGGACCAGCTGCACAGCTGAACTCAGAATCAGCCCTAATCGTTATCAGTGACTGAGTTTGTACCATATTGCTTCTGCTTCTAAAATGTGACAGAGCTGGCTTTAAAGTTTAGCATCATTTTAGCAGCAGCAGCAGCATAAATAATGTAGTGAGTGTCTAAGTGCTTAACTGATACCAGGAGTTTACTAAGAAGCCTAAAGTTAGGATTAGAAATCCAGTTACGTGGCAAGCTGCATCTTAGACAGCCTCCCTCCCCCTTTACCTCACCCCTGTTTGTCCCTCTTGAGTGCACCCCTCAGGTGACAGGCCAGGCTGCTAGCACCTCACACTGGGTGGGCTACAAAGTTCAGAAACTCTCAGACTTAATCTCTGACCCACAGCCCCCCTTTAAAAAAAAATCATGCCAAGCTGAGAGGCCCAACTGCGTTTGGCAAGCCTAAGGAGTTCCTTGTGGGAGCCTGTGACCATGATAAGTTTGGAACAAAACAAAGCGTCTGACAAACAAAACATTCTTTTGCCCACAGGTACACAGTATCGCCGAGGAAGGGTAAAAACAAGAGTGCTCTATATACATATTTTCCTCCTTAGTCAAGCTTTGGTACATTTCATCTCTCGCAGGCTGGTTGGTCTGCTCTCAGCAGACCTCTGATCTCTGTCACCTTGCACTGCCTGACATTGACACTCCCGGGGCTGTCCCTGCTTCTTCCTGGGGCCAGCATCTCCACAGTTTAGGATTCCCTTTGGCATGAGGGTTAGCCTTAGGAAGAGTAAACTGCTCTTAACCTGGATAGTCAGGTAAGGGGTATTCCACAATAAACAGCTTCCTGATTAATGAACAGGAGTACTTGTGGCACCCTAGAGACTAACAAATTTATTAGAGCATAAGCTTTCGTAGGCTACAGCCCACTTCATCAGATGCATAGAATGGAACATATAGTAGGAAGATTTTTTATTTTTATAAAAATACACACAGAACATGAAAAGGTGGAAGTTGCCATACCAGTTCTAAGAGACTGATTAATTAAGATGAGCTATTATCAGCAGGAGGAAAAAAAACTTTTGTAGTGATAATCAAGATAGCCCATACCAGACAGTTGACAAGAAGGTGTGCAGATATTTAACATGGGGCCATAGATTCAATTTGTGTAATGACCCAGCTTCCTGATTGTTTCCTTGAGGACTCTTATCTGCAGAATTGTTTTTGCATTCCTGCTTCGGTCCTTTAACAGCCCCTTTGATTTAACTCTAGATGTTCAGCCAGGAGCATATCACACAGGGAACCTGAGAGGCATATGCTACTTTATTTTTTAAAAAAATCATACGCCACAGCTCCCTTGTTCTCCACACATAGGTAAGATTCTCACCCCTGGTCTTGGCCTTTTTACACTAGAGAACAGGGCCAGAGCTACATAAAGGGACCACAAACATTCAAGCTGGGGATGGATTCCTCCAGCCCAAGCACTGCACAACAGGCCCTCCTCACGTCTATATAAGAGGCTAGTCTTTCAGAAATATGCAGTTCCCATGGACCTTAAGGGAGTTACTCAAATTCTCCTGTGGAGTGAGCACAGAATCAAGTCTCCCTTCAGGGAGCTCACAACTTTGGTTAGCCATGACACTGCTAGACACAGAACAAAAGAAGGTTACTTGTTGAGCACTCTCTTCGATCTAGTCTTTCTTTTATTTGAATTCATGTAGATTTGATTAAGTTGTAGGTCATTGCTGGAGAGACTGGGGAAGGGGGTTTGTTGAAGCTTGCGTGGGTAAAGTATTGGAGAAGACATTACGAGGAACAAGGGGCACTTAGCCGGAAATGCCGAAGTGCCTGTAGGAAAAGGCTACGTACAAGATGTCTGTCAAATAGCACCCATCAACCCAGTGGGTTTATATTTTCCAGCACTGGTGGTGACCCCTAGCTGTTCTGAGTAAGAGCCGACCTGCTGATCTTGGCCAAATCCCTCTAGAAGTTTGATGTTCAGCATGATTGCCTTCTATTTGTGTATGTTTTTACAGGAACTGAGTTGGTGGGTATAGCAATATTTTACCTCCTTTTGGCTGTTTCTGCTGGAGTACACTTTGTACTCTGACTACTGTTCTATGAATCATCAAAAGGACTGGGATATGTCAGTCCCATTCCCTTTGGTGCTGTTCTACAAAGGTAGCCGGCTGAATCCCTGGAGTCTGATTAAATCTTTCCATCACCACATCAGACTGTGGGTGTGCAGGGTGGTGTGGATCCCTAGAACCTCACTAACCTGCTGAAACACTTTGAATTCAAAGTGTCTCCTTGTGATCTGGGTATAACTCACCTCCCCCAAATCTAGTGAAGAATTCATTTACTAGGACTCCAACTGCTGCCATTGCCTCTTGGTTCCTTATTGAGCAAGCCTCAGCCATTTTATAATTTATTCCCTAGCCAGTATTGATTGGCAACCTTTGTCTTAGGCAAAGGCCCAAGCACACCAAGAGCAATGCACTCTATTGTTGCTTCCACAAGATACAGCTTCATGGAACTCTCCCTGTGCTAAATGGAACCCTTCTTTGCAACACACTGCCCAAGATACCATGGTGCAGGTATTTTGCTGATCAGTGTGTACTTTCAAGTCATTGTTGCAGTGTTTTCCCAAATTAATGCTTCTTTTAATAAAAGTGTGTTTTGTTGTACACAGAGTCTATGAATGG
This sequence comes from Dermatemys mawii, assembly GCA_007922305.1. NCBI lineage: Eukaryota > Metazoa > Chordata > Testudines > Dermatemydidae > Dermatemys > Dermatemys mawii. The sequence goes on from ML677352.1 coordinate 31,642,786, forward strand.
TGAAGCAATGCCTCTTAAAGGTGCCCAAGAGTTCAGGTTTCCCCAATTACTGGATGCGGGCTGGAGCTTGACCTGTTTTGTATTATTAAGAGGACCCTCTTGATAGTAAATGCAGCCCTTATTGCTGCCTACTCCATCTGGCAGAAGCATTATGCTAGTTGGTCAGCAGCACCTGCCTAGGGTGACCAGATGTCCTGATTTTATAGGGGCAGTCCTGATTTTTGTGTCTTTTTCTTATAGAGGCTCCTATTACCACCCACCCCCATCCCAATTTTTCACATTTGCTGTCTGGTCACCCTAGGGGAACCCCAACACTAGCTGCAGGAAGGAGTGAGAGGTTCTTTAGCACTAATAACAACCCTCCTCCTACATAACTAGCACAGATAATGAGACCTGAGGCACATCTGCTAGTAGTGCCGCATCCAGTCCTCCCATCTCTGAGTCACTGGCTGAGTCAGCTCTGTTTGCCACAACAACTGCAAAGAGGATGGGTTTTTGTTTGAATTAGTCAGGCACAGCTGGTGGCAAAACCTCTTCCTCCCAGTGGCTAGAAATGAACTTTTCAAGAGCTCCTAGACAAAATGGGAACGGGTGCTGCTTGGGGAGTCCCTGTGTAACAGGCAACCATGCTGAGCCCATCAAGGAACCCCGGTGTGGTAAGCACAAATGTGTGCCCCATTCAGCTCTCATTGAAATCAGTGAGAGTCAAAGGGTGTGACTTTGTACCAAATGAAACCTATTTACAATATCTGGGGTTGCTACTGTGGCACCTACCTCTATAGGAAAGGCTCTGCAGGGTGGAACTAGGCAGAGACTAAAGCTAACAGAGCAGCTGCAGAAGCAGTTTAAGCAAAGACTGATGGACACTAATGGTGTCATCAGACCCTTCTCTGCAGCTTTCACTCTGAATATTTTCTCCTCTGTGCTATTAGCTCCAAACTCCTCCCTCCCTTTATCTTTCCAATTAGCTAATCCCCTCCTAACAAACCTCAGCTGAAAGATTTAAATAGCTAAAATGACAGAAACAACCAAAATTGTGGCACTAATATGTCACTTGTCCAGTGTTATAACCTTAGCCTCTAACCAATGTCTGGTTAGATTGTAAGCTCCTTGGGCCAGTGAACCACATCTTACTCTGTGCTTCTATGGCACCTAACACGACGGCCATTCTGCACTGGCCCTCAGGCACTATTGTAATAAATATTCTGGCAATTTTATTTACTGATCCTGAAAAGAAATGCAGCCTCCAAAAGCCTGTGACACGGGATAAAGGAAGACTTAAGGGTGAGATGTTTCAAAGCTGCCAAGGGAATTTAATCATATACCGTCCATTGAAGGAAGGGGAGCTGCATGGTTAAATCCTCTAATGAGCTTTGAAACACTCATGTTTTTAGTCAAGTTGCTAGCAGACAAACTATCAAGCATCTGCAACAGATCCATGCAGAACTGTGGGGTGGGGAAATCAGTTTTTTCAATGAAGGGGAGCACACAATAAAACTTTCTTAACATGCACTAGTTCTGTGGTGGGCTGATGCAAGTTGCTGGTAACAATTGCATCTCCGTACGTTAGAGGAGGGGTTGCCTTGAGGAAACATCAAGCGCTTTTAAATGTGTTGGCATCATTGTCCAGTACCTGACAGACTATCCTTCATGCCAAGGCATATGCTACATATTCTGGTAACCTGTTGCCCAACAAGTGAGATTCAAGATTTTATTTCAGGACCAGGTCATCAGCTAGTGTAACCTGGCATAACTCCCTGCGAGATGTAGTTAAGCCAACCTGCACCCCAGTGTAGATACTGCTAGCTCGACACAATAATTTTTCTGTCAACCTCACTACGGCCTCTCAAGGGGACGGATTCACTATAGGATGGAAAAAACCCTCTTAGGCACGATAACAAGTGTCTGTGCTACAGCTGTAGCATTTGTACTGTTGATATGCCCTTCGGTGCATAAGGTCCTTAGGCACTTTAGAAAATTTTATCCTACACCTAATATGGAGGTAAGGCTCCACCAGATGCCTCTTGCCACAGTGACATTTTGTCATTTTCCATTATGCTTTTTGGGGTCCAGAATATAGTTTCCAATCCACTTCCAGTCAAGGGAAATGATAGATTCTCCATCTGCTGAAGTCATCAGATCAAGACTAGATCTTTCCTAGAAGACATGCTTCAGCCAAACCCAGTACTGGTGTAAGTGGATGCAATTTTATGGCCTGTGATACACAGGATGTCAGAGTGGATGGTCTACTGAGCCCTTTCGGGCTTAAAATCTATGGATCTAGGCCCTTGTTCTGATCAAAGCCAAGGTGACTTAATTTTTCATTTAACATTTTGTGAAATGCAATATTTAAGGCTTTATTCCCCAAATGCATATGGAAAGCATCTACTTTCTCTTGCCCTTCTCCCCACCAAATAGTTACAAATTTAATCAGATTTTTCTGGCATATTTATTTTGCATGAATCTTTAGTGCCCATTGAATTATTACTATTTACCTCTTCAATGATTTGCCCACTCCCACCTTATTATTCATTAAATTATTTTTCTGGGGACAGCAGTGAGATTTATGGGGACACAAGTGTCAGGTTCATCTCTCTCTCTCCTTTTTGAAAGTGATTAGTAGTTCTGAAAATTGGAAATGTGCTTTTCCTCAAGTCCTTTGGTGCTTTCTCATTGTTCCACGATTTGTCAAAACCAATTCTCACTAGGACTGGAAGTTCACTATCTAATTCCTTTCACACGCTGAGATGCATCATATGCTTCAGCTGATTTGTTTCTCTTCAACTGTGCCAGGTAACCCATCCTTTTTTTTGTCTATAGTTACCTTTACAAGATTGTCCTGCATTACCAATAGTGTTTTCTGTGTTGCACGTGGGTTATTGAGTACAGGTTTATAAACTCAACGGCTGGTTGCTAGCCCTTTGAACAGTAATGTGAAAACAGGAAGGCTGTCAGAAGAGGAGAGTGTCTCCTGGTGGGAATGCTGCTGGAAAACAATAAGAGAACAATCCTTATTAAAAACCTCAGGAATGACATGGCCTTACACTGAGACCCATTGCCTTTTATTTAAACCTTGAACAGTAGTTAGTTTGTCATCTGAGTTGGTGGAAATGGAGCCCAGCCGTGACTGCTGGAACATGGTACACGTGGAGCCAAATTCTCTTCTCAGGGATGTGCATGCAGTTCCCATTGTACTAATGTAAATATTAGATTGAATGGGGGGTTATATCATCAGTATGATGCATCCTGTTTTAGGGGCTACACTCTTTTTAATTAGAAAGAGATTATATTCCTGGAACCTCACTTTTCACCCATTACCCTGAAAAAAATCTCTCAAAAGATGAATCTTTCCTAGAAGCCTGCCCTACACATGTTGAACAGCTGAATGATTCCATCAGCGAGACTCAAACAGCCAAAGCTGTCGTGTCTAGTTTAAAAGTTAAACCCTTCTCACTTTTCCATAGCGTTAAAACATCTGTAAAACTTTAATGCATTAACAATAGTCTGCCTGTCTCAAAAAGAAAACGAGGAATACTTGTGGCACCTTAGAGACTAACCAATTTATTTCAGCATAAGCTTTCATGGGCTATAGCCCACTTCATCTTACGGAAGTCAAACGTCTATCACCATGGCACAGGATCTAATCCCCCTTTAAAAGGGATTTCTGTGCCAGATATAACCTTTATATCTTTAACCTCTCACACCCATTCTTCAGCTATGTCCAACTACCTCAGTCTACCACCCTGGTTTTGGATCATTCTGCAAGCTCCTTAGACATGTAGGTAACCAGCCTGCTCTTTTTTGCAATAATCCCTATGTGAAAATCATTCTTTTCATACTTCACAATTATGTTTCCACAATTATACCATATGCAATATTATCACAGCCATGCTCCCAGGATATTAGAGAGTCAAAGTGGGTGAAGATATCTTTTATTGAATCAACTTCTCTTCAGGAGAAGACAAGCTTCTGAATTACATAGATTTCACGTCTGAAAAATGTACTCTGAGTATCAGCTCAATCCCAGGTAAACACATATTTCAAGAGACCAGTCAAGGTGAACTGGCCATTATATCAATAGTCTTTTTTGGTTGGACTAACTTATTTTTGTTTTCTTTCTGCAGTTTTTTCCATCAAAAGATATTGTTATAGGTTATTGTGGCATTTTATGAACTTCACTCACTTTTCATAATTGAGCTCACCATTAGGGTAAATTTATAAGCCCAATTATTACAGCACCCCTCATGTCAGAGCTTGAAAGGTGGTCCTCAGAGAATAGCCTTACACTGGGGAATCCCCCCACCACCTAGGACTAGAGCTTTATACTGCTATAGAGGGCACCCATAGGCTGGCAGGTCTGTGGGGGACACAACAGTTAGCCACACTCAACTCCATTTAGCCTTCAATACAGGCTCTTTATTCTCCTACTAAATAAAAATCTCCCTCCCAAAAAGGGGGTGTCCTGACCTGGAATTGATACTGTTGGGTCCTCTACACCTCAGTAGCTCATGGCTCATAACCCTCCTTAACCTCAGGGATGTCATAGGCCCTGCTTACAACCTTCTAACACCTCCAAAGGTATTTCTCTTTTATGGGGCTGGGTGCTCACTAATATCTCCCAGCTGGGAATCCAAGCCAGTTGCTGCTGCTTAGCTGGACCCACTGATTCCCAACACATGGCTGCTGGGCCTCTCCTTAGGCCAGGGTTAACTGCCCCCACACTCCACAAGCCTTTAAAAGGGAAGCCCATCCTACTCTACAACATTTTGCCACCAGTTTATAGTCACTAGAGTGGGGATGATGATCTCATTCTGTAGACTTAACTAACTAGCAGAGTCCTGCAGCTTCGGGAGGGACTTGTGAGTACAGCCAACATTTTCTGCATCTAGGAACCTTGTGGCCTGTATGGACTGGAGCAGCTGTAATCAGGTAAACCAAAGGATGTTTTCTTCTCCCCAAGTCATCAAAATGTGTACTTGTACTGGCTGTGTTAGTCACACTTCATCAGGGCTCAATAATGTCTCACTTATAAGACTAGAGTGTAAATAAGTAATAACTGGCCCTTTCTAAACCATAGGTTATTTGATATGGTGTACACCATATGTTGAAAGAGCAGAAGTGGGCAAACTTTTTGACCAGAGGGCCACATCAGGGTTGCAAAACTGTATGGAGGGCCAGGTAGGGAAGGCTGTGTCTCCCCAAACATCCTGCCCCCATCTGACTCCATCCTACTTCCTGCCCCCTGACTGCATCTCTCAGAACCCCACACCCATTCAACCCCCCTGCTCTTGTCCCCTGCCTTCCCCCTTCTGAGATCCCTGACCATAACCACTCCCCCAGGACCCCCCCCCATCCAGCCCCCCAGCTCCTGACTGCCCTGACCCCTTTGCCCTATCCTCTGACAGGCCACCCCCCAACCCCCAAGACTCCCATGCTTATCCAACACTCTCTCCCCAGATCCCTGACCACTGCTCCCCGCCAGAACCTCCACCCCATCCAACCCCCCACCTCACTCCCTGTCTCCTGACTGCCTTCCGGGACCTCCTGCATCTTATCCAACCCCTCAACCCACTTACCATGCTGCTCAGAGCAGCATGTCTGGCAGCTGTGCCGCTTCACAGGAGTGCACAGCCCTGCTGCCCAGAGAGCTGCCTGCATGCTGGTATGGCTGCAGGTGAGGGAAGCCAGCGGGGGAGGGCCTGGGGACTAGCCTCCCCTGCTGGGAGCACAAGGGCCCGGCAAGACCATCCCATGGGCCGGATGTGGCCCACTGGCTGTAGTTTGCCCACTTCTGTGATCCATTATTGGTTAAGCACCTATGTACAAGACACCTGTTATGACCATCCCTTCCTTGGAGAGCTGATGTTAGACATAGACAAGATGTGCTAGGAGGTGCAGACAGAGGAGTGTCTCTCATATAAAAAATGGAAAAATCCAGATGCTTACTGGTATGATGTGTGAGAGAAGTAAGGACCATTTGTGTACTTTGGGGGAGGTCAGGCCATGAACAGTTGTTTATGGAGCATGATAATAATGCGCTTGCAGACTTTTGGAAACACATTTTTTTGGTTGATCTCTAAAGTGACATCTCAGACTATATCCTGTAAATACCTGGTTATGACATTTGTTAAGAAAAGCTTTCCCTTGACAGTTTAAGGATCAGACTGGGAGACATTATAGTCAATCAGTTCCATGTATACGCTGCATATGTATTACCTCTATGGCAGCAGAGCCCAACCCTGGCGTATATAACAGTAATGTACTCAGATGTGATGGGCATTCTAGGCTCCCTTTTTCACTAATGAAAGGTCTTCATCCTCCCATGGCTGGAGACTTGGGTTCCATTCCTGACTCTGCCACTGATCTGCTGTGTGACTTTAGGCTTTAGTGACTTTAGTCACTCCCCATCCTGGTGCCTCAATTACCCCAACTGTAAAAGGGATAATGGTCCTTCCTTTCCATCGTGAAGTGCTTTGAGGTGTGTGGATGAAAAGCTACTAAATAAGAGTCAAGTATTAACGCAGTGCACTGCCATCACCCACGTTCCCTTCAGTCTACTTTCATCAGCCAGGAAACCCTCCAGAAACAAACTGCAGCCTGCCAGGATTACGACATCCAAGCTCCATTGTAGGTTAGATGTATGCAGACACACTGGAATAGGTGGCAGCAGGAAGTGAAGCAGCCAAAGTCAGAGTCTAGTAATGTTGCTCATACCAGGATGGAAACCACAGACCTCTGATCAAAAATGTGTGTGTAATAGGCTGGGCAGGTCTCCCCTTGTGGGTGGTTACCAGTCTGTTGTGTCAGACCTAACCGCTGGAATCATGTCCTCCTAAATTTCCTAGGCCTGGATAGCAGCTGATTGGTGCTCCTAGCTCTGGTTACTCAGCACACTTGCTAGACCTCTTGCCTTGGTAGTAAGCCCCTGCCATACAGCCAATTACCCTTAATAGTGTCTCAGCCCTTCTGAGTCTCTGACTAGTTTATGTATGTTCCCTTCAGCAATCCACCTTCAAGTGCTCTCCAGTTTATAGTCTAACTCTATGGGAACCTCATGACCATTAAAGCGAGGAACACAGGCTTTGCAAAGGCACGTCTTAAACACACTCATGTTTAATTCTTAGACAGCACCAGTTGTAGACTTATGCAAAACAGCAGACTCCTGAACACAGTCCCCACTTAGTCTTGGGAATCTTTTGTCCATATTTTGTGAATCTTGGAGTTTGGTCCAGGTCCTTCAGGGAGACTAGGTCACTCCTACCTCCACTCCTCCTGTTGACGCCTCTGGTAATGAAATGGCTGCCCTTGCTAGAGAACATGTCACTTTTTAAATAAGCGACAACTCTTTTTGTTCCTGTCCTTCCCTTGGGATCTTCCATGCTGCAACCCCATGTGGAATTGCTGGCAGAGCATCGTTAAAAGCAAATGTTATGTGCCCATTATAAAAGAGAGGACTTTGTAATTGGCAACGGACATATCCTCCAAACTGTCACGGGGGGCACAGACACTCAGCTACACAGATGTAGTTTCCATTGTTGTGAAAAGAAATGTCTCCACTAACAACGAGAAAGCATAGTCTTGGTTTTTTAGAATTGTAACAAGGCACCCATGACCTAGTGCTTTGATAGGCTCTTTTGCTAATCTAAGTAAGTAAAACTTACTTCATATGAAAATTTATCCTGAAACAAAATTAGGAATTTCCTCTCTCTTACACATATGAGGAAAGAAGGTTCTATTGAATTGGAATAATTCTACGGAAACAACCTCCATTCACTGTGGACAATACAATAGATGCTAACACAGGAATTCTATTTTTAGCTGAACCAAATGTACACCTGCTCTATGTAATACATGCTCAAAGATTTAAGCAAATAGCCAAGAAGAAAACATGCAATTAATTTGTCTGCTTTTTAAATGTAGATAAATAACCATAGGTCAGGATGTATGAAAGAAGAACCAATGCCACATTGCACGACTAAATATAGGAAAATCTTCTCCCACTGTTACTTGTTAGTATAAAGAAATGCTCAGAAAAGCCTTTTTATAATGAAGATCAGCACAGCTGCATGTGATGAGTTGGAAAACTGGTCCTGCCTGGATAACAAATGGTTTAAATCACCCTGTCTCAGGCAATGAGGCTGGGACTATAAGGAGAGAACAACTGAGCTCCCCTAATGAGGCAGCATAGCTTCCTTGAACTGCTGATCTACTAGCGAGCACCTTGGACCGCTTATGCTGAACAAGAAATCTGTGCAGAATGTTAGGAAGTTTCTGGCTGAACATTACTTACGGTGCCCCCAAAGGAGAAGGGCATCTCCAGTCTGGACAGTGGCTGACTTCAGTTCGGGGGGATCCCATGGATAGAAGCACTCACAGCAGTGTAGTATTTGTGTCTACAATTCCAGTGCTGGCTTCATTTTTCAAAATGATTTTTACTTGGGAGTTCACTGATTATTTTTCCCCCATGGGATGGTAAAAGGTGTGAAGAGAATTTGAGAAAGATCTAGCCACCACTGGGATAAGTACTTGGGTGCAAATAAGAAATGAATAACAGTATTGGTTTTTGATCTGGCTGAGAAACATTTTAATGTCAAAACACCCAACTTGAGCCTAGCAGAGACAACAGCCTCCCTCAGAGAAAGCCCTGCTAGCATTTGTGCTCTATGGAGCTGCTTCTTCCAGCACTAAACACAGAGTTTGGCTTTGGAAAAGTGCTCTAATAAACCCAGGCTGTTTTCCTCAGACAAGATAATAACCCTCCAGTGGAAGACTCTGCTCCTTTAACTATTATTATTCCACTCCAGCAGCATGAATGGGATGTTCCACTCCTGGAAAAACTGAATGAAATATAGGGTAACTGCAAGCAGGGGAGAGTCTGTGTCCCTTCATCGCCTTGGGAATACAGCCAAGCAGCTGCTGGGGCAGGTGTGCCAGAGCGGCCCAGCTGCCCGGGCAGAGCAGGGCTCCCAGCAAGGTCAGATTTAGAGGCTGACTTTAGAGATGCTGCACAGAGGGAGCCAAGTCTGCCCTCTCCCTCAGTGCAGTGGTGCTTCCCAGCCTCTGCTCTCCATCGGGTACAAGTACAACAGTGGAATTTGTATTTCCATTGGTGCCAGCTCTACACCAGGCTCCCTGTGGGTGTGGGCTGCCCCCGCCCTAGCTGGCTTTTTGGAAGCGCAAACGAATGAGGTAAAGATTCATATACATATTTATTCTGTGCTGAGGCTTGGATGGGCAGAGGGGGCTTCTTTCTCTGGCTGTTGCTAAAGCCCTGTGCTGTCTTTAGCTGCGCTGCAATAATCTTATTACTCATCAAAAAGCCAGTAGTGGTGCCATTGCTTGCTGCCTCCTGGCTTTGAAAGGGCCTGGAGCCACCACTTTCTCCTGCATATGGAGCTTGATAGCTGAACAGCACCGATGTGACTTGCATGGGAGGAAGCTGCCTGTCTGGAGCTGGGAGCACTTGTGTCTGCTCTGATGTTTGAGTGGTGCATGTCTGGGGCTCAAATGTGGCAGGTATAGGGTGACCAGATATCCCACTTTTATAGGGACAGTCCAAAATCGGGACTTCACCCTTCACCCACTGTCCTGATTTTTTTTACATTTGCTGTCCGGTCACCGTAAGTGGGTGAAAGAGGGAGCTAGATAGGTCCTGCTGATATTTGCAGCCACACCCCCAAATGTATTATTGAAATAGCTACTTTCCTGCCACCAAAACACTCAGACCAGGACACATCCTGATGCAACTGCTCTGCAAGACCCACCTGGATCCTGCCAGTTTTGGGCTCTAATGCTCCAAAATCTTGCTGCTTCTTTACCTTTAACAAGTCCAGACCTTGATGCAAAAACTTGGATCCAAGGATTCAGCCACATCCTGCCAACTTTTGGCTACATACCCAGAAATTTTACCATCAAAACAGAGAGCAGGTGTAGCTTTTACTATTCCTCCCAAGATATCCTCCTTCAAGAAAATGGCAATTCTCTGATCTGGCACCAGTGTCTTTGTGAATCTAGATAATTTATCACTGCATACTCCTCAGTCTTTCTACTTATACTTACTGTATGTATGCACCTTCCCCTACATCACCAGCATAATCTGAATCCTTACCTATCCTAGTGCAACAGCATTGCCAAAAAGGTGGAGGAGATGCATATTTCACAACTCTGTAGCACTCTGAAACAGCAACAAAATTCGGTCTATGTATTCTAAATAAACAGAGTGCTGGAAACATCCTGCAGTCTGTGATGTTCTATTCTATGATTCATAAATGATCAGCCATGCAAGTTGTGAAATGTGCATCTCCCCCCAGGCCCTGCCCTCTAACTGAATAGGGCATTATTTCCTTATCAGCAACAAAATCAGAACCAGAGCCTAAACTGGAAAATATTAAGGCTTGGTGGCTTGACTGGGTAGGGGTAAAAGCTGTATTTTTTCTTTTAATATCACAATTCACCTCTGTAGCTTTAAGTGATTCCATCAGAATAAAACCCACACAGACATTCTGCTAATATACTTGACCAGTGGAATTCTTATGATCGGGGGCAAAAATTGGCTAGATCAAAGAGGAACCAGGTGCCACCTCTTCACATCTGTCCTACTATTTCTCTGCGGTGTATGAGAGTCTGGACTGACTCTTTGGTGCAAGAGGTACCTCTAGCCTCCTTCTATTTGAATTTGAAGGTAGGAGCCAAAATGTGGCAGGATCCGGAGGAGTCCAGGTATTTGATCTGGGCTTTGGGAGTCTGTGTCAGGCTGTGTGGGGGTCCAGGCTTTCTGGGGCAGATTTGTTTTTATCCTGATGGTCCAACTGAGTGGGGGCTTGGATGCAAAACTCAGCAGGATCCAGGAATATGCACCTTGCCCCTTTTTTCTGAGGGGGACTGATGATGCAGCCACTCCTGGTTATAGAGGACCCTAGTGCCTGCCTCTCATACCTGCATGCCTCACGGATTGTACCAGCAGCTGGAATATTGCATTAGCGTAGATCCATCATTAGAGGGGATGCAGCTTTAGCGACGGCCAGGTTGTGCTGCCTGTTGCTCTGCCAGAGCCTGTCTGGGAGAGGGCACGAAAACGAGCGAGAGAAACATCCCCCCTCCCCGGGATTAGCATCCGCCAAAAGGCGGGACGCGCGGGAGCCTGTCGCTGGGGCTGGGGTAGGCAGCAGGAGGTGATTTCGAGGCGTTTGCTGAGCTGAGCCTCTGCACCAGCTGCAGGGGAGCTAAGTGCTGCGGGGCTCCGTTGCTTGGGCACAGAAGAACTTTAATGAGAGACGCTGCCTGATCTCAGCTCTGATGGGTGATTTGAATCTCCTCGCTCCGGATATCGGAGCTGGTGGCCACAGGTGAATTACAGTTTTCGCGTTCAATATGATGCTGTGTATGGGATGTGTGCCCGGGGGATTTGGTCGGCTTTGTAATACAGCAGAGAGATGAAGGATGGGGCGGAGGGGGGTGTATTGATCTGCACAGCAAAACCTCTTGTGTGCTGTGAATGATGAGGGTGTTCTTTTTGTTTCTTTGTTCCTTTGTTTTTCCTCTCTGCAGGCCATCTCTGCATAACGACATGTAAGCTCAAGAAACCTGGGCGTTTGCAATTCAGACCTTCCTCACTTCTTGGGTCGCATCAGAGCAAACATGCCAGAACAAAGCAATGATTACAGGGTAGTTGTGTTCGGAGCTGCAGGGGTTGGTAAAAGCTCCTTGGTCCTTCGTTTTGTAAGGGGAACTTTCAGGGAAACCTACATCCCGACCATTGAGGACACTTACAGGCAGGTGATCAGCTGTGATAAGAATATCTGCACCCTTCAGATTACAGACACCACCGGCAGCCATCAGTTCCCTGCCATGCAGAGGTTGTCCATCTCCAAAGGGCATGCTTTCATCTTGGTGTACTCTGTCACCAGTAGGCAGTCCATGGAAGAACTTCAGCCAATCTATGATCAGATTTGTCAGATCAAAGGGGATGTCCAAAAGATTCCAATAATGTTGGTTGGTAACAAGAGTGATGAGACCCAGAGAGAACTGGATGCCAGTGAAGGGGAAGCCTTAGCCAACAAGTGGAAGTGTTCCTTCATGGAGACATCCGCTAAAATGAACTACAATGTACAGGAGCTCTTCCAAGAACTCCTGAATCTGGAGAAGAGAAGAACTGTCAGTCTCCAGGTGGATGGGAAGAAATCCAAGCAGCAGAAAAAGAAGGATAAACTGAAAGGCAAGTGTTCTGTTATGTGAGTATACATTGAATGGCTGGACTCGCATCACTGCATGATGTAATAAAAGCATGGACTTTCTCTCACAGAATATTCTTATGTAAAGTGGAAACTGTTTGCTCATAGGCATTCGCTTGAAATCCAAGAAGAATAAATGTCTTGATGGGTTTAAGACCCATAGTTTTTCTCTGATAACTCAATTGGGTCATTTTAATTATTGACTTGGAAGACAGATTTTTTTGAATGCGTCTTTTTAAGCAAATGGAATGTCCAGTGTTAACCATGACATAGTAGTCCAGGTTTTGAACAAAAAGGTTTACAAATGAGATCAAAATACTGGAATGTGTTAACAGAGGCAGAAATCATCTTTGTTATCCCTGAGTACGTATTGTTTTTTAATTATTCTCAGACTATGTATTAACCTGAAACAAAAATCCTGTTTTGCCTATAGTGTGTATATGTTTCAAGGGAAAATGTTTTCAGAAATATAGTGACTGCAGCAAATCTTTCACAAAGAGTATCTTACTACTAAGGAACAAACACATGATTTCTCAGACATGTACCTATTTGGGGAAAGACTGACTGGCTTACCAAAGACATGCTTATTGTTTCATAATAAAAATTAAATTTGTGTATTGTTATGCAGCTACTGATATTTTACAGCTATGTGACTATTAAAGCTATTCCTGCATGTAATTAGTTTGTTTGCTGGGCTTTTTTCTTGCCAACAATTCTCATTTCCATTCCACCCTGTAACTTGGTTAATTCCCTATGTCTGTCTTGCCATGTTGTGCCTAGGGGCCCAATCCTGTAAAGTGAGACGCATCCTCAGTACCTTGGCTTCAGCTGGAGAGGAGAGAGCTCATAACCCCAGAAAATCAGGCAGTTATGCAGCATAGTTACAAACAGAAATTGTCTGCTAACTTGCCTCTTATTGCATAGCTGGGCACCAACAACTGAAACAATAACGGTCTCTAGTTGCAGTGGGGGAGGTTTAGGTTGGATATCAGGAAAAACTTTTTCAGTAGGTGAAGCACTGGAATGGGTTACCTAGGGAGGTGATGGAATCTCTTTCCTTAGAGGTTTTTAAGGTCAGGATTGACAAAGCCCTGGCTGGGATGACTTAGTTGGGGCTTGGTCCTGCTTTGAGCAGGGAGTTGGACTAGATGACCTCCTGAGGTCCCTTCCAACCCTGATATTCTATGAAATAATGCTCTGCACTGTATATAACATTATTCAGCCATAGATCTCAAAGCACATCACAAAAGGGAACAAGCTTTACAATTTCTGTGGAACTGCTGGGGATACTGAAGCATAGAGGTGAAGTGACTTGCTTAAGTCTGCCTCGTATGTGTGATATGGGCCACATTATCACTTATCTGAAGTAACAGATTTCAGTCTGACTCCTAGGCCAGTGGCCTGTCCCTTTCATCACCCTAAAGAGAGATGGCCTGAATTCTTCTAGAGAAGTTCAGGTAACTCCAAGCACAGGTCTGTTATTGGCTGCACTGAGGCTGGTTATTTTGTCAACCCAACCTACCCTTTTGAACTGCAAATCTGGCTTTGCATACTCGTGGTGATGCTGCTTATATAGTTAAGGATTTTTCTGCTGTCTATTCTAAACTGTCCTGCCTTTGATTGAAGCCCATGACAAGTTATTCTTGGATAAAACATTTACAGGAACAGTCTGATCTGTTGTTTGTTTGTTTGTTTTTTTTAAATCTGAACTTGAACAAAAGTCCCAGTCAATTTATATGCCATCCCTCCCCTTTTTTCTGTCTCTGACAAGTGTTCGTAATTGTGTTCCTGGGTCTTATAGTATCCTTCTGCATGTGCAGCCTTCATCTGCTGTCTGCAGATCAGTAAAGACATTTTAACGTGAATGAGGCTAAATCATGTTGGGTCCATTACTAGCATATAGTATAGATATTAACATGTTACATTTTGGTTGTACTAATTTAACGTCCCAAATTCATGAATGGACAGCTTACTATGATCTGAAGTGTCTTCATGGGTTTTGGGAAAAATAGTAATTAACAGCTGTAATCTTCTGGTCCCATGGCAAAGCCTACTATTTTTTCCTCATACATTTGTGGAGCATCTGGGCTGAGATACTATGTTGTTAATTGGCAAGTTATTTCATTCTGATTTGTAATGCCTCTATCGGTAAGCTGTTGGTGTTAGAGGTTAAGAGCCTAGTCCAAAGCCAGTTGAAGTTAGTGGGTGTCTTTTTTTTTTTTTTTTTTTGCGCTTCTACTTTACATTGGATGAGAGCCTAAATTTCTGAATAAAATAACCTCTTGTTTTATATTTTGTGAAGTGTCCAGAATTTGAGACTGGTTCTACAAAAGTTGTTATAACTAAAAGAGAGTGAGGGAGGATTTAAAAACTCCACTGAAGCTTTGAATTTAATCAACAACATATTGTTAGGGCATGACAACATTACAGTGAGCAAAACTGACTAGAAAAGGGCTATAAAATGAAGGGGAAACCCACCAGTCTAATTGCATTGTCCAAGCTTAGTGCACCACAAAAGTAAACAATATAAATACTGCCAGGAACATTTTCATTAAATTTTTTTTTTAATTTGTGTTTTAGCATCATCCCTGCCTCTCATTTCCAGCTTTGTGTGCTTTATATTGACTGTGTCCCTGTAAACACAGAGGGGAAAACAAGTGTAGCCCACATACCTCCTGGATGTCTGACCACTCTAGTGGCAGCAAGACCGCTTCCTAGAGATTGATGAGTCTGCTAAAGCCTTAGCTAAGGTCCCTATTCCTTTCAGCTCATGCACTAGAGGCTCATGTATTTAACTCTAGAGGTCTCAGGTTCAATTGCTCCAGCTATCCATTGGGGTTCTATCAGTGTTATACAAGCACAACATTTTCTCTGATGAACATTTGATATGATTTGTACTGATCTACCTATCAATATAAAATAGAGCTTTTTGTATGTATTACTGTAAAAAAAAAAAAAAAAAAAAAAAAAAAGGAATGCAACGTCGCTTACAATATATTTCCCCTCTTTAAAGTAAAGTCTCACATTTGAACAACTTGACTCTCACACAAGAGGCAGTATATTAAATGTAAGGCTAGATAGCATGATCTTAATGTGTGTGTAGCTCTAATGCTGTGTTAATTTTCTGTGTAGGCTTAATGCAAGTACAGGTCAGGTTTGGGCTGCAGCTAGCAAAGGCACAGTACAGAATTCACAGCACAGACTGTCCTCTTTTGCAACATTTTGAGCCTTGCCTGCTCTGATGCAGTGCCCAGCATAATTTAGATAGGCCCATAGGCTGTTCTATGGATTGCAGCACTGCCTGGGATCTCGGAAGCACTGTCTGCTATATGCCTCCTGGCCCTAACACACCCCTTACCTCAGGACTTTTAAGGGGTCCTTGGAAGACTGCCTTTCATTTGTCTTTGCCTTCATTCCCAGCCAGAACAGGGTCCATTAAATCCCCTTTATGCCCTTTTACCAAGCCCAAAGTGGCTGGAGCAGGTATGAGGACATCTTCCGTAGATGTCTCCCAGAAATTTGAGCAGACTTAGTTGGCCCTGAGCCCTCATGGCATTAATAAATGTGCTGAACTTTCTCCATCCAGTCAGTCTCCAGAGTGCTTACTAAACACTGAAAGCTACCTATCAGATTCATTATTTGTTAAATCTGCATAGGTATGGAGGCAACAGTGAGTGCATGCTGCAAAACTAGGACCCTAAAAGGTCAGACTTGCATTTGATCTTGGAAGGAGTAGTGGTTGTGTTTGTAAATAACCTTCCTTTACATCCAGGACTTTGATCTCTTTCTTTAGTCTTTCTGAACAGTTACACAGTGTTTACACGACACTCTCATGGAGCGTTTGGCAATAATGTTGCCAGGGACCACATTTAAATTCCATTTGAACCTGCTGCATTCCAGTCTGTGAAATCCTGATACGACATTTTACATGTCAACTTTTAGAAAAACAGTCCTATGGCCTAAAAATGTCTCCATGAACACAACGCCCTCTGACTTAAGGAGACCTCCGTGCATATCCAAGAGTGGAGTTATCTATTCACATTTACCATGCTAGAATGTGTTATCACTGCACTATTTTTCCTGCTTATCAAATGGCAATGATAACTAAACCAGGGGCTGTGCCATATACAAGGAACAAGTACTATTTATGGTAAAAGGGCTCAATCCATCCTGCACCCTCTGAAGTCAAAGGCAAAACTCCCATTGACTTCACATGCGACAGATGCATGGCTGGAAGGTACTCAGATCTTGCAGTGATAAGGATAGTACAAGAACCTATACAGAACAGCAGTAATTCCAGCATCCAAAGCTTCCCTGTTTAAATGTATATGTGCTGTTTCAATCATAACAGCAGGGACATTCTCCTGCATCAGCAGAGTCTTATTTTAACAGTCCTATTACAAGCTGATTTTTCAGTAGTGAGAATATGTACCAGATATGTATTATACTGCCAAATTATCTGCCTCAGGGTAGCTGGTCTTAGTGACTAGCCTAGGCCCAGTTACTCTAGATCAGAGCAGGTGAGTCCAATCCAGCCAGTTCAAGGGTTAGGACCCATGCCTATAAAGAGCTGCTAGTAGGCAGGAGGAAATGGGGGTTGACTTAGAGAGGTTGACCCAACCTGGAACTCTTGTAGGCCCTCTAGACTTGAGCAAGGGGGATGGGTACACAGGTAAACAGCCCTGAGAGGGAGCAGAACTGGGAAGCTGCCCAGGCCCTGAAGAGGGATAGAACTGAAACCTGACAGTAAGGACTGAATTAAAATACAGTTGTTCTGTTTGTTTACTTGCTTCCATTAAAAAAATAAGCTTCCTTGAAAGAAACTGACTGTGGCAGTGTATATTTTGGAACTAGAGAGAAGCCTTGCTTGATGATGGTCTCATAAGAACATCACACACACACACAATTATTTCAAATTTGGTGACAATATATACCTCCAGACCAGTGGCACCGCTATGGGCACCCGCATGGCCCCACAGTATGCCAACATCTTTATGGCTGACCTGGAACAACGCTTCCTCAAATGTCGTTCACTCACACCCCTCCTCTATCTACGCTACATTGATGACATCTTCATCATCTGGACCCATGGGAAAGAAACTCTGGAAGAATTCCACCATGATTTCAACAGCTTCCACCCCACCATCCGCCTCAGCCTGGACCAGTCTACACAGGAGGTCCACTTCCTGGACACCACGGTGCAAATTAATGACGGCCACATCAACACCACCCTATACCGAAAACCTACTGACAGCTATGCCTACCTTCATGCCACCAGCTTCCACCCCGGGCACACCACACGATCCATTGTCTACAGCCAAGCACTGAGGTACAATCGTATTTGCTCCAACCCCTCAGACAGAGACCAACACCTACAAGATCTCCACCAAGCTTTCTCAAAACTACAATACCCGCACAAGGAAATAAGGACACAGATCAACAGAGCCAGATGTGTACCCAGAAGCCTGCTGCTGCAAGACAAGCCCAAGAAAGAAAACAACAGAACACCACTGGCCATCACCTACAGTCCTCAGTTAAAGCCTCTCCAACGCATCATCAGTGACCTACAACCCATCCTGGACAACAATCCCTCACTTTCACAGGCCTTGGGAGGCAGGCCAGTCCTGGCCTACAGACAACCTGCTAACCTCAAGCATATTCTCACCAGCAACAGCACACTGCGCCATAACAACTCTAACTCAGGAACCAATCCATGCAATAAACCTCGATGCCAACTCTGCCCACACATCTACACCAGCAACACCATCACAGGACCAAACCAGATCAGCCACACCATCACTGGTTCATTCACCTGCACATCTACCAATGTAATATACGCCATTATGTGCCAGCAATGTCCCTCTGCTATGTACATCGGCCAAACTGGACAGTCCCTACGAAAAAGGATAAATGGACACAAATCAGATATCAGGAATGGCAATATTCAAAAACCTGTAGGAGAGCACTTCAACCTCACCGGACACACCATAGAAGATTTAAAGGTCAGCATTTTGCAGCAAAAAAACTTCAAGTCCAGACTGCAAAGAGAGACTGCAGAGCTGCAATTCATTTGCAAATTTGACACAATCAGTTTGGGACTGAATAGAGATTTTGAATGGCTAGCTAACTACAAAAGCAGCTTCTCTTCTCTCGCTATTCACACCTCCAGTTCAGCTGCTAGAGGAACACCTCACCCTCCCTGATTAGAGATAACAAGCTGGTTCAGCCTGATTGGACTAACCTTGTTATCTCCCACCTGGTTCTTGCCTACCTATTTATACCTGCCCCTGGATACTTCCACTGCATGCATCCGATGAAGTGGGTATTAGCCCACGAAAGCTCATGCTCTGAAAAAATTTCAGTTAGTCTTTAAGGTGCCACAGGACTCTTTGTCTCATAAGAACATACACATGGAGGATATAATAACCCAGTTATAAAGCTTACTAGAGCTGAAGAAGAGTTCTGTGGAGCTTGGAAGCTTCTCTTTTGCTAACACAAGTTGGTCCAACACAGGATATTCTCTCTCCCACCTCCTCTCTCTAAGATGCTGGGACCAACAAGGCCACAACACCACTGCAAATAATTATAAAGCTTGATATTTCTCTCTCTCCCTATGAAGGATCACTTTTATGGAACTGGTTTTCGTTAAGATTATGGCTATTAAAACTTGCTTACAAATATAAACTAAAAGATAAATCCTTAGGCATCTACTAAGAATTATTATAGCACTACTATCTTTGTTATTGTAGTTGCTGTATTGCTCTGTGACAAGTGGGAATACCATTATTGAAAGCCTTCTGAGCACCTTCAGTCCCGTATTTAATTCTGCCCGTCTCAGGATCACACTCTTAAAGTCTTGTCTACAAAGGGAAATTGGCTGGCATAATTCTGGAATAAGGAATAACTCCATGTGGAGGGTTATACAAGTATAACTATAGAGGTATAATTATGCCAGTCAATTTCCCTGTGTAGACAAACTTTGGCTGCCTTTCAGAAGACACTCTAATGTAGATGTTGTTGGACTGATTGTCAAATGCTTTAAGACCATAGTTTGAATAATAATACTTGTTTTAGAAGCACCCACTCAGGAAGGTGCTTAGACACATAATGAGAGCCTATCCCTATCCAGGACAACAGTTAAGCATATACTTAAGTGCTGTCCCACATAGCTATGCTTTTAAAAATCAGTAAAGTACCTTACAATGAATGGGGGAGGGGCTCAATCCACATGCTTGAAGTTAGTACTTAAGTATTTTGCTGAATTGTGATATCAATTATGATTATAGGTCAACAGAGTTGGGCAAAGAATTGTTGCAAAGCATCTTTGCCTTTTATCAAGCTATTGAGACATTTCAGCCAGCTTTGCATCTCCCTGCACACTAGATCCGTGCTTTCCTGGATCCTAGAATGTCAGTGGTGCATTAGGGCTGTCGGAAGCAGATGGTCTTTGTGAGGTAAGTGACACATTCTCTGTGGAGATATTTATATGTTCCATTAATTCCCACACTTTTCTAAAACGTGCACTCTCTGCCTATGCCGCGTCACTTCTCCTCATTCTTACGAGCTGACAACAATGGCATTTGTTGTTTCTCAGGTTGATGCACTTTCTCGAGTATTTGCCCAGCCTGCCCCAAAAATTCATCCTCTGCAAAGATGGGGTAAGGGAAGAAAATATGGCAGGTTGGGGAATTGTTGTGGACAAATAAATAGCGCTTCTTCCCAGGACCAAGAGGTGAGCATATTCAATTATATTTTCCAGGTGTAGCTGAATATACTGGCTGAAGTAACATTTGTGGCAGTGGCTGGATGAAGGAAGCCTCATTGAGGAATTCCAGTCAATAAAATTGCATCTTACACTTACCCAGCCTCTTCTATCTGTTTCTCAAAGCACTTCATGAAGGTTTTCTTCTCAACACCCTTGTGAGCAAGATAAATATTACACTCCTCCCCCACACACATAAAATTATAGAAGATTAGGGTTGAAAGAGACCTCAAGAGGTCAGCTAGTCCAGCTTCACCCTGCTCAAAGCAGGATCAATCCCATGCCCCATCAGTAAAGTGGCATACCCGAGCTCACACAGAGCTGGATCTACAACCCAGCTTCCATGTCTGCTAGTTTCTGCACTGTCATCAGCGGAAAGAACTTGGTGCTGGTTGGTGTCATCTATTATTATGCTGTTTATCTATTTCAATCCAGACTGGCAGCTAGCTGAGGAGAGTAGCTGCAACATCTGGAATGAGGATAGGAGCAGCAGCAGCTCTGGTCAAAGCACCATTCCTGTCATGAAGGAGAATTATAATTTTAAAAAGCTACTGTAGTCTGTGGTTAGCAGCAAACTAAAAAGCATTAAGAGAAGCTAGCACTGATGCAGTGTAGCTGTCTCTCTGTGGGATGCGGGTGACCACTCTGCAGACCCTGCCATAGGCCAGTCATGCTCTGACAGAGGAAGCTAGAACTGGGGGAGGCCAGATCAGCTGTTGGAGCAGGTTAGAGTATCTTGAGGGCTGCCTAGCTTGAATCTATTACTGCAATAGATCCTTTGGGAACTGCAGCAGGTTGAAGAAATACCTTTGCTATTCCTCAGACATACCATTTCCGCCCCCTGCCCCCTTCCCGGAGGCCTCAATGTGGGGACCTTCAATTACTTTGCTGCCACCGATGCTGGTGGCACTGGCATCAAGTCACTGCAGCATGGGCGTGTGTATTCTCTTCCTCATATGTGATATGGTGAAAGAAAGCAGCAAGCGTGTAGGGCAGATTTCTGAGGAGGAGAGAAAGCAAAGGAGAGTTTCAGACTTTGTTAAAATGCACCACAAATGTTACTCTTAATCTAAAATAACTTTCTACTGCTTCAGCACCCTTACAACCATTTTAAAAATGTATAGAAAACACTTAGCAGCTTAACCATATAAACAGGTTGAAAAATAATCATACTAAACTAGAGAATGTCAGATCAAACATGTTTTCAGGGGCAAAGAAGAGGTTTTTTGTTTGCTTCAAAGCATTTCCAAGGGTTTTCTGCTGGCAATCCAGATACTCAAACATTTATCAATTAACAATATTTATTTTCATGCTACACTTAAAGACTGGCTTAATGCTGCTTCCTTCCTGCATCTGGCCAATAAAATTACCCTCAGAAATGATAATAATGGTAATCATAAAACAGCTGAGCTGCAATCTGTAATAGAAAATGTAAGCAGCAAACTCAGAGTCTGCCCACACAAGTGCTTAAAGAACAAGTAGCCAGGGAGACTTGCTGCTATAGTCTAATTCCCTTTATCAGAGTAGGGCATGCCCATGATTAGTATAATTAGCACTTTTAAATAAGTGACATGGGCTTTCATGTGTAATGTTTCACAGCTAAAGGGTACTCAGAGAAGGAAATGGAAAGGGGGTAGTGGAGTATGCATATGTCTGATTTAATCTTAGTCTGTAATTTTCTGCAGTTTGTTTTGTGACATAGGTAAATTAAGTACTCAGAAAGCATCTAAACGCTAAGGAAACCTATAAAGACCTTGCAAAACCTACTCCAGCATGATGACCTGTTAGATAACTGATCTTAACTGATACCAGGATAGCATGCTAAGACTAATTAGGTTCCTACAATTTCTGCTTTGACTTGGATAGAATGGTAGAAAAGAACAATCTGAGGGAGAGAACAAGAATATTAGCTCTGATTTCTTTGTCACTTATCCATTCTGTGTTATGTCAAAGCGCACCACATTGACCAGGTCAAGACAGCACTGGTTTTAACCTAAATAGCACAACTGGTCTGTTTTGGTACAGTACAAAGGGGCACGCTATCTGTTTTGTCAGATCTTATTCACAATAGTTGTTAAAGAAAGAGTGTTACATTTTTCTAGCTCCTGTCAGCTTGAAGAATCACAACTGGTTGTACAAATTGTACATGGGGATCATTTTTCTATCACTTTTGAGTCACCAGTTCCATCCCCATTGTTCTTCAGATATTTGGGGCTAATTCTCTGCCGATGTAAATGGACGCAGCACGACCAAAGGGAGTTCTTCCCATTTACATCAGCAGAGAATGCCTGCATTCCTCTCTACATTCCTGCAGGCTGTGGCCTAGCAGGCAGTTTTCTAAGTTACTCCTGTCTGTCAGTAAATTATTCCTGACCATGCTTTAAGAAACAGATTAACGTATCTGATTTAACTGGCCTCAACAGTGCTACTTTTGGTGTTTTGGTGATTTTTCTTCTAAATAAGTGTTAATATTGAACCAATGTTAAATTCAAACACATCTAACACATAGTAGAATTTTAGAACGTTTTCTCATGCATGCATGAGAAAAACTGGAACTTAACTTAAAACACCATGTAAAGTTCTACTATGTGTTAAATGTGTTTGAATTTAACATTGGTTCAATATTAACACTTATTTAGAAAAAAATTACAGTAGACATAATTATATTTGTTAAAAGCATTCTGTACACTTTTTAATGCATTTACCAGCAGATACGAATTAGCTAGCAGGGCCAGCCTGCCTCTTGGCTATTGTGTAAATATTTGTAGTAAATATTCTTAAGCAAACTTGGGTATAGATTAGCACTAATTACAGCTCCTCTCTCCTGGAAAAATTCAGGGTGACTATTCAGTACTCTTGTATCCCAGAGGAAAAGGAAAAACTTTGAAAAATTAAATAGGGCAACCAAGAGATCCCAAAAACAATAAGTGACATCCTGGCCCCATTACAGTCCATGGGAATTTTGCCATTGATTTCAACAGTAGCGGGTTTCATCTCATTTGTGTGGGCTATTAAATTGCCTCACCTTCTCCTTAGTGAAATACAGTGTAGAGGTTTCACAGTGAAGCCTGTCATCATAACTGGGACTGTTTGCTGAATCTGAGGCTAAGGGTGCTCCCTTGCTCTTACTGAAGTCAATGGGAGGTTTGCTCTAATGTAGGGGTGGGCAAACGTTTTGGCCTGAGGGCCACATCGGGGTTGCAAAATTATATGAAGAGTTGGGTAGAGAAGGCTGTGCCTCCCCAAACAGCCTGGTCCTGCTCCCTATCCAACCCCCTCCCGCTTCCCGACCCTTGACTGCCCCCCTCAGAATCCCCAACCCATCCAACCTCCCTGCCCCCGGCTCCTTATCCCCTGACTGCCCCCTCCAGAGATCCCCACCCTGACCCATATCCACGCCCCCAGGACTCCCACACACTATCCAATCCCCCGTTCCCCATCCCCTGACCGCCTCTCCCAAAACCTCTGCCCTTTCCAGCTGCCCCCCCGGACTCCCCCCCCCCCCCCGCAGAAGCACACAGCATGCTAAGCCTCCAGGGGAGGGTGGAAGGCAGGGGGAGTGTTAAGGGGACCCTCCCCAGCCAGGAGCTCAAGGGCTGGTCAGGGCGAGCCTATGGGTCGGATGTGGCCTGTGGGCCGTAGTTTGCCCACCCCTGCTCTAATGGTTTCCCATTTCATATTGTGGGCAAAATATTCAAAATTGCCTGAATGACTTAGGCTCCTAAATTCCTTTGGCTATTTTAGGTCCCACTGTACAGTACATAGCAGCAGCATGCACATTTGGCCTTCCTGGGAAGAGCTCATTCCATCTTTCTTAGTAGGCAGACGGACTACACAGTAAGTGGATATCCAGGATCCTAGAGCCCTTAAAGTGACTATATCCTTCTAAATTGCAGAATCATGACAATTCACTAGAATAGCTATAGAAAAGGAATCACAGTTGTGCCGCTTTGCTCATGTAAACTATATACCCTTTATACAGTAACGGATTTCCCCTGTTCAATCTGTATATGCTTTTACAAGTGGGCAAATTCACAGCCAATGTAAGCAAGTGCAATTCTAACTCTATAGTATGCTTGCTTACATTAATGGAGAATTTGGCCCATCAACACAATATTGTGTTTCTTTTTTAGCAGCTGTATTTTTTTATTGATAAAATATATTATTACAAATCAGAGATAAAACCCTTATAATTCATAATCTGAGGCCAACATGCTTTCTTCAACAAGAGAAGTGTTTTATATGCCTGTAAATTTTTCCCTGGGGCCCTAAAACAGACAGACATAGCTGACAGCAAGGTTTATTTGTAGAGGACAATCTAAAAGAAAATGAGTCAACATCAGAACAATGGTGAAGGTTAAACAACTGGCGTTTACAGTGGTATAGAGCATTACCTAGGACAGATGAGTGGTTGCCTTTCATAATTCATCAAACATACGTGAGCAGAATTTGACAAGCAAATATTAGCTGCCCAGAAACTGCTTTGGATTAGTTTTATCCAGTCTGCACAGCACAGGCCTGATTCTGCAACAGAATAAGTGGTACAGAACTGGGCTAAAGACATGTAAAAATATCTCACTGCAACAGGGCAGTAAATTGTCAGTCTGTGCCCTGAAATTAGGGACTTGAGAATTTGACCATAATTATAAGCAAATCAAGTTTGAACTAAAGGTGTCAGACTAATGTACGTTGATCAGTCATGCTGCTTGTGTTGGCATCAAGAGGCAATGTGGGCCAGTGGATAAGGCATCAGACTGGATGTTAGGAGATCTGTGTTTTCTTCATTCCCTGGGTAACATAGGGCTTTGTGCATCAGTTTTTCCATGTGTAAATGGGAATAATAAGGATGAAAATGCTAAATGTATATTACTTATTATACGAGCAGATAAGCTCCTCTTTAAATACTGTGTCCTGTTTTTCCACCACGTCTACCGTCGGGTCAGGTTCTCCTTTGGGGCAATGCTATTGACTTCTGTAGAGCTGCTCTTGATTCTCGCTATGTAAGTGAGAAAAGAACTATGGCTGCCAAGGATTTCCCAGGATAAGTGAATAAGCTCAGGTACTTATTAAATTCTCCACTATGTTCTTATTTTTCACAGGCAGGGCTTTGATCTCAGGAGGTGCCTGAGCAAACAGTAGGAGGTGAATAGTTCACTATAGCAAACTAAGGCCATTTTACTTTTGAGTGAAGGAGTCCACACAGGGGTTTAAAGAGCTTTCAAACTTCACACCTTGAGTTAATTTTCCTGGGAATTCCCGTGTAGACAAACCCTCACAGTTTTTCCCCCAAACAAAGCAGAGTGAACTTTCACTTGTCACTGTTCTTCAGTTCCCTTTTCTCAGAGCCTTATGCATACACTTGGTACTGTGCCCATGTTTAAACACAAGGGTTATACTGCTTGAGAGAGAGGGATTATTAAATATGGTGCTGTCTACACTAGCAGGGTGGGAAAGGCTCCCACTGCAATTTTTCTCCAGAGTGATGTCAGACATTTATCTTAAGTGGAGGTCGCCAAGGGTGTTTCCATGTGAGCAGAGAGGCAGCCTGCTCTTTTCCTGAATGGGTTCCATTTCATCTCACCAGAGCCCTCACTCCTACTCTGCAGAGCAGGAAAGTGAAAAGGAGGCTGACAACAAAGTGAGATGTGGGCAGAGCCTGTATAACAGAAACCTTCAAAAGTCCCCACACGAGAGAGGGAAGGAGGCCTTTTTTAGTGATGCATTTATGCTTTTCAGAATAAAAAACACGCCTCTCTCCATGTCATATTGCTCTGCCAGAACTCAGAGGACACCCAGCACATGCAAACTGTTCCATTTGTTCCCAGACATCAGCACCTCCATAACGTTGCTGTGCATTGGAAGAACATGCTGCTTATCGCTTCACACATGATCATGCTAAGCAGCTAAGGTTCCCACCTTTGAAATTTTTAAAAAAACAACAGCACCCTCCCACAAGGCAAGCCCATTGCTACCTCAACCCCCAACCACAAGACAACTCTTCAACCTCCCTCCCCCACATCTTCAACAGCCACTTCTAGTATCTGGAAAGATAACACATATAGACAAGATTGATAACATTGCACATCTCCTCACTCTTGAGTGACTCAAACCCTCTCACACACATACATGCTTTACACTTGCATGTTGGTGGGCAGACAGCAACTGTGGAAGTGGGAACACTGCAGCATCTTTAGCTGGTCACAGAAACTTTTAACATTAGAGACAGGGGAGGCTCTACATGTTTTTACCACCCCAAGCGCGGCAGTCAGGCGGCCTTCGGTGGCATGCCTGCGAGAGGTCTGCTGGTCCCACTGATTCAGCGGTGTTTCAGCAGGAGGTCTGCCCGGTCCCTTGTCATCGGCGTACTGGCTGCTGAAATGCCCCCAAATCCGCGGGACCAGCGGACCTCTTGCAGGCATGCCACCACGGGCCGCCTGATGGCCGCCCTGACAGTGACCGGCATGCCACTCTTTGTGGCTTGTCGCCCTGTGCTTACTGAGCTGGTGCCTGGAGCTGCCCCTGATTAAAGAGCCCAGTGTATTGTGATAACAGTGCAAATCTTTAGACACACATTTTTTTTAAAAAAATAGCAGATTACATTATTTTCCTGGCAACTGGCAAACCTATAAAAAAAAAAAAAAGGCCAGACCAGTCGAATACCAGCCAGGTAGTAACTCCATAAGCAGCCTATTTTCCCCAAGAATTCCTGTATCCATTATTATCTGTGGGGTTGAGGGAGTGTCCCCCACACAGACCCTGAAAGGGTTAAAAAGGATTGAGAGGCCAATTAGGTAATTAGGTTACCTGGTAGCACCTGGGATGTTATTAGAGAGTAAGCCCAGCTGGGTAGTGATTATCAAGAAAGGAAACCCAAAAAGAGGGCTGTAGGTAGAGTTGGAGGAGTTCTGCAGCTAGTGGTTGGGACTGCAGATGTTGTGAGGAGAATGCGTAAGGGACAGAATAGCCCTGTAATCCATTCCTGAGGGGAGAAATCTGGCAAGAGGTTGGGACAGCAAGACACCTGCTGCTGGGAGTGAAGCAGGTCTTACCAGTGAGCCCTGATAGAAGGGCTGGATTTGCTCCACCAGTAGGCGAGCACTGAGGTTCCTGAAATGGAGGAACAGCAACACTGAGGTATATGAGGTCAAGCCTGAGCCTGAGAAAGGCAGCAATGGGCTTGTTTGTATGCTTTTCATTTTGTGATTCCTGTTGTGGGAGGAGGGAGCTTTCAGTGTCCTGGCCCCTGAGAAGGTGATAGGGCTTTCCCCCATCCTTAAGAGAAGGGTGTGAGGGCCATAGGGCTCAGAGGTGGGGCTGAAGACTCTTCTGTGAGGATATTAGATGGATTTGTGTTGGACTTCTTGTTATCCTGAAAGGGGTAAACTAAAGTGTCCCACTGACTGGAGGGCTGAGTCCCAGGAAGAGAGACTGCTGGAGTGACTGTCACCAAAGGATGTCAGGTAGGGAGATAGTCCCTATGAAATGCCTAACCAGAAGGAGATACTTAGTGGTGAGTCAACCCTTATAAGCTGTCACAAGTAACTGTGGCTCTGAGGCACAGCTGTGCCTGCAGTGGCTTATCATTGCATATGGGCACAACAACTCTGAAATGAAGTGGGATGTAAATTCCTTAGTGTGTCAGTACCCAGAAGATTCTTTAGGTTGCATCCATTTCATATCCATGCTGGGCTCTGAACAAACAGATTTAGGGATTATTCCCATGGCCCTGTATAAACTACACTAATGCAAACTAGGCACTTTTTTACTTAGCCCTAGTAAAGTATGGACTGGTTATTAAACACAGAGCTGTTACTGTACAACAGTTCAGTGTGTGCATTGTAACTCTCACACCACTAAATCCTAATTTGGTCTTGGTATTTCAGGGAGTATCCACCAAACTAAAACAATGGATAGTTTTTCCAGTACTTGGTCTACATAACTTTCCATTGCCAAAGGGAGAAACATTTCACTCAAATGTTTAAGGATGCAGAGGCTAGGGGTGGGGGATGAGATGTGTTGTCTCTAATCAGACTTGATTAATCTTAGTCACCCTGTTAGAGGTTTCAAGCTCTGAATTTATGTATTAAACAAGTAGCTGCCATCACAGTGTATTTGTATGAAAGCTGCATTTAGAGCAGGGGTGGGCAAACTAGGGCCCATGGGCCAGATCCGGCCCGTGGCGCTCTTGCTTCCGACCCACGGAGGCTGCCCCTGGCCCCTCCCGCCCCGAAGCCACCATGGGTAGCATTCCGGAGTCCGGGGCTGTGCGCTCCCTCCTTCCCCGGAGTCGCGCCATGGGGCCAGTGCTCGGGGGGGGGGGGGGGGGGGCGGCTGAGCACCCCCCCTCCCCTGGAGCCGCAGTTGTGCGTTATCCCCTCTCCCGGAGCCCCACCACCGCAGGCAGCGCTCCGCGGGTCCGGGAGTGCACCTTCCCCCTCCCCTTGAGCCGTGCCGTGTGGCCAGCGCTGGGGGGAGGGGCACAGGGCTGCACACAGCCCTCTCCCCCAGAACCACACTACGTGGGCAGCGCTCCAGGGGCCAGAGCTGCATGCTTCCCCTCCCTAGGGCCATGCCAAACTCCTCTTGGTAAGGGGGTCAGGGTGTGGGGTTGGCTAAGTTGTGGGGGCAATCAGGGGACAGGGAACAGAGTGGGTTGGATAGGTGGTAGGGCTCCGGGGTGGTGGTCACAGGTTGGGGAATCTCTCGAGGGGGTGGTCAGGGAGCAGCGGGGTTGGATGGAGCATGGGAGTCCCGGGGGTCTATCAGAGTGGGTTTGGGGTGGGGGTTGGGGCAGTCAGGGGACAAGGGTGGGGTGGTTGGATGGGTCGGGGATTTTGAGGGGGCAGGAATTGGGAGGGGGCCAGATAAGGGGTGGGGCCTTCCCTATGTGGCCCTCCAT
The DNA here is from genome assembly GCA_007922305.1 of Dermatemys mawii. Taxonomy (NCBI): domain Eukaryota; kingdom Metazoa; phylum Chordata; order Testudines; family Dermatemydidae; genus Dermatemys; species Dermatemys mawii. Next base: position 31,671,677 of record ML677352.1, read on the forward strand.
ATAAAATTTTGCAATCCCAATGTGGCCCTCAGGCCAAAAAGTTTGCCCAGCACTGATTTAGAGGCTCCAGTCTGCTCTCTAGTGACACCATGAGGAAAAACCTGTGTAAGCTTAAAAGCTTGTTTTTCTCACTAACAGAAGTTAGTCCAATAAAAGTTATAACCTCACCCTTTTTGTCCCTCTAATGAAAAGAGCTAATCCAGTTTCATCTAACTTTGCTATAACTGTGATGAATGCCTTTTGGTATGAGTTTGATGACTCTTGGATAGAAACAAGGTTTTGAAGTTGATGTCCCTTTAAAACATTGGGTTCCATTTTTACCTTGACCATGAAGAATTTTGTGTGCAACACAAGCATGAGAGGATAAACTCTACTATAATTTAATCCACCCATCTATCCTTCACTAAAATATTACACTGTCTAAATAGCACATGGAGAAAAGCATAACAAGGTGCAGAGGTTCTGATTACTAGTTTTGGGGGTTTTTTTACGTTTGAGGGCCTCAGTTGAACATTTTCTGATATGCAATGCAGTGCTTACAACAGATCTAATGAAATGCCAAAAATGTCTAATCTTATAACCTTGCAGGACATCTCCTGTGAGATGATTTAAGCTCAAGATGATAGAAAAAGGCGCTGTACCACAAAGCAGACTGCAACATCTGGTCTGCATTACCCAGTCTTTTTGAAGAGAGGAGTCCGACCTCCTGCTTGGTTAGGATAACTGAGGGTAGAGCTGAACCTGGTAAAAGATTCAAATCTGTTACCTTTCTCTATAATGGATAGAATCCAAACACTTTTTTTTTTTCTTAAAGTCTGCAGCACATTAAGTCTTTATATACTCGTGCCAGACTTCTGCACATAAGGACTTGTGTGATGAAGTTTTCAGTGGCTATACATTGCTTTCCAGTACCCAAATTCCTAATTCAGAGCAAATTTCATTTCTCTCCTTGCATTTGGATAATTGAGATTCCACTGTACCAGTATGTGTAGTGAAGTGCTTTCAGCAGTCCTAGCTAACCAGAATACATTATTAGTCATCTTATTCAAAGCAAGGGGCCAATGCACATGTGACATCAAGAAGTGTGGTGTGTGTTAGTGAGACATAGTTATAAAAATACAGAACCGGGTCCTGTGAGTAGTCCAGTCACACATGGTATCTCCATGCCAATGGTCTCTGCTGCAGCCAAAAGCAGTGGAGTGAAAGTGGTAGAAGCATCCTTGTGAGAAAATGGGAGATGACGCTCCCCTAGATAGCCTCTGCATTTTTAAATGCAAAATCCTCATCAACTGATTTAGATGATAGAAGGTGTAAATACTCCCTATAAGGCCTGATTCTCCAATTTGGCACTTCCAGTGCAGAAGGTGGGGGGCCTGCAAGGGTTCTAAAAATTTATATTGGCCACTCCAGGCTTGTCTTAAACTCCCAAGGTTACAACTATTCTCTGACCTGGGATAGGTGGGTGGTGGCAGCATCTACCAAGTGAAGAAACCTTTGAGAGCTCAGGAAGGCACGCTTGGGAATACCTTCCTGTGGGAGTGACAGAGTCCTGTGGCACCTTAAAGACTAACTAAAGTATTAGAGCATAAGCTTTCGTGGGCTAATACCCACTTCGTCAGATGCATGCCGACGAAGTGGGTATTACCCCACAGGAAGCTATCCTCAAGCCCTTTCACCCCACCCTTTTCCCCTCCAGGGAAGAGCTGAGAAAGAAATAAACGTGCACAAACCTCTCAAGATGCACAAATCTAATTCTGTTTTTAAGTAAATGTCATTAATAAAGAAATAAAATACATCTGGGAATTTAGGCATTTGTTAGATTAAAAAAAACTACAAGGATCAAGAATAGTTTTCTTGAAGTCCAGCTTAAAGGTTAAAAGCAAAGCAAAAAAGCATCTGGGGTTAGCACAGAGGAATCCACAAGCCATAAAGAAACAAAAGGAATAAACCTAATTGTGTCTTCCTAGATGCTTCCTGACTTACTTGCATATCTGGAGTGTTAAATGAATAGTTTCTAGGTATGACACTGACTTTTTCATACCTGGCCCAAGCGTCTCACAGCATAACTGCTCTGTGTCTTCTCTCCAGGAGAACAACCACAGACAGACAAAAAGGGAGTTTGTTTCAATTTTTAAAAGTTCTAGTCTTTCCTTTGGCCTGGTACCAACTCACTTTCCTTTACCTATTCATCCCAGTGAGGCTTTTTAACCCTTTGCAGGTAGAGCAAGTCAGAGAAAAGCTACTAAGAAGAATTTTATAGCGGCTGGCTGGCTGGGTGCTCATAGAAGGGAGCTACCTTCTAACCCCCATTATCACACCCAAAGCTCAAATATGGCTATGTTTTTATTGCTCAATGTGCCACAAGACCTTAATGTTCTATGATCTTAAATACTTCTCCAGCTAATTGAAACAGCAACTAATTCATGTTTAGGAGAGTGAGGAGTCATTCTGTGCATAGGACTCAAACTTTGGAATAACTAGAACTGCTGTCAGTTTACTTCAGCAAAAGATTTACTCAAATACTTTTCAAAAATTAAAGTTCAGGACCACAAAAGTCAAAGAAGGGCAAGGAGTGATTTGAATTGACAAAAGTTAAGGTGTTAATTGTCTACTAATTTAGTACTTACAGTAAGTAAACAGGGGTGAACAAGTGAATCTGCAACCTAATATCCCATTGGGATCCCAGTTAAATCAAATTTTGGTGGCCTATATAATTCTCTGTATGAAATTTTTGGGATGCCATTGTTCTTTTCTCCACTTGGTTATTTATCTCTTTCTCCCACATCCTTTCTTTTTATCAGTCTCCATTTCTACCTGTATCTCTTTCCTTTCTTATCCAGTACCAGTATGTGTAGAAGGCCATGTGAGATTTGTAATGACTACAAGTGGCCAGGAGGACTTTGATTTTATGTCTCACCTGAAAGATGTCACCTCCAGGAGCAAAGTGCTAACTAACATCATGCTGGGCCTGTGGATCAGTAGTGACTTTGGGCACCGAGAAATACCAGTCAGGTTTTCCAGTGATGAAAACACTTTTGCTGGTTTTGATGCGCTTGCTCATGTGTGCGCTTTCAGGGCAATCTTTCTCTTATAAGGTCCCTTTTCAACATTGCTAATTAATCTCTAGATTCTTAAGAGACATTCCTTAGATCTAAGGGTTCTCTTTAATAGAATGCTAGTGCTGGAGATCGGAATACTCTTTCAGAGGAAATCTTTATTTTCCTCCTACTGAGAGGCAAACACTGACCATGGTGAGAAGTGTTATGCAGTGAGTACTGTGAACACTTCTCAATATGTATATTCCCCACTGCTGAGCTGTGGGGGAAGGAAGCTGGCAGGCACCAGGGTAGCATGTTCAGGAGAGCCAGCTTGCTTAGATGAATGAAAGCCAAAATTCCATGGCAGTAGGAAGGGGAATAACTTGTCTTGTTTTTCACACGGCACTTCTGGACCTGGGTGAAGACCTCTGGTGAGCAGCAGCTCTCAAACGGGGTTGTTAATAGTTGTCTTGCTGCTTTGTGGTCTGCAGTCCCACTGTTGAACAGAGGGGGCCCTTGGCTGTATTGCTCCTGTCACTACTCATGACAGCTCCAGATCGTCCCACGCTACGGGGTAGCTTGAAGGACTTGGGAGCTAGGCTGTCACTGGGTTTTAAAAAACTGTGGATTTAGGGGTGGGTTCTTGTTTTTCCCCACAGTGGACTCTTAATAGCTAAAATTACACCTCTGTTTCTTTACAAAACCCCATATCCTTGAGTTCACTGTTACCAATGTTTTCATTAGATCACTTATTTATTGCTTTTTTTTTTTTTTTTTTTTTTTAAATCCTGGAGGGTTTGGAAGGACTTTCTCCAGCATGGAAGCAGTGGCTAGTCCACATACTAGCTAAATCCAGCAAAGAGTGTGGAATCCACACACTTCCTGGGTGTGGTGCTTTCAGTGCCCCTAGGGGGGACAGAACACTTAGAGATAAATTAACTAAGGCTGTAGACTCAGAGCTTACTCATCAAGGGGCAAGTGTCTTTTAGCTCATGCAGTAGAAACACATGCATTTAGCTTCCCAGGATCCATCCCACCCACGGAAGACCAGGGTCTGTCAGTGTTACATGTGCACAGTAATTTACACCCCTATTATACCAATGTCCTCCAAATAAAATGTACAGGGTGGGTGAAACATACCCTGAAATGGGTCACTACAATGATCAGAGAATGGAAAGGGTTAGTCAGTGACTCACCAACCAATGCCAGATGCAGCTCTTCAGAGTGATACAGCAGTGCAGCCCAGGAAAAAAAAAATGATACTGGTAAACACCATTTTATAAGTTAGACATGGTTCTGTGGAGCCCTTCTGCTAGCCCAGCACTAGTTCTCTCCTAGAAATGCCATTGTGAGAGTGAGAAGGGAAGACAAATAGCAAACAGGATGCTATAGATTCAATATTTAGGATTTAAATGGAAGACTGGGGAGCAGAGAGATGACTTATCCTTTCTCTCCAACTGACTATTACAACATAGTTATGAGTCATTAGCCTGTCCTTGTACATTCATAACATTTCATTACTAGGGAGGACAGCCAACAAAAGGGAGGAGGAAAACCAGAAGGAGAATGTGTTTAGTCTCAGGCTGAATTTCAGCCATTTCTACTATGAGATGATTTTTCATGGATTCTAAGGCCAGAAGGGACCTCTGATCATCTAGTCTGACCTCCTGTAGAGTGTAGGCTTCAGAACTTCCCCAGAATAATTCCTAGAGCATATCTTTCAGAAAACATCCAATCTTTATTTTTTAAATTGTCCATGATAGAGAATCCCACACTACTCATGGTAAACTTATTGACTGTCAGCTCGGCTGAACAAGTATTAACTAGATTGATTTATTAATTAACTGGAAGTTATCCAGAACATGGAACCCAAATGGAAAACATTAGTATAGATTATAAAATACTGTTTGCTACAACCTAATTCTTGTCATTGATTCACCAGAGATTTTTTTATCAATTGCTCTTCAGAGTCAAAAAGTATTTCAATTGTGGCCACTGTGTCCTCATAAAAATGAGTAATGCTTAGAAAAGGATAGTTTATGTAGCTATTAACTTAGCAAAGGATACTCATACCCTAGCAGGAAAAGGACTGTCTTGTGGTTAAGGTACTGAATGGGGACTCAGGAGATAAATTCCAGTCCCAGATCTGCCATGGACTTCCTGGGTGATCTTGGGTAAGACACTGAATCTCTGTACCTCACTTCCCCCATCTGCAAAATGGGGGCAGTACTTCATTTGGGCTTGTCTATGCTGACATTTTATAGCGCTCTAACTTGCTGGCTCAGGGGGGTGAAAAACCACCCCCCTGAGTGCAGCAAGTCTGAGCACTTTAAAGCGCTAGTGTGGGCAGGCTTTGAGTGCTGGGAGCTGTGCTCCCAACACTCAGAGCTAATCCCTTCATGGAGGTGGATTATGAGGAGCACTAGGAGAGTGCTCTCCCAGCACTCCTGCGCGACCACACTCTCACTCACAGTGTTTCCCTGACAGCGCTTTGAAGTTTCAAGTGTACCCATGCTCTTTGTCTCCTTAAATTGCAAAGTCTCAAGGGCATGAACTGTCTCTTATGGTGTTTATAGATTGCCTAGTAAATGGTGCCTGAACTTGGGGGCTAAAGTAATATAATGCACCCATGAACCATCTCTCCTGTTCATTCACAATGGGTATGGATTTAATTTGTCTGCTTTTGAAGCTACTAACATGCTCATTTTAGAGGCAAAATAGAGAGGAAAGGAAATGTCACACACCGTATGTAAACCAGAATTGTCAAACACTGCACTAGCCACCTCATACAAACACATGTGTATAATTGATTTGACTGTGATTTGGTTTTTTTAGTCAAGGGGGAATCCATTTTGGTCAGTTTTTCTACTTATATGCACTATTTGATGTAACACTTTAGTTTGGTTGCATGTTTTGAGTTAAATGATGCATATGAAAGGTGGACTTTGAGCATCCCTTTTAGCTTGTGCATGTTTTGCTATTATTGCACAGGGCATGGATGCCTTTCTAATGTACACTACATAAGAGAAGGCTTTCTTATGGGACACCTTGTGGTGTATTACATGTCCTCTTTCTGTACAGTCTTTTCCAGTGATGACTGATCCCACCTGCCCAGTGCTATGGGCTTTTCTTGGACATAGGGTGACCAGATGTCCTGATTTTTATAGGGGCAGTCCTGATTTGGGTTTTTTTTCTTATATAGGCTCCTATTATCCCTTCACCCCCATCCTAATTTTTCACACTTGGACACAGCTCTCTATCAAAGAAAGAGAGACCGTAAAAGGACATAGGGATGCAATCCAGTCCTCTGGACCTAATTCCCCAGAGACCTGGGACTGGTATTTCTAGACAGAATTAGGTGAACAAGGAGGTAGCAAAGCCAGAAGAGAGCACGTCTGTGGCTTATTTTCTTCTAACCTTCCAGCCCTACAGTGTAACTGGGCAGGAGACTGCACCTCCCTGGCATGCTCTTTCTCTCCCCTAGAGCTAGTGAAAGCCTCTGTCCCATTCCATGAGGGCAGGCCTCCAGAGCATTGTGGGAGGCCACATCTGTGGTGGGAGGGGTCAGGGCTTGGAGAAGCCTTTCTCTGCAGCATAGTGCCATCAGAACCATGTAGCTATCCACACAGGACTTAATACTGCTTCTGTCACCCTTAACTTGTCCTCCATGACTAACTTGTCCTCCATGACTACCTTGTCACAGAAGATGCTGTGAAGACCAGGTGCCAGCTCATGTCAAGGTTCTCATGTCTCATAACACTGACAAATACATGGCTGAAATCTGTCTGGCTCATGTGTTAGTCTGGTTAAAATAAGTACAGAATTATAAGGATGTGTATAGTGTTTAGATTTATTGAATGCTTGTGAGTTACTGCATGCATTAATCTCTCTCACAATATGAGATTCAGATGTTGCAATACAACCACTCAGTTATTACCTTGACACAGTCAGACTGTGTCAATCACCTGACAGGAGGGAGCCATTAACTAGTGTGAATTGCTATTCTCCAACAGAACATGTTATATCCTGCCCAACAGGAAAGCTCCATGGACACCAATCTTACTATTGTGGAACACTAGAGAGGACAGAATAAATTTTTCCCCTCCCTCTCCTCCAATGGAGAGGCCAGGTTTTCTAAGCATAAGCAGAGCCCTGCACGTATACAAATTTAAACCCACAGATGCAGATATCTGCAGCTATAAATCTGTGTCTGTAGAACGCAGGGTTCTCCTGAGAACCATGCTGGCCAAATAGTAGAATCTGGGGCAGCTGCTCCCAGGAGCCAATGCCCAACGCTGGGAGCTCTTCTGGCTTGCCTATACTGCTGCTAGCCCCACTCACTGGGGCAAACACCAGGCTCCTCAGCAGCTGTTGCTGGTCACGCTAGTGTGTGCAAGCAGAGTACACACCCCCAGACCGGAGACAGACAGCTGTGCAAAGGGGTGGCAACATAGATCAGAGTACCCATGGGGACCGTCTGTGACTCCATCATTAAGCTTTTAGTGCCTAATACTTGATTGATTGGTGAAATCCAAGCATAGAACTCACCCCAATTTTCAGTTTGTGCCCTGGTTCCTAACAGTGTGCCTTGAAGTTGGTACTCATGTTCTTAAGCCACTGCAGGCAGCGTGACCAATCCTATTGCAGATCACAGTCCCTGCCACTTGCTGTGCTTGGATTGGAGAGGTGATCCAATGGAGAAGAAATGAATAGCAGACTTAAGAAACACCACTTCCCTCATCCTCTCCATTTCTATCCTGGCATCCTGTCTCCTTTAACAGCCACTATTCAACACCCAGCAGAATGACTAAGATGCTTGTTTTGAGGTCATTAATTCATGTTCTGACCAACCCCCTGTTGTCTTTGAGTACGGGCAGGCCAAGATACCCTCAGACCCAGGAGAGAGAGAACCTGCTGAGAGCAGCCGTTTCAAATTCTATCTTTCACTTCACTCTTGAAAAATCCACAGAATTCTGTTCTGACTTAAACAGAGACAAGGTGGGTGAGGTAACATCTCTTATTGCACCAACATTTGTCGGTTCAAATGAATGTTTACGAGGCTCACATTGCTCTGGGTGCAATACGCTAAATTACCTCACTCACTTTCTCTCTCATCTCCTGGGACCAACATGGCTACCAAGCTACTAATTCCAAATGAACAGTTTCTTTTAGAGGTCTGATTCAATTAGCTGTTAATTCTAACAGCTGCTAATGGAGAAAGCACTTACAAATAGGGGGCTAATGGAAAGGTGAGGGAAATGGCTTATTAGAGCCAGGCATGGAAAATCACACAGTCAGAGTGACTCAGAGATGGGGATGGCGTGGGAGAGCAGCAGTTCTATTTTAGGCACTGAGCCTATTGAGGATTAGTGCCGGTGGCCTTTGGAGAAGAACTATGGGGGATCCCTCTCAAATCTGCTTTTAGCTGGCTAGAAAATGCAAAAGTCCAATGCTTGTGTGTCTGCTACAGGCTGCTGTATGTAATATCTCTGCTGACCCATTGGCAGTACATGCCCCAGGTATATGGGGCAGTAGCACAAGAAAAAGTGGGCCAAAGCCTCTGCTGGGGTAAAGCAGTGTAGCACCATTTTCTTCAAAGAAGTTGTGCTGGCTTATATCAGATGAGGATCTGGATCACCAAAAGTGCCACATTTCCCTCTTTCCCCCACCCCCGTCCTTTTATCTCTCCTTCTCATTTTTTGTATTTCCTGCTACAGCACGGAGAAGTGGTGTTGCATGCTGATGAGAGTATAGCTAATAACACCATTTAGTCATTCCCAAGCATTAGGGCACGGTTCCCCTGAGTCATGTAGTAGATCTTGACTATGATACTGTAGTTTGTTCTGTGTATGTGCACACATCTTCCTAAGTGAACAAAGCAATCTAAGTAGACTTTGCTAGGAGATCACACCTGAGATAATCCTATAGCAGCCAGCATCAGAAGCACTGGAATGGACCTAAGCCATATGAGATAGTTGAGAAGTTATGCATCAAAGATGCATATGAATGAGTTTGAATGGTATTTGTGCTCCTAAATTCCTTAGATAATTTAGAAAATCTGGCCCTAAATACCTACACTTGTGATTTTGCAGAGTCAGTTTCTTGTAGGACTGATGGGTTATTTGTTGTAGCACAATGACCCAAATCTGGATTAGGGATCATTGTGCTAGGCACTATAAACTCACATGAGCCTCAGTTTTGTGCTCCACTGCAGGCCCCTTTACAGCAATTGAGTGTAGGACTGGCTTAATAGTCATTTGTCATCCCTTATGTGGCCCTGTGATGGATGTTTACCCTACAGGAAGCTTCAGTAAGTAAAAAGGGATAATTAATCCAAAGGTGACTTTAAAAAATTCCCACCCCCAACCTGAGGCTTCATGGGGTTTCACAGTTCTAAGAAATAGAAATGAGGGTTCAGTGGGTGGTGGTTAAAACTGTGCTTTCAGCTCCTTTCCAACAGCAACAGGCTATTGGTTTTGCCACATTTTGTAGGTGTACTCTGCAGTTTGTTCTCCCTTTCCAGCTGTCTGTTTTCCCACATTGAAAGCTATTCTGTTTTCTGAGATGTGGACTACGGCTGTCCCCAAAACTCACTGCTGTAACTCTTCATTTACTTTCAATTACCACTGTAATTGCCTGCTTTGCGCTTGATTGTCTCTTACTGCTGTTCGACGGTGGTTATACAGATGTCGCATTTCCCTTTTCATTTAGCTCTGAAATCCATTCAACTATTTATGACCTGTTTATCTAGAATAATCAGTCACTAAATTCATATTGGGACACCATTTCAGCTGCTTTGAATTAATATGGGAAGCAGGGTTATGTATATGAAACATCATTTGTTTTTCTTTAAATGTCAGTTATATGATTATGCTTTTTTTACATGACAAAATGCAAGGGGAAGAAAAATCGCCCACAAACAGTGGATCATGTTGCACTACAGGCCATCAATGGCAGATATTACTAGGTATGTCTGTACAGTCAAGCCCCTGTGACAAAGCAAGTTTCTATTGCAAAGCATCACCATTGTGTGAATGACACAATCAGATTCATTTGTACACAGTATGGAGTAACAGCATTGCAGGAAAGCTACAGGAAATGAGTCTCAAGAACAGAGCTTTAAACGGGTGACCTTTTTAATTACACAGCTATTTCTGAAGGCAGGCAGCTTAAACTGTCTCTCTCTTTAATCAAGACACCAGTAAAGTCCCTTCCCTTTTCTGCTCACAGAAATCTTTCTAGATCTATTGGCTGAATACAATCAAAAGGATTCACTGAATAGCGGTAGCAGGAGAGAAATAAATACTGCACCTCTGTTTACCTTAACCTGGACTAGACAGTACTACTTGGAGGGGTCAATAATAAACGTAGTGGCAGGTGTTATCCCTTCATTTAAAACAATGGCTGTAGTCAGGTCTGTAATGCTGCTGAGGCCTTGCGTAGGTGAAAACCTCCGATGAGCCTAATAACCAAATTAATTATGTTTAAATGGCCACAGAGCCTTACATTTTCCATTGCAAATTTAATTTATTTTCTAATCAGCAGCCTTTTCTGAATGACTTGTATTAGATTCCACTCAAGGAGTAGGACTCCACTGTGACAGGACCTGTACAAACACAGACCAGGAAGTCAGTCACTGCCCAGAAGAGCTTAGTATCTATTCTATACCCACATACATGAAGAAAATGAAACAAACACCCAATATTGACTCAGTCCTGGACTGGCAACAGTCCCACAAGTCCATGATTGTTTTGCCAGGATGGAAAGGGCAGAATGACACTGTATTTGTTTTAATCTTTTTGTTTTGTGTGGTTTTTAATTTCAAGTATACCTGTTCCATGGAGACTCTACCTGCACAGGTAGGCATGAGGCAGACTGGGAAAGAAATAGGTCCAAGTCACTAACACCTCACTTAAAAAAAGGGCGGGGGGCTGGGCCTGTGAGCCAAAGGTACATTAACTGATTGAAGCCTCCATTCAACTCTCTGATACAACAGTTATGGCACGTATCAATAGTGGCTGTATTTTGAGGCTCTAATTTTTCACCATCTCCTCTTCGCCTGCATCATATACGTATAGTTGTGGGGTCAGGGTCTTATTTGAGAGATTTACATATGTGCCTAACTTATTACCATGAATAGTCCCATTGATTTCAAGGCCAGTGCATGACTTTGCAGAATCAGGGTATAAGTCATGTAAGAAGGCTTGGATGTCAACTGCAAAGACTTCACGAAGGCTTACTTGTCAATTATATTTCATTGTTTCTTCTACCTCTGGCTCACCTTGTAGAGGCTATAAGCAGAATTTATTACTGTCTTCAAGCTCAGAGAAGAGAATGCCCTTGCTTAGCTGCTGGCTGTGGACACCTATTTATTTTATTTACAGAGCATCTGTCTCTAACTAGCAGCCTGAACCTTGTGCAATAAACAAAAATTAAACAGACTGGGCTCAATCCTTGGGGTGTGTGGAGGGGAGGGATATAAAAATGTCTGGGCAAAAAAGATATATCCTCTAAACCAGTGATTCTGAAACTTTTGTATGGGTGACCCCTTCACATAGCACCCCCTCTTATGAATTAAAAACACTTTTTAGTATATTTAACACCATTATAAATGCTGGCGGTAAAGCAGGGTTTTGGATGGAAGCTGACAGCTTGCAACTCCCCACATAATAACCTCATGATCCCCTGAGGGGTCCCAACCGCCAGTTTGAGAACCCCTGCTCTAAACGAAGGGAGGGAAAAATGGTCAATACATACAGACCTTCCTGGAACAGTTGTGAAGGAAGCCCCATAAGGACTTCAAGGGATTATATGCAGGTTGGGAGCTTTGTGAACTGAGCAGACTGTTTCCCCCCTCTCCCCCAGTTTTGATAGAAACTTAGAATGTAGCAAGGTTAGCCCAGACAATTTCAGTTAACAGAAGGTCATGAAGGAAGAATGGTTGCCAAAGTACCTCATGCCTAGTTTACCACAGGCACAACCCCAAGAGGTGCTGAGTATCCTAAACTCCCAGTGTAGCCAATAGAAGGGGAGAGCAGTAGGCAGCTCATAGAGCTGAACCGAAGATCTCTACATGCAACTGGCAAATTCTTGAATTGAATTCCTTGCTTTAATGCAGTGCAGATTACAATAAAGTTTTGCCAGTTTTCTTGCTCCTATAGTGCAATATGTCTAACATTATGGGTGAGAAAATATGTTGTACATCTGTCAGCTAAGTGGAGGATTTGGATCCTGCATCTCAGTTGATGCGGAAAGCAGACTTTCACAAGTTTCACCAGTTTTACATCTATTAAAAGGACCAAGAATAATGAGGAACGTGTCAGGAACTTAATGTAAATTAAGTTAAAGTAACTTTTTTGTAAATCTTTGTGCAGAGAAGTGAGTTCAGTGATTGCCCATCATCATGGAAGGGCAAGACTTGTGTTAGAATGAGCTCTGACGGGGCAGTTTAGCTGGCATGATGCTGACCTTGACTTTGTTGTGAGTGTAGATTAGAGCACATTGGATTCACCCTAATGTCAGCTGCTTGTGACTAAAATCTATTACCTAGCCCTGATACTTCAGGAGATTGTGGTGGAAGGAAGCCCATTTTAGGCTGTTGTGTCTCCAAGGGCTGCATGGTCTTGACCTAATCTTGTGATGTGATGAGTATCTCATGGACAGTATTTCCATGAGAGGTCTTCCCTATTTAGTATTACACAGGGTCTGATTCATGTGTCAGACGCTAATGGAAATCTAGATTAACTCCACTCAGGTTAATCTGGCCTGATTTTTTTTTTCTTTTTTTTCCCCCTTGCCTTGTTCCTTGTAAGTTTGCAAAATGGATATGAAACACTTGCCAAATGAAAATAGCAGCATTTTGCAAAACTGTAAAAGGAAGATGCTGGAGCAAAGTATTTGAGAATCCAACACAGCAGAGTCTTTACACATTGGTGTAAAACTACCATGAGGTCAGAATCAGGCCCTCAGCCACTGTTTTTCAGACCTAAATGCAACTCTTTCTTCAGATTTCAAATGACCCTGATCTTGGTCATGTCACAAAATAATAAATTCTAGTCAGCAGGCATTTGTGATTCAGCAATACAGATACCCCTGGCCACATCTATAGTCTTAACTGAATTTAGGCAATTTGCTTTTGTGCTTCCCTCCTTGAAGGTTTTATTTTTGCTTCAAAACGAATAACAGTGAGAACTTCTTATCATTTATGCAGTGTGTAGCCTGTTATTTACACACTTAAACTGAAGGGCAATGATAGGGTGAGAGCATGCCCTTCCTGTGTTCTGAGTTTAGTGAGTGGTATCATGAATCTCCCCACTTAATTTAATTAGAACATGGCTGTGGAAAATCTTTTCTTGATACTTTGGATTGACTGGGAGCAGGAAGCCTTCTCCTAATAGACACTGGGCTTGAGTGTCCATTGTTCTGTGCCTTTTGCAATGATTCCCACCAATGGAGAGTAGTGTAAATCCAGTACCATATCAGAAAGTCAGGATTTATCCCTCCTTGCATTGGTATAACTGTCTGCACAAGGTAGAGGGTAATGGAGAATCAGCCATAGTATATTCTTCAAATGTTTTGGGGCCCTTTTTATGTCCACTCACTACAATTAGCTGCTTCTCACATGACCTGTCATGGAAGGCCAGATATAAACAGTAACAAATATTTTGAAGGAGACTGTGTTGGATACAAGGCAATAGGTACTGAGATGATTCACAAAATCTTGTTGGCTGGTGTGTGTGGGTACACCATGCCTCACACTCTGATAAATGAAAGGTAATGTTTCCATAGGAATCCATGCTAGACCAAGAAAGCAACTGCATTTGTCTTGCAACAAATAAATGTAAACAGAACTGCAAGATTAGGATCTAGTGGCAAAATGATTCCCATCTTTGGTAGCTGTGACCTTTTCAATATATCTCTGTGTGCTAAATCTTATTTTTGCCAAGGTGGCCCCAGAGAGCAACCGGAAAAAACATATTCAGGACTGTCTTAGCCAGTGGTAGTTATTCTAGATGTGTGCTTGAATTTTCAAGACACTTTTATCTGAATCAAACTATGGTGTGCTCTGCATATGTTCCTTAGTTCAGTGGGCCACCACTCCCACTGTGCAATTAAGCTCTTTGGGGCAGGGACTTTCATCTTGTTCTGTCTTTCTACAGTGACCTGGTCCATGAGTGGGACTCTTGATGTTGCCGCAAGACAAATAATCATTGCAATTTATGAGCTTAAAATTGTTCCCTGTACTGAAAAAAAGTACAAGTATCCTTAGAATTATCACATGATCTTTTAATTTGGTTGCTGATGTGGAGCCTGCCAAATGTAAGTTTTTATGTAACATTTAAAAATCAGGGCAAATAGTAGCCAGCCTCTTTCCCTCATATCTAATTTTCCTAAAGCTGAGCCTGTGTCACAGAAAGAGCTGAATCTGAGCTCTCCTAAAACTTCGGAGGGTGTTTAGCTGTGGGGTTTTGTTTTTGCATACTTGAGTCCAGAAATTTTTTTGGGAAGGATGATCAGGTTCAGATTTAAGATCTTACAAAATGGCTTATGACTAAAACAAATAGAAGAACTGGGGTCACACTGACATTGCACTCCATATGATTTATGGAAATATGCTTATGAGTGTGAATATGTTGTAACTGGAATATGCAAAAGGTCTCTTGTAAGGTATCCTAACAGGTTATAAACTACTGAATCTATTCCTCTCATTTGTATGAATGTATCATTCTTGTATCTGAAGCTAGAAATATGAAGTATAACTGAGGTCCTATGTAATTATGCAAAGTGGGCCATGAATGGTGGTTTAGAATCTTGATGGCTCCCATTGACTTGGACAATTGATTGATTGTAAATAGTTTATTTACCTGCACGCCTTCCTGTGGGCCAACCCAGGAAGAATAGAGAAAAGGGAGTCTTACAGTGACATGTGACTGTCACATGATACTGGAATCTATCTTAATCCTTTTACTTTTTCCATTGATGAGGCAAGGGTGGGGACAAATACAGACAAAAGGTTCCTGCTTCACCCCCTTTTACAGCTTTGGCCATAGGTGCTGATTTTTGGTTTTGATGGTGGATGCCCCATTTTGGCTGCACCCCCTTCCCCAAGGCCCTGCCCTCACTCTGCCCCACTCCACCTCTTTCTGCCTCCTCCCCTTAGGTCTTCTTACCTGAGCATCTCCTGCCTACTGCTCACTCCTTTCTGCCCCCTCCTGCCTTGAAGGCGAGGTATGTGTGTTTTGGGGGGCTCAGCCTCCCCCTAAAACTGGCAATTTTCAGCATATTATACACTTTCATATTCTGTCATTAAGATGCCAATGTAATCATTAAAATAGTATTGAAATATATCCTTACATTATCATTACACTCCGCTACAAGCTGTCTTCACTAACATCCCAGTGTAAAGATATTACGTTCACTCTGGACTTCACACCCGGTTAGGGCCTGTTTGGGAGCTGAGGGCCACTAATGACTGTGGGAAGAAGATGGGTGGGAGGGACAAGCAGTGGAGAGTCTTTCTCCTTTCCCTTTCTCTTGTTTGTTCTCTAAGTCCTTGCTCCCCTTCCTGATGTTTCTCCCTTCTTGCTTCCCACCCACATCCCTTTCCCCATTTCTCTCTGCTCCCCACCTCCTGGCAGCTCTGTGTAGAGGCAGCTCCCACCCACACACTCAAAGTGTCAGAGGAGGTTCCCCCTTTTTGGATGGGAAAGTTGCCCAGTGGTTAAGGCACAGGGCTCAGGCTCAGGTGTTCTGGGTTTGATTCTCTGGTCTGCCACAGGCTCCCTGCTTAGCCTTGGGAAAGTGACTTCACCTCCGTGTGCCCTAGATCCCACCTGCCAAATGAGGGCCAATACTCCTAGGCGAAATCCATTCATGGCTGTGTGATGATGTGGGAAACAGAGATACCAATCTGGGTAGATTTGGGCTGAATTTTTCCACAGCCTGAGAGTGAGAGCCAGCTCCATGGGGGTGGGGGAGAGGGGGAGAGAGGGGCTCAGGCCAGCTTTGCACAGAGTGGGGTCAGGGCTTCAGCCCTGCTACTTTTGCCACTAGTGTGGCTGGGGCTCCCAAATTGCAGACTTCAGCCCCACATCTTCTGCCAGGGTCCAGGGCTTCTCCTCCCTGCCCCAGTGCAACTCCTCTTCCCCAACCAGTGTGGCTCCTGCCAGGGTCTGGGTCTTCTCCTCCCCTGCTCCAGCTCGGCTCCTCTCCCACTCTCCTTGCCCCCCTGTGGCTCCTGCTGGGGTCCAGGGTTTCTCCTCCCTCTAAGCCACCATTGCAGCCAACCCTAGCCTAGCTGGGCTCCCTTGGGTCACCTGAGGCCTGCTGTGGCCAGAGTTGAGCCTGGCTGGGAGGGAGCAGCAATACACGTGGACACCCTGCCCATCAGCCCAAGAGGTTTGTGGCGGCCATAGGTGAGCATGGGCTGGCTAGGCTGCTGCTGATAGTCCCGCACTCCCGCTCATGCCTAACCCTAAGGTCTCTCTCTTTGGTGCTCGCGCTCGCTCTTGCTCGCTCGCTCTCCTGAAGCAGGGAGGCAGGAAAGAGTTGATCTGAGCCTGCCTGCCAAATAGCTGATCACAGCTGCGTGCAGGCTACCCATAGGAAACAGCTCATCTGCCAAGGCACCCGCAAAACAGTTGATCCCTGGCTGCCAAAAGCTGGTCATCCCAGTGGGTGCTAAGCACCCTCTATTTTTCTTCTGTGGGTGCTCCAGCCCTGGAGCGCACACAGAGTCGGTGCCTATGGCTTTGGCACAAGAGGCGGCCAGTCATGAGAACCCCTGCTTGCCACTTGAGAGATCTGCTGGATCCAGCAAAGACTGTACCGGGGGAAAGGATTGAGCCCAGACTAGTAAGGAGTCTAGTCTGTGAAAGAAGCTTATTGGAACATATTTAAGGGTGAGATATTACCTGGAATCAGTTTCTTAATGTATTAAGCTTAGACTTGTGTGTTTGCTTTATTTTGCTTGGTAACTTACTTTGTTCTGTCTGGTATTACTTGAAGCCGCTTAAATTCTCCTTTATACTTAATAAAATTACTTTTGTTTGTTAATAAACCCAGAGTAAGTGATTTGATACCTGAGGGCAGCGGGGAGACAAACAACTGTGCATATCTTTCTAAAAGTGATGTAGAGGGTGGACAATTTATGAATTTACACTGTATAATTTTATAGGGAGTAAAACGGATTTATTTGGGGTTTGGATCCCATTGGGAACTCGGTGTCTCGGTGCTGGAGGCAGGTAACCTACAAAGCTGTTTTCAGTTAAGTCTGCAGCTTTAGGGGTGTGGATCAGACCTTTGGTCGGTGTCGCAGCAGGTTAGCACGTCTGGCTCAACAAGGCAGGGTTCTGGAAGTCCCAAGCTGGCAGGGAAAATGGGCTCAGAGGTAATTTCAGTGCATTGGGTGACAGTCCCAAGGGGATCTCTGTGACCGAACCCATCACACACATGTCACAAGGTGGTGCTATTGTGTATAAGAAGCAATAACTTTGAAGGACTTGTGATGTAGGAGATCACATATCATGTGATTATATAGACGGTAGCTTTGAAGAATTTTCCTTAGCCACCCATCTGTGATTTTAATTTACCTGTCAGATAAGTTAATCTCTCTCGTTTTCTCATCACCAGGGGAAGATGGGAAATAGACTTTGGCCTGTAAGAGAAACTCCCTGAGCTGGATTACATTTGATGCACGTTGTGAACAGAGTTGACACCTTTCACTTTGCTCCCAGTAAATATAAAGTGCAACTAGTTAAAACAATACAGATCTCCATAGTTAGCCCTGATTCAGGGAACACCTTAGCACATGCTTATATCCATCCCTGTGTAGAATAGCTCTTAAGAACATTCTTAGTGTATATGCTTAAATCTCATTGACTTCAATGGGACTTTAACATGTGCTTAGAATTAAGCACATGTTCGGGTGCTGTCCTGATGAGGGATGCTTTCCAAAATCAGGGCCTCCAAAGTGTATTGCACATGCTATAGAGACTCAGCAAAGGTCAGAGTGCAAATATACTGCATGAATTCACCACTTGTGAGATGGCAGCATTGTCTGTGATAAAATGAAGCTGAAATAGGTATTAAATAGATCACTGTTGCAGATGGGCCCTGCAAATGTTGAAACTGGATCCAAACTTCAATAAAGACTGTTTTTGGTTCAGGTCTATCTCTAATTGTTCTGGAGTGACAATTTAGGAGAGTGAAAACTATGCTTTGCTGGAATTGAAGTCCAAGTTTCAGTCTGTGGCTCTCATAAGCATCATAGTATGTTGTCTCTGGGGAGATAAGGACAGCAAAGTAGTACAGAGGTTATGAGGTAGCTGGAGAACAAGAACCAGAACAGCATGTCCAACCCCAGGGCTAAGGTGCCAAAATGGTTGCTTCACTTCTCACCTTCCCTGACAGGGAAATTGTCAGGGATGAGTAAAAGCAAAGCCCCCTCAAAATTAATGAGACTCTTTGGGGAAATTAGTGCTTAGATATGTTAATCTCTCAGCAAGACTTAGGGTGACCAGATGTCCCGCTTTTTATAGGGACAGTCCTGATATTCTGAGCTTTGCCTAGTCTAGGTGCCTATTACCCGACCCAACATCCTGATTTTTCAGATTTGCTATCTGTTCATCCTCACAAGAGTAGAACTCTTTCTTAATGTACCTTCCTGGAAGTCTGACACTGGTGTGTGTGAAGAGGGGCATGGGATAAGGGGATTGGCGAGAGCCAGGCATAGGTCAGGTGAGTACTGTGTAAGCTTCTGCACACAGCTTTATTTGAATTCTGACCTGCAACAGCCCTGTGAGTCTCAAGTTTGTAAGAGACTAAACCGTTCTCAGCTGCCTGGTGGCTTTCAAAATACCACAAGGGGTTCTGTGGAGGGACTTGGTGAGAGTACAAAATTGTTGCTGGCTGTCCAGATAGCAGAGCCCTGCTGGTGGTAGCCTTTGATTTTTAAGGCTGTGCTTTTGTCAGAGAGACAGTGGAAGGTCACTTAAGTTCCCTCTGTGCAGTCCTTTCCTCTAGGACAGCACATTCAAGCAGTGACCTTCTTTCATGGCTCACTGAGAACCAAGATGATGATGCTAATGCTAATTTAGTCATGTTAATGTTGTTGTGATTGTGATTTTTCTATCTGATTGCAGCAACGCTGGCAGCACTTTTCAGTGCTATAGACCTTACTAGCTAGAGCTCTCGCACTCCACTTTTCATTTCAAGGTCTATTGCTTCTGTATTGTATAAAATGCTGTCTCATTCTCTGATGAAGAACAAGCAATATGCTCATCCAAGAAATGTAATTATTTGAAAGTCATGCACTCATTGGCCACCTCAGATTTTGGCTGCTCCTCATCTCACAATAGCTCTCAACAGAGTTAATGGGAGATTTAAGTGATTATTCATATTTCTCTCATTTAGAGAGTTACAGATTACTTTCTCTAAATGCAATTATTTATTTTTTTGCTTGAAGACTCAGACCTGCAGGATGCTGGTTACCTGCATACTAATGGTAGCTGCTTAGCACTTATTAACATTGGGGGACTGTGATGGAGAAAGCAGCTGGTAAATATCACTTCTCCTTATGCAATTTTTTTATTTTGGGAAGAACCTTCTGAACAGAATGGTGGATGCTTTGATTGCCTTCCCAGAAGCTCCACAAACCTATCTTTGTTTCCAGTACTCTCCTGGAAATCCCTTTTCCTTGGAAGGGAGGCTGGGCAGGAAGTTGAAAGGATGACCTCCATGCTCAATACTCTTACATTTTTCCCATGTACCGAGAGTGGTGAATTTCATTTCTCTAGTCATTTCAGAAAGTAAACAATTGGCCTTGTTATATAGATGCCCCAATTAGCTTACAAGGCCAGATCTTCATTAGTTTTCAGTCCAAAAGCATAATCTCTTGAAGAAATTTTGTCTCTATTATCTGAGATCTCAGTAAGAGAGATTTCAAAGGCTCTTACTGCAGCTCCTTTAAATTTATTTAATCTCATTAGGCGATGCAGAGATATTGAACTGTTTATAAATTAGATCATCTACACTTTACAACAGATTATTGACTGAATTAGATACAATGCATCAGAAGAGTAAAAGTTTATATGTAAAACAAAACAAAACCCCCATAGCATTAGCATGACCAAACTGCATTGCTAAGACTAGCCCTTTTTATTTTCATGGTTTGTTACTGCAGCATGTCCCTTGGCTGAACTCTAAACTTTGATACATGTGAAATAATAAGGACTCAGCAAATGTGACTGAACACACTAAAGAGGAAAAGATCAAATTATGGATGAGCACTGAATCCCAGAGGCACTGCTGGTGCTACTGATTCACATTCAAATTAGATTTAGCCCATTTCACTATGGGGTAAAGTGGGGGGGAAAAACCAAATAGGCAATTGTAAAGCCTTTTTATTACTCAGTTAAAATACAGAAGTGACAGAGTGTCCTGTGGCACCTTAAAGACTAACTGAAATTTTTTCAGAGCATGAGCTTTCGTGGGCTAATACCCACTTGGTCGGATGCAACGTTAAAATACAGCTACCTGTTAGAGGCAAGCTGGGAGAGAGAGGATTTTTTGTTTTGTTTGCTTTTCCTTAAACAGGTTTAAGTCATAAGCAACTATTTAGAAATTTCACTTCATTCTTCTGCTTTCTTAAGTGAGGAAGTTTTTCTATATTAAGAAAATGTCATGTAATGGACCACGGTTCTAGGGGAATGAATCTCTTGTTGCTTTTGTTTTTCACCTGAATCCCTCCCTGTTGGAGAAATTTACATAGTATTAAACTATCAGGAGGCAATATAGGCTAGTGGATAAGGCACTGTGGTAAGAGTCAGGACGCCTGGGTTCTATTTACAGCTCTGCTACTGCTACAGCAGGAAGTCACTTCACTTGTGTTTCTCCTCCCCTCCTATCTATTTAGACTGCAGGATCTCTGGGACAGGGACTCTCTCACTGTGTGTGTGTGTGTGTGTGTGTGTGAATTTCAGTCAATTGTCTGCTTCCACTTCATGGAGACATGGGACGGATGGATGCAAACTGGCTTCCTCAGTGAGACGTACACTCTCTCACTCTGTGTGTGTGTGTGCGTGTATTTTTCATAGAACAATGTTGAACTTGACTGGTGCTATTGTTTGTACAAATAAATAATAGCCTTTTATATAAAACACAAGTCTCCAGTAGCTGTATCACATTTATGTACTACACCAAAGGAATTTAATCTTCTGGAGCCACTGTTGACTGTCCTATAACTAAGGTCTATAAAACCAAACAAACCTAGATTTAGTGTTTTGACATCCTTGGAGAAGGGCATCACCTTCTCTATAGCAAAATTGAGAAGGCAGCAAGACAAGCTTTGCCATACTTCCCTGCCTTTGTGATTTAGTCCTGATGTGAAGGGACCCATCCTGTATTGTGAGACGGGGACTCCTCCTGAATCTCTGGCCTCTTCTGAGTGCAAAATAGCACTAATTGTTATGATTGTGGTAGACATTGATGTCAATGGAACTTATGCTTCTAAGGCTTTATTTTTATTTTATTTTATTTTATTTGTATTTATTTATTTGCAGATTTAGTTTGGGGGGGGGTTTGTTTGTTTTTTTTTAAAAAAGAAGCAGCAAAAATTTTACTGATAGACTTGTACACTCCATACCATGAATGCATTTGTACTGGTATAAAAATGCCTCATATCAGTATATTTTAGTTGTCTTCCATAAAGGGAATAAGCTACATTGATTATAAGCACTGTTTTACTGGTATGAACTGACAACTCTCCTAGTGATGAATCACTTTAACTAGACTAGTCTAATTAAAAGCAGTACAACTTTTATGTGTAGATAAGACTTAAATCACATAGGCACTTTCAAAAACTTTAATTGTGGGCACCTATCCAGTAGGGATTGCACTAAGGCCACCAACAAAGCTTTCAGTCAATTGTCTGCTTCCACATCATGGAGACGTGGGACTGATGGATGCATAACTGTACGTCTCACTGAGGAAGCCACAAATAGTCTTAGGAATAAGGATTCTATTTATTTTTTTAAAAAATCCTGAATACTAGTTTGCTACCCTCCTTCCTGATGCTCCAGCCAGCCTCCAATGGAAACCTATGTGGTTTTGTGTCTGAGGCCAACACCTGAGTAAGAGGTACAAACCTCTGACCAGAGTTGAGTGATGCTTTTAACCTGGGGCTACAGACTAGAGCTGGGTTCTGCTTTAATTCAGGCTGGTAACCTGCCGGCTTTGCAGCGAGGATGCAGGTTAAACCACTTTCTAGTGCTGATAGTCCTCCCATGCCTTTCCACAAATCCCCTTGTGTGCCCAGGAGGAGACGCAAGTTCTCCCATCACTTACGGGGAGAAAATCATGGAGTGGCTCAGCTTACTGCAGCACAAAGAGCCATAACCTATGTCTCTACAAATCTTAGTGACACACACAGGAATGCAACTCCAGTGAGGATGCTATGGCTGCTCACACTGTGGCTAGGCTAATGTGATTGCTGTGAGCCAGGAATCTCTAGGTACCAACTAGAAGAGGGCATGGGTTGCATAAAGTTTACCAGGGATCCTGTGGGTGAATATATATAAAATATAACTCACTATAGGGTGGCAGATTAGGTCTCTGCCAAGAGCCCACTGTGAATGTACGTCTGGATACTATGTAAGGAGTCCTGTCTGTATTGAAAATTGTTCTTAAATGCAGGTACCCAGGAGAGGACATGTCTCATAGAGGTTCCTTTCACTTAGGAGGTAACAGATGCTCTTCTGTGTCTAGTCATATGCATACTGGGCATTGTGTGTGTCTCAATGGATGCCTGTTTACACAGTGAATCGAATGCTAACCAAGAGACTGTGAAATCTTTAAGAGGAAATTTACAGGAAGAAATAAACACAGAAGGGGATCCTGTTGAAGAATAAAGACAATAGCTGGGGTATATTTGGGGGTGCGGATGTATACCCTGGACCCTTCACTGAGGAGGCACGCGAACAGTATCTGTGTCTTACGAATGGAGAGTCACAGCAATGCCTGGCTGTAAAACACTGGAAGAAGGCTGGGTTAGCATTGCTCTAGAAGACCTGGAAGTGTCTAGTTAAGTCTAGGTTCTAGAATGCATGTTATGATTTTATTTTATATGTAACCATTTGTTTCCAATACTTCTACGTGAGGTCACTTGAATCGCTACACTTGATTTAAAACCTTTTTTTTACTACTTTTCATCATAAACATATCTACATGCTATGCGTTGAGCACAGCAGTGATCTGAGGTGGAACTGGTAAACTTGGGTGTACTGCTTCTTTGGAAGAAGCAAATCTGTGAATTCTGTGTGTCCAGTGGAACAGGAGCTTGGCACTTCAGTGAGATGCTTAGGAGTTGGAGGGTGCCTCTAGCTAACCTGCAGAGAGAGAGAGTAGGGCTTGTGCAGGTCTAGAGGGGAGAGCTTGTGCTGCCCACGGCTGATGGAGACGACCCCTGACAGGCACTGACAAGGCTTCCTCACACTAAAGGCAAATGGTAGCAAGGTGTCTGAAAACCCTGGGCCCCCCTGGAAGTGTCATAGGTGCCAATCACCCACATTAACTCTGCAGTGAAGATGTACCTTGACTGGGACTGGAGGCCAGGAATCCCTGCACTCACTAACTTTTTGGTCTTGAGCAAGTTGCTTATTCCCTTCATTTCCCCATCTGTACAACAAAGGTAATAAATACCACTCTCCCAGGCATGTTGTAAGGATGACTAATTGGTAATGTAGGGAAAGCCCAGGTGCTGTTAAGCATTTCTAATGATTCATTAATAGAAAATCTGTGGGAAAACTCCACATTTAGAAATCCCCTGCTTTGCACTTGTTTCCTGCACTCGCTGTCCTCAGGAATCTTCTGTAGGGGAAACTGAGCCCTGCTTATTTCAGAGGTGATTTCCCTCTGCCCCCATCTCCTCTCTCCAAGCACTCCTGCATGGTGTGCCTGGGATACTTCAGCAGGGCTGGAAAAACAGTTCAGCAATCAAACCCCAACCCGACTGAGGAGGTGGAGCAGGAGTGGGCATTTGTCCTCCACTTATATCGACCAGATTCAGATTAATTTGCCGAGCACTGATCTGTTTCACTGACTGAGCTACTGTAAATGATGGGTGTAACTGTGATCATTAATAACACAAGCAGAGCTGTTACTGTCGTGCCAAACTGAATGGGAGACCACACACAGATTTCCAATGCAGTAGCAGCAGCAAACCCTTAATTAAATAAAGCAACAGGTGGTGTGTGTGTAATTTTTTAAAACAATTACTTTTTCATGGCTATTGGTTATAGCAGAAGGAAGCCGCCTTGTTCTCCTTCCAGACCTGTCTGAATTCTTTGTGCCAGAGCAGTCTTATTTTCCCAGACACTCCACCTACGCCAGTTTTTTATTTTATTCCCAACTCTCAGAGAATGTTAGACTTTGGAACCTCTTGCAGCAAAACAAAGCATCTGATTAACATACCAAGCTGTACAATCCAGGAAAGAACTTTCCCAAATCTCCAGTAAGAGGCAGTGATACTTATGAATGGGAGAGGACACAAGGACTTCCATTCAGTGTGGGCATCCACAATTTGCCCAGCTGATGGCAGCATTGGTAACTTGGCAGGAGCCCAAGGGCTCTCCAGAACTTAAAATGGAATAGATTGGGGCTGTTCTCACCTTTTTAATAAGGAACCAGCTGCTTAGATTAAAATGGGACCTCACTGTAGGCTGAGAGTCTGTCTTTGCTGTCAAGCCATCTGTGTTTAAAAAATTGAGTGATTGCTCTTGACCAAACATTTCTACACTTGAGCCATTTCACTGAGGGATGTCATGATTAGAGATGAGTGTAGATGGATCTGAAACTTACACAATCTTAATCCTATTTAGGGTTCAAAAGAGTTTGATTACCTTTAAAATAATGATTGTACAGCTGAGAGGTCTTTCTTGCATTAGTTCTGAATCTGTTAAAACCATGACCTTCTAGGACTCTTTTTTTTTTTTTTTTTTTTTTTTCAATGGGGCTGATTTTTACACTGGTAACTAAGAGCCTGATGCAGCCTTCTCCAACTCCACTTGAATTCAGTGGGAGACTAAGGGCCCTTAACTTCCCACAAAATTGGGTCCTAGTACAGTTGAGATGTGTTCAGATAAGGATCTTAACATGAGAATGTCCTAACTAAACTGAACTAGCAAATCTTTTCGGGTTTATTGACTGAATGCACTGTTGCATTGGAATTCACTGTAATGACTAACAAAGGTGACTTAACAGGAAGGGAAGGGTTGAGAATATTGTTTTGTCTTGTGGTCCTCCAACCTGCAAGGTTGCTTTCAAAATATTTTTTAAAAAGCTATTTGTATTATAGTACCTCTTGGTCCCAGTCCTAGCTGAGATCTTTGCTCCATTGTGCTAAACACTGTACCAACATGTAGGAGACAGTGCCTGCCTAAAGTGCTTACCGTCATTCTGACAGCAGATGGGAGAAAGGTATAGTTGTGTCCCCATCACACTGTTAACCCAATCACTCTGTGCTGCTAATCAAAGGACATAGTGTCGTCATTCTCACTCAAGCTAGTTTAGTTCTAGTGGAATATTTTAAGTGTAGTAGAAGAGACTGAGGGAACTCTGCCCTAGAATAGTCACTAGTCTGGTAGTTAAGTACTTATCTGGGTGACCTAGGTTCAAATCCCCACTCTAGAGCATAGGATTTACTCCCCTTCCAGCTGAGTGACCTGGCTCTTGGGCAGGGCACAACCACTCCTTGATGAATCTAGCACTTCCAAATTTTTTCTTTCTTTTCTTTCTCTTTCTGTTAAAGATGCCCAAATCTGAAACAAGATTCTTATTTCATTCTACTCAATATAACTTGTTTGACATGATACTTTATGTGTGGGGAAAAATATTTTGTAACTTTTCAGTTGCTGGAATATTGCGCCTCCCCTCTGCCCCCCACCCCCAGTTATTTTCAGATTGACTCAAAATGGTGCGTTTTTTATTTATTTGGAATTGCCAGAGAATTTAAAATAAAAATAATAATAAACTGTTAGCATCATACTATAATTGTGTGATCTTTGTATTTCTATGTTTCAGGTTGAGAATACACTTTAAAATTAATTCTGCTGTTTATTTTAAAAAAATTGAGTCACCTTATTTGTTTGGTTTTCTGCCCAAGGCTGACAGTTTCATTTGATTCCACTATCAACTCCTTCATTAAATAAGAACAGCCATACTAGGTCAGCACAAAGCTCTATCTAGCCCAGTGTCCTGTCTTCCGACAGTGGCCAATGGCAGGTGCCCTAGAGGGAATGAACAGAACAGGTAATCAAGTGATCCATTCCCTGTTGCTCATTCCCAGCCTCTGGCAAATGGAGGCTAGGGACACCATCCCTGCTCATCCTGGCTAATAGCTATTGATGGACCTATCCTCCATGAATTTATCAAGTTCTCTTTTTTTGAAACCTGTTGTAATCTTGACCTTCATAACATCCTGTGGCAAAGAGTTCCACAGGCTGACTGCATTGTGTGAAGAAATACTTCCTTTTGTTTGTGCTAAACGTGCTACCTATTAATTTCATGTGGTGGCCCCTAGATCTTGAGTTATGAGTAAATAACACTTCCTTTTATATTTTCATCAGTCATGATTTTATAGACCTCAATCATATCCCCACTTAGTCACTTCATTCCCAAGCTGAAAAGTCCCAGTCTTATTACTCTCTCCTAAAATGGAAGCAGTTCCATAACCCCAATCATTTTTATTGCCCTTTTCTGAACTTTTTCCAATTCCAATATCTTTTCTGAGATGGCAACAAATAAAATGTGGAAACCTACCCAGCAAACCTACTATAAATATTCCCTGATGGATGAATCAACACCAGTTAAAGAGCTGACTATGCTGAGAAGAGTCAAATTCAGCTGAATTAGTGTCATGGAGATGTCAAATTTAATGGGGGTAGGAAAGAGGAAAGACCAGAAAGTGGTGGAGATTTTTTTTTATTATTATTTATTTAAAGAATATGCCCTGGACACAGAATTAGAAATGAATGTGATGGCAGAGTAACCAAAAGGAAACAGTAGTAACTAAAACTAGTAACTTGGTCTGATATTTTTATCTAATTAAGTCTACATTGTATTTGTACTGTACATTTTGTCTTATAGAATGCAACTGTGAACTAAATTGCTTCAATATTTGCTGTCAGGGTATCTAAAAGCACAAGTGAAGACAGTGCAGACCAAACTTGACAAATAGTTGATACATAGACGATAGAGCCTAGACATTGAAAGGCACAGACAATTTTACCATCGTGACATACAGATCTGCTCTGAGCAGGGTTAGATGGCTAGTAAAAATGCTTGTGTCCTCTCTACTGGCACTATTATCGATGGAGCTGCATAGGTGGTAGTGCAATGGTGAGAGATTTCCTGAGAAATGCTTATGTAGTCATAGTATTAAGGGCTGATTCTGCAAATCCTTCATGAACAGAACTCTCTTTGGTTTTAACTGGAGTTCTGGCCAGAGTACAGAGGACCGGACTCTAAGCAGGAAATTGCCAAAATTACCTGGTGACACCTATTAAATTGATACTTGATCTTGATCAGAAGGTTCAGAAGAAAAGATCACCTCCGGCCTAGATTCAGCATTAAGGTTTGAGGTAGTCCCCTAACCTAAGGGCTTGTCTACACTGGCACTTTACAGCATTGCAACTTTCTTGCTCTAGGGTGTGAAAAAACACTCCCTTCAGCACTGTAAAGTGCCAGTGTAGACAGTGCACCAGTCTGAGAGCCACGCTCCTCATGGAGGTGGTTTTTAAGAGCACTGTGAGAGCTCTCCTCCAGTGCTGGGCCTGTCACAAGGGGTGGGGGAGTTCAGTTCCCACACCCCCCACTGCCTGGAATTCACAGTGATTCTTAGCCAGCCAGTAGATCAGGTTTATTTGGGATGACAGGAACACAGTCCAACTCAGAGCTTGTCAGTACAAACAGGACCCCTTGGTCAGTCCCTTCTTGGGGGCAGGCAGATAAGACCCCAAATCCGAGCTCCCTCCTCTTCCCCAGCCAACTTCTAACTCCCTCAACCGAAAAACTACTGCCCTTCCCCTCCCCCCCCCCCCCCCCCGGCCACTCCCCAGTCTTTGTTCACCTTCACACTCTGGCAGAAAGCCTCCCCTCCCCCAACCCCAGGGCAGGGGGGTCAGGTTACAGTCCAGGTACATTCTCTACAGAGAAACCTCCCTCCTCCCTGCTTGTCACAGGGCCACAACCATACAAGCCATGTTAAAACACTGCCATGACAGCACTTCCATTGCTAGCATAGACTAGCCCTGACTCTCTAAATCATCAGTCTTCAGTGTCATCTGAGCCATTCCTTCAAAGGCCATCACTGCACTTTGACACTTGATCCTATGTTGTTTCAAAACTGCCAAACAAATGTTCCAAGGGTGATTTTTCACGAAGATAGTGCCTTCTGCTGGCCAGATGTTTTATTCTTGATAGATCTAAACCAGAGAGAAATCTGGAGCCTCTGGGATTCCATTCTTTTCAAAACAAAATAAAATCAGAGTGCCTTCCAGTAGTGCAACATGTCTAGCATTCGTCACACAGGGTTCATTCTCTCCCTCTCAAATTCTCCCCCGAAGGAGAATTATGGGTTTTGGTTTGGTATTTTTGGTTTTTTTAATGTACATAGTGCTGTGTGTGTGTTAGACAAAGCAATTCTGTGAAGTTTGCCTTGCACTTAGAGCTGAAAGTGGTGAAGTTTATGATGGTCCTTAACTTCCTCTGAAGGTTCACTCCACAGTCATGGACTAGTCTCCAGGAAAACTCTCTCACACACAGTTGAGCTTTTAGGCACTGCCTCCGTGGGCACTGTCCTGTGGGGAAGAGAAGTTGGCGCCTACCTTATGGTAGAAATTTCCATTATGCCTGAAAAGTGGAGTTGTCAGTCACAGTCTTCATCCCAGAGCTCTAGGCAACCAGTGTTTTAGTTATATTGGGTCTAGGCATTCAGCACCTTGAGGATCAGACCCAAGATTTTGAATTTCATTCACTGTTCTATGAAGTGTGAAGAGCAGAGCATGGGTTTGATGTAGTGGCCGAGGAAACAGGCTGCAGCATTCTAGCTGGAGTTTCCTAAGAGCTGATGACTTCGTGCCCAAATGCATTGCACTGCTTGTGACACACAGGCATACGTGTGGTTCACTACTCCATGTTAGCAACTCTTGTCAGGCCTGACATACTCATTACACCTTACACAGTGGTGTCATGATATTTAGTTAAAAGGTGACATGTAATACGTCTATCCAATGACACACTGGCCATTAATATCACAAGTATTCCTCATTTTCTTTACAGATACAGACTAACATGGCTGCTAATCTTAAACCTGTAAAATGTTTGTAACACCTCGGTAGGTGAAATCATAGACACTTTTGGATATGTCCAGGAGACTATAAATAGACAAAGGTGACAAACGGGTTTCTTCTACATAAAGGGGAAAGAAACGCTGGTGGTAGATATCCTGTCTAGGAAAGAAGGTTCTGACCTAATGTTTCAAATTCAGCAGATGGCTCCCAGGCTGAAAGCTATGGTAGCAAAGCATTGTGGGACACTCAGGGTTACAGGGTAAGAAATAACACAACCCTTCACTGTTCTGGACTGCACCCCGAACTCTGTGGTACTGACAAAAAAATGTTCAGACTGGACATGACAAAAAAATGTTCATAACCAAGGTCAGGATGAGATGGTGTCTCCTAGCCTCCCGAAAATGATAGCATCTCTGAGTAATGTTTTCTGTTACATGAGAGCTTAGCATCAGTGAGGAATCCAAGAACACTCCTAAATTAGAAATTGAACTGACAAATTGTAGGGTGTGTACCATCAGGCTAAGTGTACTGCACCATAGCTGCAAACTGCTCAAAGTGCTTTCTTCTGCCCGCCACATCTGAGGAGTCTATTGATGGATTCATTCAAAAGCAGGTTACGGTCATGTTCTGCATTAATTTCATTTTAGCCTTTTGGCTAAAATATCTGTTTCACAACTCATATGTTCTCTAGTGGCAGAGTCTATTCTGCACATAACATTGTTTGGTAACTACAAGAGCCAGGTGTAGTAAAAGAAGCTTTCTCTTCTTCACAGCTTGTCTGCTCTTTCCTGTTACCCATACTGCCAAATTCCTCCCAGTGAAGCTGCATGGGTGCAAATCAGGGCAGAATTTGGCCTATTATACTGAATTTGTGATACCACAATACATTCTGTATGTGGCAATTTCAATTTTAACATTAGGAATAGTGACTTCCCTGCAAGATCTAGTAAAAGGCTTAGTTAGGCTATGAGAGAAAAAGTCCTCTTTTAAAACATAAAATATCTTTACAAAGTGTAAACAGGAAAATCACACTACATGTTTGGGTGTTCTTGTCAAACTTTTGTTTTTTTCAATTTTGATAGTATTAAGGAAGATCCACCTTTAAATACAAAGTAGAATATGATGTGTTTCAACGTGCCTGCTTCTGGCTTGCAAGTAATATCTTTTGTAAAACTTTAATCAGAAGCTCTACTTCTGGAAACAAATGTATTTTTTAGTAACTCATAGCATCAAAGTAGCTAATCACAAGTAAAAGCAAGTTTTACCAGTTTGGGCATAGACAAGTCCTTGCACATTTCAGGCCTAATCTTTAAGGTGCTCAGCACTTCCTGTGGGGTGCTGAATTCCATCAACTTTCCTTTACAGTAGTGGGAGTCAGAAGAGCTGAGAGTCTTCTTAGAATTAGGACCCTCCAGGGCAGAGACGAAGACTAATTTGGGCTGGGGTTAGTGATTTGGTGGAAAGCTGAATTAAAAGCAGCAATTGGATATCTTCTCTTCTGTATTGTTCAACCCTAAATTTGTTTGAACATATGGGGAAAATAATCCTTGTTCTAACTGCATTGAAAAAATTGAGTTAGAGCTCCAATTAATTTGGCTCATTGCACAGGATTTTGGAAAAGTGTGCGCTCACATAGTGCAGGGTGGTGGGATGCCCTGGCCTTGGGGCAGTGTGACCTACTGGCACTGGGGCAGTTGTGTGGGCAGGGTAAGAGGCACTATACTGCCCTGACACTGTGGTTATATGAGAGCATGTTAGGGGGCAGGGGTGGAGTGATGCTCCAGCACTGGGGTGGTTGTGGGGGTGGGATGGAGGGCAGTGTGAGGGTGCAAGGTGACACCTTGTCAGTGGGGCAGTGTGTGGGTGTGGCAGGGGGGTGAGAGGTGCGAGGGCAGAGTGATGCTTTGGCACTGTGGTTGTGTGGGGGCCTGGTAGGGTAGGCCCTGGCAGGGTGTACTGCGGGGGGGTGGGGGGATGACGCCATGGGGCGATCCCTGACACCCGGGCGATGTGAAGGAGTGGGGGAAAGGGCCATATGAGGCCAGAGGTGGGGGTGGGGATTCTGTGGCACGGGGCAGTGTGAGGCCGGGGTGAGCTATGACGGGGAGTGGTGGGAGGTGGGATCCCTGGTACTGGGGCGGGGTGGGGGGGGCGCAGTGTTACGGGCTGAAGCTGCCGCCCGAGGGCACCGGGCCCGCTTGGGCGAGGGGCACAGAGAGGGCGTCTCCCTGCCTGGCTCGGGCGCCGGCAAACCCTGGGTCCTGTGGCTGGCGGGCGGGAGAGCTCCGGGCCCGGCCAGCCCCGCCGCCTCTCCCGCCCGAGCCAGGCGGAGCTAGCAGAGGGAGGAGGAGCGGGTGAGAGGTCGGCCAGCTCCGGTCGCCCACAGAGCCTGAGTCCCGGGCGGAGAGGGCGGCGGCTGGCGGCGCCCGGCGGTGAGTGCGGCGGCCCAGCTGGGGGTGGCAGGGAAAGGAAAGGGCTCGGCTCGGCTCGGGGCAGGACCCTCCCCCCGCGTGCGGGGGAATCGCGGCTGGCGGCGACCAGCAGAACAGGGGCCAGCGCTGTGCCCGGGAGGCCGCTCCCCGCCCTGGCTCGGCGGGTGAGGTGACTCCTCACATTCCCCCGCCCCGCTCCTCTCTCCCCACCGCCCCGGCAATGCTGGCTCGGCGGCTGTGGTGACTGAGACCCCCATCTCCCTCTCCCCTCCTCCGCTGGCCCTGGGGGAAGGTCACTCCCGAGACCCCCAGCGTGGCTGGCAGTGGGGGAGAGGTGACTCCGCCCCCGCCCCAAGCCTGCCCTGGCGTTGGTGGCAGTGGGGGAGGGAGGGGTGATATTCACATGCTCCTCCAGTGTGGTGAGCAGGCAGGACAAAGGGTTATTGAACTCCTCTCCCTGCATGGAGAGTGTGCCTGCTTATGTGAGTGCCAGGGTTGGAAGTGATGGCAGGGTACTGGGAGTGACTTATTACAGGAACTTCCCAGCAAGTGTGGAAATGGCATCTACCCTGGCTGGCTAGCCTAGTTTTCCACTTGCTGCTGCTCCTTCAGCCACTTCCTTAGATTTGACTCAACCCCACTAAAACACCTTCTGCCCCATCTTTGTGATACTGCTAAATTTATCGGGTAATAGTCCTTGATACTGTTCCAGGTAGGAAAAGGAAATAAATATTCCCATCGAGGACCAAGGTATGACTGGACCTAAAACTATGGTAGAACACATCGTCTAGGGATTGTCTGGTAATAGTTGCTACTTTATTACTGAATATTTACTATATTTTTCTCCAGGTGAATAGATTTGCAAAACTAGTCTTAAGGGAAAAGTGGTAACAGAAAGAAAGAAGGGAGTTAATTAACTTGTCTTGTCACGTTTAATATTTATCTGATTGCCATGTCTGGCGTGTTTGCTGCTGGGAAGAAACATGCAACTTGTTGAAAATGCCATCTGGATCTAAACTCTTTATCTTCTCAGCCTTATTACCTGTTTCTCCCCTGCTCCCCAGCTGCTTTTGGGGATAGAATGTTTACATTCACTAGTGTAATGACAGTTGTTTCAGAGGCTGGTATACTGTCTACAGAGAATCTTTTAGCTGATGTCAAAAAGTGTATTTCTTTTAAGAAAAAGTTTAGCTCTGCTTTTAAAGTGTATTAAACCTTCAAAATATTGTATATCCTCTTATGCTTCTGTGGAGCAGTCTCTGGTGTGTTAGCTACAGAAGTTAATGGATAAATTGGATAATGACCGCTCTAAATCAGCAAACATTTTAGTTAGCATGTTTATGCTTTTTTTAACTTCCCCCACAAATTTCATTAAAACAGTTTTGCATTAAAGCCAACGTATATTTAGACTGATTTTGTTCAGTTTGTTACATATCCCTACTAAAAAAACTCCACTCATTAAAAAAATACACTGAGTATGTAGCTATAAAAGTTCTTCTTAAACAAAAATAAGTATCTTGTCCATCCATTGTGAATACTGACTAATTTTTATTCAGTATGTCTTTATAGTGAATGTTACTGATCTGAGCATGAGACTGGTGTCAGAAACTGCTGTGATCTAATTCTAGTATTGACACTGATTTGCTGTATGGCCATGAACAAATCACTCAAAGCTGTGTCTCATTTTCTGCATCTGTAAAGTGGGAATCACAAAATTCCACAAAGAAAAGTTATGTCGATTGAGGCACCAGTCTTGCAACTATTTGTGTGGGCAGACAAGGACTTCATTGGGGCTCTGTGCTGGTCCAGTAGTCATGCAAGTTGCAGATTGGGTCTAATTAGTGCATTGAAGTAGAAACATATTATATTATTAATCAAAATGTGACTTGTATTATATATAAGTTCATTTTAGTCATTCTTAAACTGCAATATCATATGCCAGGCTAATATTTGTGATGTTTTTAATGAGAGAAATTCTTTAACGTCCATCTAGATGTTTGTATTGTATTTTTTAGCATTATGTATAAAAATAATATTTAAAGTGGTTTGTCACATTATCCCCAACACTGCAATTAATTTAGAGCTAATCATAATAGGTTATTAGTTTGTATTTACATTAATTGTAGATTGGCTTGAAAATAAAACTCCTCCAATAAGTGACCAGTACTGCATAGTAGTAGCATTGTGTGCTGGTCCAACACAAACTAAATGAGATTAAAGGATTAGTATATAGTTAATGACTTCTAAATCCCCTATTTCATCTCCCCATTGTATATATTAGAGCAATTTGGGAGCTCTTTAATCAAGTGCTAAGGTGTCAAATACATTTCATGAATTGCTTTCCCTTAGAAATATAGTGCAATAAAGCAATCTTATCTGCATAATTATAAAGGTAATCAAGTTACATGCATTTAGAAATGAAACACTTCAAAATTGTTTTGAGACTTCTAACTTCCTATCTTTTTAGGATACATTGCTGTCTCAAAAGAATACACCCTTTAATTCTATTTAAATCTTTTAGCACAGATCCTGAGTGAGAGCAAAGAGCAGGATCTTTTCTCAAATCCTGAGCTGGACTGAGAACTTTCAATTCCCAGTGAAACTAAACTGGCAGGTTGTTTGGCATCTCTCTGGATTTGGTCCAGTTTTTTCACTGCTGGACTCAAGCAGCTTTTTCCCCTCAATATAGTGATATTGCATGGACTAAACCTAATCTCTCTAAGGACTTGTCTACACATGAAAATTAATCCAAAATAAATTAGGAATTTAAAGTGGATTAACTGTCCATGTGAAGACACTCTAGCTCTATATGTGGCTGCTTTTATTCTAGAATAAATCAGAAATATCTATACTGGAATAACTCCACTTGTGGACAAGTCCTAGCCTGAATATCATCATGGTATTTCAGATGGACCATAGGACAATTGTGCAACTATGTGGCAATTCCTCTCTTCCTTACTATAAACAAGTGTGTGCATGTGACTGGATGTGTAAATAAGTGTAGGGAAGGTTTGCTTAATAAGTGAACATTTTTCAGTGTCTGGCTTCCAAGGATTAATAAGAATGATCAGTGAGTTTAAAAGAGGATTAATAAAAATTACCTCTAGTGACTTTCAGTAGTAGATAATGGGTGTGTGTGTGTGTGTGTGTGTGTGTGTATCTCTAGATAATGAAGGAGGGTTTCAGGATTTCTTTTTTCCACAGAAAATGTCTTGCAAATATGTTACTTGGAGGAGAGAGTGTAGTTTCTTTCCTAAGTGTGAACAAATTGCTTTGTTTCATGATGACAGTTGGCAACAAAATGGCAAATTTAGGCATCCCACTTACGAACTTTGGTGTATAAAATTTTTGGTGGAAAAACAATATAAGGGATATCAAGAAAGTGGTAAAGGGAGGCAATGCTTATAGACTGCTGTTATGGTCTGTCTTTCCTTGCCTGCCTCTGCTTTCCTCTATAACAGGCAGAGTTCCCTTCTCCGTTCAGGATGTTCAGAAGATCCTGAATGCAGTGGAAACCTGTGCAGTCTGCAGTGACTACCTGTTGCACTCATGACTCTTTGGAACTCTATGCTTTCGAGTGACTACCTGTTGCACTTATGACTCTTTGGGGCTCTATGCTTTTGAATGCAGGGGTAGGTTTTGAAGATGGGGGAGACAGGTGGACTCATAACTGTTTGGCTCCACCTGTCAAACCTGCTAATAGGAATGCTTCATTTTTGAGGCTGCTGAGGTCTTGGCTGTGGAGCAGCCTTGGTACCACTTCCCATTTTGACCCTGTGGAGGGGCTGCTGTTCCTGATCAGTGTGGACATGTCCAGTTTGGCAGGCACACCCATTGGCTGAGCAGTGCCATATGTACTGACTGAAAATGGTAAACTGGGAGAGACTGAATGTTGCAGGTTCCTGTGCCTCTTCATGCCAATGTTTACTGAAGACCTCACCTTTGCTTTTGTACTAAATCTAGTACAAAATATATTGCACTAAATCAAGTGTGCAACTAATATAATTGTTACATGAATCACTGAATTTTCTTTGTGGATCAGCAGATTTCTCCATCTTGTTTTGTCTTCTAAATGTATAGTCACCACCAATCTGCACCTGTTGAGTATCTTGCTGAACCAGTGGCACTGGAACACTTTTGAACACCACCAACCTGCCACACTTGGTGAGTGGGGGTGCTGAAAGCCAGTGTCTCCTCAAAGTTTTTACTTTGCACCCCCCTTACTCCTGTCTGGGCCCCTATCCCCAAGCTGGGGCTGGGGGCTGAGGCTGGGACCACAGCTGGGGCTGGGGCCCTGCACAAAATCTTGGGGTGCTGCAGCATTCCCTGCACTCCTAGTTCCCATGCTTATGGGCTGAAGTGGCCTCTCACTGGGTTTGGTAATCTGTGAATGGTTTCATTAGTCTCATCAAAACTGGGTGTGGTAGCATCATCCGTAATCACAGTGGGAAAGGAGCGACAAAGAGTCTTGCAGAACCTTATATAGACTAACAGATCTTAGGGATCATGAGCTTTCATTGGCTAAGACCCACTTCATCAGATGAATGTTGTGGAAATCTGCAGAAGCAGGTATAAATATACAGGAAAAAGAGCAAGATAAATTCAGTCAGGGAGGGTGAGGCCCACTTCCAGCCACTGATCTGAAGGTGTGATCACCCAGAGAGGGGAAACTGCTTTTGTAATTGGCGAGCCATTCACAGACTTTGTTCAGTTCAGACCTGATGGTGTCAAATTTGCAGATAAACTGGAGCTCAGCAGTTTCTCTTTGAAGTCTGGTCTTGAAGTTTTATTTGCTGCAGTATGGGAAAGGAAACACTGTGACAGTCATTGTTTGTTTGGTGAGAGTAGAGTCTCTAGATCTGCTATTGAAAAGTCGAGTCTCCAGAATTCTTGAAAATTTTAAAATGACCCAACATTTCAGTTTGTATGTGCACAACTGCTCATTTCACATGATATTCACATACAACTTAGTCCTAAGTAATTACTTTTTCACCATAATGATAATTATTTGTATTCTAGTAGTGTCTAGAAGCCCCAATTGAAATCAGCTCTCCATAGGGCTACTGCTGTATGTACACCTAGTAAGAGATTTGACCCTGCCCTGAAGAGATTGCGTTTAGGACTGGGTGAACATTTTTGGCAAATGGTAAATTTGCTAAAAACTGCAGTTTCAGTTAAATAAAAAATTAGGATTTTTTTAAAGTCAAATCAACAAGTTTTTTTTTGTTCTTTCTTTTTTAAAAAAATGTTGAGTTAAATTGACCTGAATGATTTCTTTACCCTCTCCCTCTATTTTGGTGAGGGGAAAAAATGAAAACAAATCAGTTTAGTTTGGAAACTAACAGAATTCTTTTGGGATTTTTCACTTGAGCCATTGAACCGAAAATGGATTATTCAGTCTACTCTAATCATGTTCTAATGTAATGGATATTTGCTTAGGCTATGTCTACACTACACAGCTTTTAGCGACATGGCTGTGTTGCTGCAGCCGTGCACTAAAAGTCATGCCCCATAGCCGCTGTTTGTTGGCTCTCCTGTTGACAAAAAACTTCCATCCCAAACAAGTGGCGTGTGTAGTGTTGGCAGGAGCACGCTCCAGCAGCAATGCCATGTTCACACCAGCTCTTGTCCCAGCAAAACTTTTGTCTTTTTTTGGGGTGGGGGTGGAGGGACATTTTAACCCTCTCTGAAGACACGAGTTTTGTTGTTCGATTGCCAGTATAGACATAGCCTTAGTAACATTACATCAGTAGGTGATGATACTGTGTCCTTGGAACACACCACCACATATTGCTGCATGTTCCTGGCAGGAAAATCCGTTTAGAAATGGGGCTGTGGAGGTCTGCTGCATGCTGCTAGTCAGAACACAATTTTGCTACTTTGGTAGTGTATTCTAGTATGATACCTGTGTAGGTCAAGAATTTTGTCCCTGCTATTTAGATGTCAGCTGGGCTTGTTCTGTTTACACCATCTTTCTTCCCATTCCCTTTCCATATTTTTTTAAAACTTGCAGTACAAACATTTCACTTTGACATGATTTAGTTTCAGTTTTTGTCATAAACTTGTTCTAAGCATTATTTTTTCACTCTGCTTAATGTACAACTGTTCTGTCATATGAAATCTGGTAAAAGTTGACAGTTAAAGTGAAGAATGAGATCCTCGGATGTTTGGAGAGTGTAAAACAGAATTTTATCTTGGTAGGTAACGTATATAGAAAACCCATTCTTTCATGTGGTCTGGTATTTAAATGTTGACTTCACAGCTGCAAAGACTGGTATTTTCAGTTCCTTGCCCAATCGTCCTCTTGCAATTTGTGACCCACCCTTGTTAAACGGGAAGTTGTAACATGTTAAATGAGATCCTGCTGGATCTTGCATTCTTAACAGATAGTTATCTGTGAATGCTCATGGAGGTAGGAGTTCTTAGGAAAACACCATGTCTGGAACAAGTTTTCTCACTTGCATGGGTGGAGACTGGGCAGTTTGTATTGAGGCTAAAGGCACCTGTAAATTTCATTTAACTGTTTTGAGATTAAATACTCACATGTAATGCAAAATAGTAAAGGTGAGTTATAGTATTCCTAGTGTTGATACAGGATTAACTACAAACAATAAACCTGAATTAGCCTTTCACTGCTAGAAATTCTAGGGGGAGATGGGAGGAGAGGATAAGCCACAATTATTATGGTTCTAG
This sequence comes from Dermatemys mawii, assembly GCA_007922305.1. Classification (NCBI taxonomy): domain Eukaryota; kingdom Metazoa; phylum Chordata; order Testudines; family Dermatemydidae; genus Dermatemys; species Dermatemys mawii. Next base: position 31,710,185 of record ML677352.1, read on the forward strand.
GGATTGACTTCCTCTGAGTTTCTGATACCTTCACTCCTGCTGAGTAGCACTTTGATTGAAAGCTGTTTGTGCTGATCAGCCGTTTGCTGGCGTGAGGGAGAGGGAGAAGAGGAGGGAGCGGGGCCTTGGGGAAGGGGATGGAATCAGGTCGTGCCCCCTCCAGCTCCTGCCGTGAGCCACTTAGGGCAGGGGGATGGGAGCACCCCCATGACCCTAGCCCACCGCCCTGACTCCTGCATTCCCTCACACTCCCTCTAGCCCTCTCACCTGACTCCTGCACTTGCCCCCACACACCTTGCCCTGACTCCTGCATTTCTTCACACACTCCCAGCCCTCTACCCTCACTCCTGCACCCCCCCACACCCCCTCAGTTCCCTGCCCTGACTCCTGCATGCCCCTCATACCCTTCCCTGACTCCTGCACCCCCTCATGCCTCCCATCCCTGACTCCTGCACCCCCCTGTGCACACCCAGCCCCCAGTCCTGACTCCTGCACTCCCCACACACCCTTCCCTGACTCCTGCACCTCCCTCACACACCTCCAGCCCCCTGTAATGACTCCTGTACCCCCCCACACACCCTGAGCACCAAATGGGAGCTCCTGCACCCTCCCTCACCACATACCCACCTGCAGCCCTCGCACCGAATGGGAGCTGCCCCAGGTAAGCGCTCCACAGCCCAACCTCCTGCCCCAACCTTGAGCCTGTTCCCTCATTCTAGCTCCTGGCCAAACCCTGCACCCCAACACCCAGCCTGCTCCTGCACCCCCCCTCAGCTCGGTGCAGAGAGAGACAAAGAGAATGGGCTAGAACCAGGGAGAAGGTAGATATCCACTCTGTGTGGGCAGGGCTGGGGGTGGGGGGATTCCATTTACCCCTTCCCCATCCCTGCTGTGCTTGCAGTTTACTCCTGGCTCTTCCCTTGCTCTAAGGACCAACCCTAGTTTCTGCCCCACTGTGCTTTTGCCCCCAGGCCCTGCCTTGCTCCAGTCAGCAGGGACTAATCCTCCCCCCATGCCCCATTGTGCTCATCTTGCCCCTGGCACCTGCCTTTGCTCCAGCTGGGGACCAATCCTGCCCGCCCCCACCATGCCCAGCTGTCACAGTGGTAAAAATCAATGACTTTTTAAAAAAAAAAAAAAATCAGGTTTTTATCAAGTTTAAATTAGATTTTTTCCTCAAATCAAAAATCAGAAGATCATTTTAATTAAGATACATTATATCTCATCATGGAATAGGGACTATAAATTCTGATTCTATTGTATGAGACAATTATTCATGTAATATTTAAGAAGAATTTTGTGAATAAGTTCCAATAGTTCATGGATTAGGGAGCCAATCTTATGGGGTTCCACACGCTTTATTTAGGTCAGGCCTGCACAACATGCAGCCCGGGGGCCACATGCAGCCCGCACAGGCTCACTGTGCGGCCCGCGGGGGGTGAGTAGGGGTGGGGCAAGCCAAATGGTGGGGTGGGGGGAAGTGGATGGGGGCAGGACGAAGGCGGGGTTTTTTGGCCCGCAGCTGGGTGTTTTGCAGTAATATGGCCCTCGCTGCTTTCTGAGTTGTGCAGGCCTGATTTAAGTTAATCTTTCTATCTACCCAGTGGGACTCAGTGCTCAGTCTAGAAGATACCACCAGAGATGCTTAGTTTTTCAGTTCTCAAACTGTGGATTTGTCTCTCCAAGGTAACATGGTTGTTAACAGCAAAAATGTTTTAAAATAAATAAATAATATACAGAGGTGAGAAATAACACACCTCAACTCTATTGTCCCTCTGGAAATTTGTGTATGTGGAGTCAATCCCTTACCTCTCTCTAAAAGTAAGTTCAAAAAGTTCAATGAATAGAAGATTGTTGGGGGCGGAATAGATCTGGATACGGAGAAGAAGTCTGGAGATAAATGTGAGAAGTGAGGGACATATGCTTTATTGTTAAACTATTATGTTTGCTGTTTGAAGAAAAAAATCCACAATATTTGTTTTAGTTAAATACAACAATTTAAATGTCTGGTGGTGATCTCCTCCTAATACAGCCTGGAAAGAAAATCCTCCAAATATTAATGATTAACCTGTTGAACTGGAGACAGTTCACCTCCCAAAGACTTCATAAATATCTGCTTCAATTACCTTTGGTAAATTAAATAACCAAACAATCATTCATTTTCCAATATAGCTGTAAAACTCATTTGAAAGTTTTCAAAATAAATCACAGTTTAAAAATGTATAGGGTACACCTTCTAAAAATCTGCCTCTGAGTTGTGAAGAATATGTATTAAGGTTATAACAACCAACAAGAATGCACTTTTTTGTAGAAAACCATGATTAAATTGAGTCTTCTTGACTAGTGATTTAAATCATGATTTAAATCAAATCCACCCTGCCCGTTGTGCTCTTGCCCCAATCTCTTCATTCTCCAGGGGGGACCACAAATGTGTTTGTGCTGGGCCCACAAAAAGTTAATCCGGCCCTGAAAACCTGAAAAGTTTTATATCATCTAGTGCAGGGATCGGCAACCTTTCAGAAGCGGTGTGCCGAGTCTTCACTTATTCACTCTAATTTAAGGTTTCGCATGCTGGTAATACATCTAAACGTTTTTTAGAAGGTCTCTTTCTGTAAGTCTATATATTATATAACTAAACTATTGTCGTATGTAAGGTAAACAAGGTTTTCAGAATGTTTAAGAAGCTTAATTTTAAATTAAATTAAAATGATGACCTTATGCCGCCAGCCTGGAGTTCCATTCACCTAGGCTGGCAGCAGGCTGAGAGGAGCCAGCAGGCTGAGCCGCTCAGCCCGCTGCCTGTCTGGGGTTCCATCCACTGACTCCTGCCTGCCGGGATCCCGGCTGCCAGCCCTGCTCAGCCCTCTGCTGGTCTGAGGTCCCATCCCTGCCCATATAGAGTGGGTACCTACCTTCTCCCTGGTTCTGGACCACTCTCTTCCTCTCTCTCTCTGCACTGCACTGAGGGTGGGAGTGCACTGAGCCCAGGGCTGGGGGTGAAGGAGCAGGCTAGGGATTGGGGTGTAGGGTCTGGCCAGGAGCTAGAATGAGAGAGGGGCCTCAAAGGTTGGGGAAGGAGGTTTGGGTGTGGAACACTTACCTGGGCAGCTCCTATTTGGTGCAAGGGGTGCAGGTGGGAATGTGGGGGGGGGGGGTC
>ML677352.1:31713441-31747762 GCA_007922305.1 Dermatemys mawii
GCAGGTGGGAATGTGGGGGGGGTCTGCAGGAGCTCCTGTTTGGTGCTCAGGTGGGGGTGGGGATGTGGGGACTGCAGGGGTGAGGGCCGGGGCCTGAGAGGTGTGGGGGGTGCCAAAGTTAGGGCAGAGGGCTGGGTGTGTGTGAGGGGCTGCAGGGGTCAGGGCAGGGGTCTGGGGGTGTGGGCTGAGGTCCTGGGGGGGTTCACGGCAGAGAGATGGAGGGAATATGCCCCAATTCCACCCTCTTCCCCAGAGCAGTGCTGCAGCTCAGTTCATTTCTCCCTCTCCCCTACTCCTCCCTCACAAGGGCCATCAGCTGATTGGCCGGCAGGGAGGAAGAGGAGGAGAGGCAGAACCCAGTATGCTGCGGAAGAGTCATGGGAGCTTGCAGCAGCAGCAGCCGGCAGGACATGCTTCTTCCCTTGCAGGGAGGGTGGCGGCGGGCAGAGAAGAGCAGGGCAGGATTTTTATTGGCTCACTGCCTGCTTGCCAGGCAGTCGCGTGCCGTTAAAAATCTGCTCGCGTGCCATCTTTGGCATGCATGCCATAGGTTGCTGACCGCTGATCTAGTCTTACTCAATGACTCTTTCTAATTTGATCCAGGTTGGTATTCATCTTTGTGCTTTAATAAAATGGTGGGAGCTAATTTCTTATAAAATGAACACTAGTGCACTTCCACCATCCTGCATCAATTACATATTCATCTGAGAAGCCAAAACTGCTTTTCTGGTAAGATGTCTCATTTTATGAGGATTTTTTGTGTGTGGTTAAGGCACAGGAACTTTGCACCTCTTTATATCTCTCTTTCCTCTCCTGCAAATGAGACCTCCCTAACTCAAAGGAGCATAGTGTGGCTTGGTTCACTGATATTCATAGTGTATTGAGATCCTGTGTGGAAGTCTCTCTAAAAGTGTAAAGTATTCTCTCTCTTTCTTCATGGAGGTAAATTTTTTTTCTTTTTTTAAAGGAACACTGTCAGTATCTATAGACTTAAAGATGTAGCATTAAAAACATTCACTCCCATCGGAACCTCCTGATGTTTTGCATATAATTACATTTCTTCTAAAAAATATAAAAAATTATTTTGGTCCATAGTGGCCAATGCAGCCCCCATGTTGTGCCCAGTGTTCCCTGCATGAAATAATAGAGGACTTGTATGTTATCTTTCATGAAAAAATCTCAATGTGCACTGAGTTTGTGAGGTGTATAAGTTTTATGTCCCATTTGAAGATGGACAAACTGAGAGGTGGAGAAGCTCTGATTGGCCCACAAGGTCACCCAGTGAGTCAGTTGCAGAGCCAAGGTTAGAAACCAAAATTACTCTGTTCTTTACCAAAATAGGCTATGCTCCCTTCCTACACAGCACACCACTGCTACATGCTTAGATTTAAAGGTTTGGATCATCTAAAAGTGTTGGTTGGCCTGCAACATCTAGATAAATAGTAAGTGGGACAGGAGCAATGGTGGAGGGATTGATTTCCAAAGTACTGTGTACTGTAGCTAATAGCTGAGTCTGGGGGAGAATGTGACTTGGTGGATAGTTGGTAGGCATTGATGGAACACGAAACACTGCAGGTCATATCGTGTGAACAAGTTAAATGAAGGCACTGTTTCTTGGCACTTAGTGTTTACAGGATCCTATCCTAAGGTGGAACAAACTCTCATTTATTTGTTTCCCATTCATGACATCTTGCCTTGCAATCGTAGGCAGGAGACCATCAATTTTCTGTTAGATGTTAGAAATTTTCTCTTTTTTTCTTTTTTGTCAAATGCCTATTTTGTTTTTAAATTGTTTGTACATAGCAGACAGGAATTTAGTCATTTTAATCAATTGTACATTTTTTATTTAAAAATTAAATGCACTGTAGGAAGTCTCCAGAAATGTTTCCTGTAAACTGCCTCTCCCTAATAGGATATGTTTAGATTTCTGTTCTTTGTAGTTACGTTTTCATGCTTAAATTTTCTTAACAGTTGGTTGAATATACAGTTACACGCTATTTGAACTGTCTGTGTTTATGAATTTAAATCCTTAAAACTGACTCGTTGCTTTAAGTCATTAATCATTTCAATAAGTAATGAAGCTTTTCAGGAAGAAAATTTCCAATCTGTTTTTTTTTTTTAAGTCAAGTTTACATAAACAGGAATTCATAATTTGTTAGACTTCAGTGTCTCAGTGGAATAAATGAAATTCTGTTGCAGAGCAGTTCTTATCAGTTTGAATTGAAAGAATAAGCATTTGTGAAAGACGATCTTTTGCAATGATACTCTGTATGTTTTTAGGATGTTCGCAAAGTAACCTCAGCTATAGTAAGTATGGCAGGTATTTTACCCTGATACATGCTATCAGTTTGTATGTCTGTTAACTTCTCAAACATAACTTTGAAGGAGCAGGAGTTTAGTTTGAGAATTTTGCGTAATGCAAAACGGAAGTACTCTACTACACTTGTCAAATATTTATTAGCTCTGTTGTTTTCACATTTGATGGCTATGAGTCTATGTAAAAGTAGATGGAAATGTTGAGCATATTATTTCATCTGTAATGTATAATAAGTCTAGAAAAGATACTGCGATTCATCTGTGGCTGCCATAATTCATTTCTGCTTTGAGTTTACTAATACACAACAGAAAGAATGGTGCAATCCTGCAACTTTTACTCAAGTTAATAAGCCTTTCAGGGGCAGTCCTGTTGGCCTCACTTGGACTATTCTCTTATGTAAATGGTGCAGAAGAGTAAATATTTTGAGTTGCATTGCAGCTGATTTGTTTTCCTTTTTTCCCTCAAGAAAAGGGAAGACTATAGAGGGATCTGCCCAAAACGGCATATGCCATGTTAATAGCATAAGCCTGCTGAGCTGGATTTACCTTCCTAAAAGAAAAAAATGACAGATAATGGACTATTGAGTTTAGTCTATTTTAACTATGCCTCTGTAATGTGGCAGTAGTTTAGCAGAAATGGGAAAACTCTGGGTGCAGAATTTTTAAAGAATCTTTGACTTGCCTTTCACAAAATAACTCTGCTTTCATATTTAAAATATTGCACTTGTATAAACTAGCAAAAATAATTGAATGGGTTTTAGTAAGTAATTTTAATACATAAATATTAGAGTTGTCAAGCGATTAAAAAGATGAATCACACAATGAAAAAGATAAAGTGTGCAATGTTTAACAATAATGGAATGCCATTTATTTAAATATTTTTGGGTGTTTTCTACATTTTCAAATATATTGATTTCAATTACAACACAGTGCTCACTTCATATATTTGCACTGTAAAAAAAAGATAGTATTTTTCTATTCACCTCATATAGTCTGTCATTTTTAAGTGCGAATTTTTATGTGAATTTAACTTTACGTGGCTGGCCGGGGGGAGGGGGGAAACGGGGCGGCAGCCCGCCCGCCGCGGCGGGGGCTGACACCAGCAGCCCGCGGCAGGGGCAGGCAGGGCTTGAGCCGGCTGCCCACCCGCCGTGGCTGGGTCCGGGGTGGCAGCCTGCCTGCCGCAGTGGGATCCAGGGTGGCAGCCCGCCCGCCGCGACGGGGGCTTCAGCCAGCAGCCCATGGCAGGGGCCAGCAGGACTGGAGCTGGCTGCCCGCCCACTCGTGGTATTGGGGCAGGAGCAGGCAGTCCGTCTGCCCGCCCGCCCGCGGGATTGGGGCAGGAGCCCTCTGTCCTCCCCCCTTGGGCTGGGGTAAATGTTCTGAATAGTGAACTCAATGAGAGTTTCACTATATGCGATTTCTGCTTTATGCGGTAATCGCAGAACGTAACCCTCGCGTAAGACGCGACACGCCTTATTAGGTAAGTCTAGCCAGTGTGAAGAATGCTTACACTGCTATACACCCTGCAACTAATATATCAGTAAACTCTCTATTTAAAACATTTTTTAAAAATATAACTTGCACAGTCCCTCTTGCTTTTGGTATGCTTGCTTTCCTCTCCTATCTTGATGGCACTTTTTCTTTCTTTAAGTTGGCCTCTTCCTTAAATCTGCCAACCAGGTTGACATGAGCTTGTCCTCACTTGGTTGTACTAGGATACAACTTACAGCTGATTTTGCTTTCAGTGTAGACGAGGACAGGTAATATTTAACACTTGACTCACAATCAAGTGACAATGTTAAGCATTGTTTGCCCCCATTGTTAATGAATGCAAAGTCAAGTTTACCATTGCAGTGTTGCCTGCTCTATTGACTTTATCTGAGTCTTGTGATATTTGGTGTTTTTCTTAAAGCTACAACTGCTTCAACTAAGAGTATGTTTACATTGACAGAGTTACATCTCTGGCAGTTACAGTGCTGCTCAGACAGCACTGAAGGGAAACCACTCTTGTGTTTTCAAACTGTCAGCTGCCTGTGCAATAGTATGTTCACACTTACAGCACTTGCAGCGGTATTCAGAGTGGTGCACTCTGGGCAGCTAGCCCACAGAGCATCTCTTCCTCTTCTGCCACCAAAAGTTGTGGGAAGGTGGAGAGGGTCATGAGGCATCCTGGGTCCTGCCCCAGTGCCCGTGATGCATTGCTTCACATCCCAGCAATCCCTGTGCTTCCATCTTTGTGTACTCTGTGCTCTGCCTCTTTCATCTTCAGGAATGGATCCCACACTGTTGACCAATATGTTGCTCGCTCTCACTAACACATCATGAGTGGCAGTGGAGTTATTCCTTAAATTACAAAGGCAAGAGGAGTTCACCATTGATCTTGCCACGTGTAGTAGCTATGACACAAGACTGCTTGTGGAATTCACAAAGGGGCTGACCACAGTGAAGCGTCGCTTTTGGGTTCTGGAAACAAGCACTGAGTGGTGGGATCACATTGTGATACACGTCTGGGATGACGAGCAGTGACTGCAGAACTTTTGGATGAGGAAAGCCACATTCTTGGGACTGTGTGAGTTTGCAAGGACAGGAGAATGAGAGCTGCCCTGCCATTGGAGAAGCATGTGGCGGTTGCACTGTGGAAGCTGGCTACTCCAGACTGCTATCAATTGCTAACCAGTTCAGAGTGGGAAACTCAACCGATGGACTCGTGTTGATGGAAGTGTGCAGGGCCATTAATCGCATCCTTCTCTGAAAAACCATGACTCTGGGCATCGTGCGTGACATTGCTTTGCACAAACGGGCTTCCCTAACAATTCTGGTACCAGGCCACCTAACCACAGAGTACATTAATCACAAGGGGTATTTCTCTATGGTTCTCCAAGCACTTGTGGATCACCATGGGTGTTTCACAGACATTAACACAGGCTGGCCTGGAAAGGTGCATGACACATGCATCTTTTGGAACACTGGCCTGTTCAAGAAGCTTCAAGTAGGGACTTTCTTCACAGATCGGAAGATCACCATAGGGAAAGTCAAAACGCCCACTGTGATCCTGGGAGACCCTGCGTACCCCTTAACGCCATGGCTTATGAAGCTATACGCAGGGAACCTTGACTGCAGCAGGGAATGGTTCAACAACAGGCTGAGCAAGTGCAGAATGACTGAGTGTGCTTTTGGATGTTTAAAGGCCCACTGGCGCTGTCTATGATGATATTCCTATGCTTATAGCGCGTGCTGTATGCTCCATAATGTTTGTGAAGGGATGGATGATAGCTTCACTCAGGGCTGGACTGCTGAGGCTCAGTGCCTGGAGCCTGAATTTGAACAGCCAGAGAGTAGAGCGACTAGAGGGGCACAGCATGGGGCAGTAAGGATCAGGGATGCCTTGAGGCAGAAATTTTAAGCTGAAAGCCGCTAATATTTGTTACTGTGCTCAGGAGTGCAGTGCTTGTAATGCTAGGAGGTGATTGGTGCAGACAATACACTATGAAGTTTTAAGAAAATTGCCTGTTGCTTTGCAGGGCTCTGTGTTGCTTTCAGTTAGTGGAATAAAGATTGCTTTCAAACCAAAACAATTATTTTGTTAAAAAATAACAACCAGAGGAAAGAGACAAAGAAACACATCAACACTGTAGGAGATGGCGGGGGGAGGAGGAGGGGAGGAGGAGAGGAGGGTCCCAAGAGAAGGTGGGGTCCTGGAATGGTTAAAGATTTATGTATGCACAGGGATCATATGCAGCCTTGTCCTTTGGAGTACAGTCCAGTGAGTACTGTATTTCAGCAGGGCCAAACTGCAGAGGGATGGGTGTTGAGTGCAGTGGGTAGTGGGAGGGCTGGACTGTGATGGAGTATATGTGGAATGCAGCGGGTACAGACTGGCACTAGGAGGTTGATAAGTATGTTGATGGTATCTGGAGGACTCATGGAAAAGAATTTGAGACAGCAGCTGCAGAGGAGGGTGGGCATGGAGCTGCTCGGTTTGCAGTGCTAGTAGTGTCTGGCATGTGTCTGCTTGGCGCTCCATAATATTTAAGAGAAACTCCGTGGCTTCATTCTGGTGAGCCATGTTCTCCTTTCGGTCCCTCTTCTTGCTGTCCTGCCACTCCTTCAGTTCTTGTTTTTTGGCCCTGGAGTGCTTCATGGTGTCACACAGAAAGTCCTCTATAGTTCTTCGTGGCCATTTTCTAATTCTGCACAGCTGTTCAGCTGGTGATAAAGAGGGAGGCTGGGCTCCCAAGGTCATATCTGTGAAGCCAAAATGCAACATTTTACAGAAGGAAGATTGTTTGCAACATGCAGACCACTGATTCAGTGATATAAAATGCAGCAACTGTTCACATGCCTGTCACTAATCGGCTGACCCCAGGCAAGCACACATGAGCCACCAAGACCCCCACAATGGTGAGTAACCACAGGGGAAATCAATGTTCCAGGACCATACTGTACGCTGGGCATGTGGCCCTTGGAGAGCCAGCACTGTAGGGTGCGCCTTTATAATCCTTACTGTCCCCACATTTTCCACAGGCTGTGCTTATAATGGAAGATATCTCGCTGCTGAGGGTGAGCAAGGAATCAAGGGGCAGAGGTCTTCTCCAAGACTGTGGCTTCTGCCCTGGCTCTTTTTTGCAGGTCACCTGTGTGCAGCAATGGTCCCCCTCCCACCTGCAGTGATGGCAGAGTGGAGCGGGAAAGTTGGGGTGACTGTACTTTTCTCCCAGAGTACAGCTTTCCTCTGTGAAGGAGATTGTGCAAGGTCTGATCCTCCAGATGGAGGTGTGTATTGGTGCTGTAGTGGTTAGTTTTTTACTGTCTGTGCCCCTACTCTGGGGCAGGACCATCTTTCCTTTTTGCTGATACCTCAGTTCCTGCTTGGCTGTGGTCCTTGTCTGCAGGGGCAGAGATGATGACTTCATCTGTACTGCATATTGTTTTAGACAGGAGCCATCTGGAGCCACATCCTCTGCTGGCCAAGGAGCTGTGCTGTCTCTTGTAGAACTTTGGGTTAGTGGATGACTGCTGGTTCTCTCACACCACTGTTAGGCAGTACTTTGGCTCAAAGGCAACCTCAACCGTATCTCTGGGGCTAGACTGGGTTGCTTATATGCTGTAAAGTCCAGTATGATTGCTCAGTTCTGCTTGTCTCCCACCCACTTGGCTGACCCTCACTATGTCTCTCTCCATGTTTCTCTCCCCTGTCTTGCTTGTGCGTCCTGCTGGTGTTTTTATCACCAGACTGTTTCAGGACCTGAATTCCACACAGGCATTAGCTGTGTTTTGGGAGCATTGGCAGCAGCAAAAGTTCTCATAAGAATCCTTGAGACAGTGGCAGAAAACGAGAGGTCCAGATCCAGTTGTTTTGCCAATGCTACACCCAGGCTGCTGTAAGGGCCTTGTGTCATGCTGAGTGTCCTGGAATGGGACATCGTGGATCTTCGTGGCAGCCTTGATGTTGGGAACCTGATATCAAAATATGAGCCTCCAGAGCGCTTGCTTGAGGAGAACATTGCAGGGAGCTCTGGTTTGGGCCCATTTCCCTCAGCTGCCTGACATGAAAAATTTCTTTGGTTTGGAGAGGAAAACTGTGGACTGTCAGCAGATTCACTGTCTCTAGCTGCCCAGGGCATGTCTGACATCTGATTTTGTGGAAATCCAGAAAACATCTGTGTCCTTCTGTGGTGCTTTGTACTTGCTGGAGTCCTGTGACATGCTGGCAATGGTGGAGCTGCACCACTGGTTGCTTTGTCTCGCTAGTGAGGAACAGCGATGTCAGGAGCCTTTCTGTCCTTGCAGGAGCTCTACTGTGGTCCAGCAGCTCTCTACAGGCAAAGCCTCAGGAATAGATGGGTTGTCGTCTACATTTTATAAATATTTGGTCCTGATATTTTCCTGGGTGGTTTCTGGAGTACTGCCTGGGGAAGGAGTTGACACAGGGCAGTAATTACCCTGATGCCCAAGAAATGGGACCTTTATGATGTGTGGAACTGGAGACCAATTTCCCTTCTCTGTCCCACCTACAAGATCCTATTCTATCCTACCTGGATGCAGTGTTTCATTTTTCCCTCATTTGTTCCCATTTGATTAATCTCTTTGGGGTTTTGTGGTAGCTTTTCAATGGCTGGGAACTGTTTTTCTCCAGACTTGAGTTTGTTCTGGGAGTGCAATACACAGCCTGGGGTTTTTTTGGTGTGTGGTGGTGTTACTGTATCAGGCCAGACTGGTCATTCTGAACTTTCCCAAGGACAAAGTGGCGGGGTAAAGGGGTGTGATGTACTGGAGTTGTTCTGCATGCTGATCATTGCCTGCCTGTGGGTTTGTTACCTTTTTTATAAGCTCACTTTGAAGTCTGGATATGTTTTTTGATTGACCTGATGTATTAGTAATGTCTTGAGCAAACTTGATTCTGGTGACACCATAGTGATCCATGTGTAATATTTGTTTGGGGTGGGTTTATTGCTGTTTGTTCCTTTCTTTATGTATATTTAACATATTTAATGACATTTTGAATATATTGTTTTTTACAGAAAATAAGTGTTGTTCACATCTCTCCTCCCTCTCTCCTACCTTTCCTGTGCCCCAAACCTTAAGACCTTCCTGACAAACATTTCTTGGAAACTGATTTATGGAGATTAAACTGATACATCTGCACAAAACATTTTGGTTTCAATGAAAACCTGTTTTGCTGAAATGACAGTGTTCTGACTGGTGCTAAGTTCTGAACAGGCACAGAACCTGCCCACAGGTCTTTCTCACTGGTGCAGTCTGTGTGCAGATTTGGGAAAAAAGCACTGCATTGGTTCACATTCACTTCACATATGGAAGGTTTTGTTCTTTGCCATAAGTGCTAGGAGCTTAATTAAAAAAACAATATAAGCTTTCAGTTTTTATGAATTGACACTGGGAGTTCATGGGAGAGGTCCTAAACAAGCCATTGTTTCTCTTGGAAGTACAGCAAGACGACTTGGCAGAGTGAAAAGAACCAGTCGTCAGCTACATAACTGAGTGGCACAGGGCACATTTTTTTCCTTTTAACCATTTCTGAAAACATATTAAAGAAGACCAGGAGGGGGAAACCCCGTAACCAATCAAAAGGACATAAATGTAGTGATTGAAATGTGTCCTTCAACCCATGTAAATTTGTTGTAGCAACTGTCTGATACCACATCACAGTGAGAACTAGTGTGGCTGCATGAGCTAGAAAGGCAGAGCAGAAATGCCAAAAATCTTCTCATACAGATTTCTAATGTTATATACCATGTTATCTGTGCACTATTCACTTTTTGTTGGTCACTCCTATCAGTTAATTGTGCTAAGAAACAAATCCATTAGTACCAGGTTGATATTGCCCAAAGATGCAGAAATAATGGTAAAGGAGCAGAACAAGTAGTTACTTGGTGATCACAGCAAATGAGCTCCATTCATGAGAGAGAAATACCGTCCTTTTGCAATTTATGCACATGGACTACAAAATAAAAAAGCAAACTATACAGAACGTCTCTGTGAGAGAGACTTCAGCGTGTAAAATCTCTTATTACTTCAGCCTATGCTACACAGTTTCGCAGTGTTCTCTAGTATTTTCTGTAACAACATGTGAACTGTGTGATGAATTCTAAGTTATGGCACAATGAGAATTAAAGATAGCTCCAAATTTCAGATCTGAACGATCTGAAATCTGAACATTTTTGAATTCTGGGAGATTTCAGATCGTTCAGATCTGAAATTTGGAGCTATCTTTAATTCTCATTGTGCCATAACTTAGAATTCATCACACAGTTCAGCTGTTGTTGCAGAAAATACTAGAGAACACTGTGACACTGGCAAAAATATTTGTTAATTATATACATTGAGTGCATTTTTCTTTGACTTAAAAATAATCTCTCCCCAAATGGATTTTTTTTCTAAGTATTAAACCACATCAAAATCTTTTAGTCAAAAGCTTAATTTTTTTGCTCACTTTTGTCATAACATTTAAAGTGAGACAGAATATGTAAAATAACAATAATTATGGTAGGGGAACGAGTAGCTTGATTATTGCTAAAGGCCTGATGCTGGATGGGGCTGTGACTCTCTTTACAATCAGGCTCAATAGTCAATAAACAGGAACAGGGATGAAATCCTGACCATACTGTAGTGAATGGGAGTTTGTCTATTGACTTCAATGGGAGCCAGGGTTTCAGACACTGAAGCTACATGTACAACACAGAGACTATGCTCACATCGTTATGTTGGTTTATCCCCTAATATAGATGTAGTGTACATCTTTTGCCTTCCCCCAGCACTGCTCTACTCTGGTAGCTTGCTCAGTTCCCAGGCAGCCAGGTCTTTCTTCTCTACAGTCAGAGAGAGACTGCCTGAGCTCCTGGCTCACAGCCTTTTATAGGGCCCAGCTGCCCCCTGATTGGGGCATGGCTAGGGTGACCAGATGTCCCAATTTTACAGGGACAGTCCTGATTTTGGGGTCGTTTTCTTATATAGGCTCCTATTACTCCGCACCCCGTCCCGATTTTTCACACTTGCTGCCTGGACACCCTAGGCATGGCCCAGCTGTGGCTGCTTCCCCAATCAGCCTGGGCTCATCTCCCAGCCCCCAGCTCTCTCCCAGCGCAGGCCTTAACCCTGTCAGGGCTGGAGCGGTTGACCATCCTGCTACACTGCCCCAATAAACCCTCAGTTGGAAAAGACAAGGAAAGTATGGAGAGTTGGAAGATGGATAAAACATATAAAGGATTATTTATTAAGTAGATACCAAGTATGCTCACTGGCCCTCTATCTAGCCATTATCTGTTGGCTAGATAAATCTGTTCTGGTTTCTTGTAAATGTAACAGGAGAAGTTGGTCTGGAGAACAGATGTAAAACTGTTCCTCTTGGCAGCTTCTTTGGGAACTTCCTGATTTTTTTCACCCATCTTTGGGAAAACTTCCTGTGCTGTGGTCATAGCCACTACTCGGTTTATGCTTTGGGAGGTGAATAGAGTGTGTGGGATTTTTTTTTTAAAAAAAATTTTTGTTTGTTTTTCATGTATATAAGGAAAATATTGTAGTCTTTGTAATATGAAATGTCAGTGTTTGATTCTAATCTTTGGCTTTCTTATACTATGGGTATATCTGTACCTTAATTTTACTGTGTTAGATTTACTGCACTAATTAAACCCGAACAAGCTGGGACAAGTGGAAAGACTGCTTGTCTAGGTAAGTTTTCAGCACACACCCTTTTCTGTCTTTGACTGCAAAATATAAAAAGGCATGATATTCAATTTCTCAAACTAAGTTACCTTAATTTTACTCTGGAGTAAAGTAAATAAAATCAGCCTTTATATTTGGCTGTTAATTTGAACATTCTTGTTGCTTAGGATTGGTTGCATATCCTACTTGGTTGGGAGTCAATAGTAGCGACTGAATCTCTTTTTGTTATGAAGAACCTACTAAACAAACTAAATGTGATGGATATTCATTCTTTCCTCATATTTTCTATGCTTTTATCTTATCTATTTTCTCCATTTTCTTCTGTTCCTTTCTCATCTGTCTTTTCCCTTGCTTCAACCTTTTTCATCTTCCTTCCTTAGTTATTTCCTCAGGTCTTTCCCCTCCAAAATATCCTCCTCCATATCCACTCTCAATCTTTTTTCCTCCCTTTTGCTCTGTCATAATCATCCCTAATGCCCAGCAACAGTCCAGTGCTTACAAGGTGCAGGGAAGGTGGTCCAGGGAAGGTGAACATAAGCATGGATGTCATTTCCAGGTCTAGGTCAGTAACTGCCTGCATATGGTAGCATGACAGCCAAGCTTCCTGTAGACTTGTCACTTGCAGCAGCACTCAGAATCAGACTCTGCTCACAGATTGTACAGCCCTGTCTGTGCTATGGAAACTTTCTGGGAACTTTCCACGATAATTAACACTTGTTTAGATTCACTGATGTTACCATTTTAGGAGATTTGGTATAGATGGACTGCTGACATCTTTAACATAGTGCCATAACTCTTCTCAGCACAGCTCTAATCAACACTTGTTTGTTAATAATAATTAATAATAAAAGAATCATCAGCAACTGGAATCCCATCCATACTAAGACTTCTAGTGATGCTAACACTAGTGGAGTGAACAGATGTCAGCAATGATGGGAAACTTTAAGAAGATTTCCATAGAATAGGCAAGGGCCTATGTCTGAGGAAGAATTGGCTCATAGGTCGCTGATTGTGAGATTTAATTGAGTGGGGATATGATCACTTGGTAAATCTGTTGATGGTCCCTGAGGTACTCACATGCTTCCCAGCTCACTGTCACTTCCAAAAATTCAGTTATCTGTCCAGTCTACTGGGGTTTACAAAAATCAAGACTAAACAATGTCTTCTGTAAAACTGACAGGGACTTTGTCAGTTTTCAGGGATACTTGGTTGCCCATTTATTTATAAAACCCGGAAACTGTGTGTTGTTAATTCATGTAAGTACAGGGTGGGTGTGATACTGGTGGACAAGAGTCAGTTTGTCTGGTTTTCCTGAGGGGAAGTGAGTAGGCAGAAGTTGGCAAATGATTTTATGGGTATTTATATTAGGGTACTATCTTGTGTGAAATCAAGCAGTCAGGTAATACAGTGATGGAGGCCATATATAAACCTAGATATATTACGCATTATGGACCAGACCTCCAAAACCAACAGTGGTGGCTGTTCTGGGGAGGCGGATGAGAGTGAGCGAGAGAGCACATGCAGAATCAGGCATGTCAGATATTTGATCAATGCCAGTTCAACTTGAATAAAAATGTAGTGACCTGGACTGTACTTCATTTCTCTATGTGCTGCTCTGATGCGTGAATTTCAGGAAACAATGTCCCTGTGCTAGTGTTTTTAATGGTAATTTCAGAGCGTCATCTGCTGCTTTGGATGGGGTTCTTTTCCCAAGCCGACAAATGACGCTCCTTCAGGTTTGCTCTTTCAGTTTACTGGTAGTCAGTCAGTTGCAGACGACTTCCTGATTTGTCTGTTAAAATAAATTGATTTTGTTTGGCAGTGTTGAAATACAACACTTCTTTCTTCATGGGTTTCTCTTCCTTGTCACAGAACCAATAAAATGGTCAGAAATAAGAGCTCTGATAAATGCAAAGTCAAGGTTTTATGAATTTATGTAGTGCCTTCCAAACAAGGACCTTGAGTACTCTACAAATAGCCTTCCATCAACCTTTCTAAGTGAATGTTATCCTTGTTTTATAGGTTGAAGAATTTGCCCTAGGTAACACACCCACTGTGTGGCGGGGCTGGAAACCAAACACAGATCTCCTGACTCCTACTCTGGTGTTTTGACCACAGGACCATCTCTGCCCTACATGCTGTAAAAGGTAAGCTATTTTTGATAGACAGAAATACTTCTTTATGCATTAAAGTTGTTTATAGGTACTATTGAATGATTGGAAAACTTTCCAGTTGTATATCAGTCTGACAGCATCATCTGGAGGGTAATTGGTATGTTCCTTAGAGAAAGATTTAGAGAAATTGCACTACAATTTGAAGAGTACGAATTGTTTTTATAAATGACATCTCGTTGATATTACCTGAATCAGATAATTTTCAGTGGTTTCAAAGTAACTAGGTCTAGGGGTCAACTTTCACTTTGATACTTTTATTTACTGTAATGGTCTGAGTTTTGGGAATGTGATCAGTAAAAATGGATTGGAAAAAGACCTAATTTTCTCCACTATTTGCGTCTTCACCAGTCAGTTGTGCTTGACAGAATTGCACGTGCCATTCATCCCCCAGACACACTAAAGGAGAGCTTGACCTTAAAAAGCCTAAATCACAGAAGTAGCTCCATTAGTCAGTGGGACTACTTGCATAAGAACTACTCTTTGGAGTAAGGCTTTGAAGTATCCAGTATGCTGAATCCAGTTGTGAAAATTTGAAGTAAATGCCTTGTGCTTTCCTTCACTTCGTTACACTATATTAGAGTTTTTATGCTATTTGGGAATACAGCCAAACTAAAAGACACTGTGTTTAATGGTGTTTAATTTTTTTTAAATGTATTCATTCTGAATAATCTCTTGAAAGCAAGGATCTGAAATCTGTTTCTTTAAAAAAAGGGATCTCTTTCACTGTGCACGTGCTGAATTGATGAATGACTTTGGAAAAGTCACTGTACCTTTGTGTGCCTCACGATTTTTCAGTCTGTAACCTGAGGAGAATGATACTTTCCCTTCATAAGTGTTTCGAGATCTGCAAATGAAAAGTGTGATACAAGAGTTAAGTGGTGTTGTATATTAGTACATTTCACAATCACTTCCATAATAAATAGTACATCAGAATCTAAGCAATACATAAACAGGAGTATTCCAGTTCTATACTTAAACCACTATCTTCAACTCACTCTCTCTTGTATAAAACCATATCTCAGTGCATTTATTTCAGTTTCCCATTGCATATTGCAACATACACCATCTTTTATACTGACTCCACTCCTTGTGTAGGGCCGTAGGCGGTGTGTCGGGGTGGGATCACAGCATGTAGCTTTGTAGATTCTAGGCAGCACTGACAACCAGGGAGGCTTTTGAAACTTAGGCCCCATGGGCTGTCTTAAATTACTCTCTGGGACCTCTGTTCCCGAAAACAATGCAGGATCAGGGGAGCAGAAACATGACTAAAGGCCACCTTAACTATTTCCCTTCCCGTGGGCTGCATGTTCTGGCACAGCACAGAATCTCACCCTTAAGCTCCATTGTGCCAGGAGCAGTACATTCATATAACAGACAATCTCATCTCAAATAACTCCTAATCTAAGTGATTGTAAGGCACCTTGTTTTTTAATCCATGTTTTAATTTAGGATCGTGTTCTGTATTTCGCAGTGAGGACAAAACTTTAAGGTTTCTTCTCAACACACGGTTTTTCTATTAGACTAATCTCTGTAATGTAACTCAAAATTAAAAATATAAAATAAAGGACTAATAATTCCAGGGTATCAATTTTGTTGATAGTCTGATACATCTGACTTATTTGCTGTCCACTAGGTGTCACCCTTGTTCTAGTGACAGTGAAAAGTGAAAACCCTTGGGTTTACAACAGGGGTGAGCAAACTTTTTGGCCCGAAGGCAACATGGAGTTGTGAAACAGTATGGAGGGCTGGGTAGGAAAGGCTGTGCCTCCCCAAACAGCCTGCCCCTGCCCACTTCCCGTCCCCTGACTGTCCCCCTCAGAAACCTCAACTCATCCAACCCCGCCCCCGCTCCTTGCCCCCTGATTGCCCCCTCTGGAGACCCCACACACACACTCCTAGCCACCCCACAGGACCTCACCTCCCTATCTAAGCCCCCCTGCTCCTTGTGCCCTGACCACCCCTTCTAGTGACACCACCCCCAGAACCCCACTCCCTTTCCAACTCCCCCTGCTCCCTGACTCTCCAACCTCTACCCACACCCCCTGACAGGCCCCGCGGGACTCTCATGCCTATCCAACCCCTCTGTTTCCTGACCACTCTGACCCGTATCCACACCCACGCTCCTAACCGTCCCCCCGGAACCTCACCCCCTGACTGCCCTCCCCCCGAATCTCCACCCCATCCAACCGCCCCCTGTCCCCTGACTGCCCCCGAGAAGCCCCTGCCCCTTATCCAATCTCGCACGCCGGAGCCAGCCTCGATGCTGCAACACTCCCCAGCAGGAGTGGTGGACCAGAGTGCTGGCGTCGTGGCGTGCTTGCAGATGTGGGGGAGGGGCAGGGGATAACCTCCCTGGCCAGGAGCTCAGGGGCTGAGCAGGACGGTTTCGCTGGCTGAATGTGGCCCGCAGACCAGAGTTTACCCACCCTGATTTACAAGAAAGTGAAAGAAGTAGAGGCCTATGTAAGAGATACATTAAGTATGTCTTAAGATTTTCTGTCTGCATTTATAATTAGAAATGAGGCTAGCTATGTGATCTGGCTGCAGCAATTTCTGGGCAGTCAAAAACCAACTTGCTTCTTGGGTAGGCTGGCATCCACAGTGGGCCCAATTCGTTTCACAATTATATACTCCAGCTGTTGGTGGTGGAGAGGCCGATCGGCCTATTAACTAGAAGAGTGATCTGCAGGTTTTCTGGGCTTTAGGATTGCAATGACCTTGGTTTCTCTCCACATGGGGGATTTTCACCGATCTCTAGTATGTTGGTGAAAAGCTGAATCATCCATTTCCATATGTGTGGACCTAGGTTACGCAGGAACTCAGGATAGATACCTTTTCCCACTTCTTTTCCCATTTCTATGGCTGCAATGGCTGTGTAGTTTTCTTATTTGTGGATGATCCAGACGATTGGGACGACCAAAAACATGTGGACATCACCTGCTGAAATTGATGCTGGATTTTTCACTGTGTTTGTCCACTGTGACCGTAAATGAGACATGCAGGAGGTAGTGAGACTTTTTCGTCAAAGAACGTCTGGTTTGCTGTGACCATTTGAACTCTACTTGCAGCATAGGTAGATGAACTAGTTGACAGTCTGAACAGTACTTGACCCTGTTGTGCCTATCCTGGGCCTAATTACCTCACCTCTCTCCTTGTTCCTATACATTAGATTATGAAACATCTCATATTTTAGTGCCGTGGGTAGCTAGACTATTTTGTTAAGGAAGCAGACAGCAGTGAGGAACCCGCCCTCCAGAACCTCAGCCATCCAGAGCAGTGAAGATGAGACTGGCTCAGCTAGCTAGCAGAAAGATGCTTGAACTGTCGATCTCCAGCCCTGGAGCACAGTGAAGAAGAGAGCTAATCATCTGATTGTCATTACAGAGCATGCACCCCTACCCTAGGGATGGCTGGCATCTTGGCTGACACACCAGGGAGCAAATTGGAGACCTCCAAAACTAAAAGCATGAACTGCTATAGCTTGAGCCAAAAAGCTAAGGCTCTCCAACTATATCTGTAAATTGACTTGTGTTCTCTGCAGATTGCACTCAGTACAGCTGTGGGTTACACTCTACTCTTGTCAGCAGTGTTCCTCTTCTCCTTAAGGTAGCTGATGTTAAACAACAAATCGAAGCAATTCCATGGAAAAGGCAGGGAAAGGGGAGTGATTATGTCAGATCAGGAAAAATCACCTTTTCCATAACCTTCATTACTCCCTGAGACTTTACATAGAGCAGCATAACTTGAACTCTTATAGTATTTTAATTCTTGTCAGTGTTTAAGTGAAGCAGGAAAAGGGGCAATCATTTAATGCATCAAAATGCCATTCACAAATACACAAAATACAGTATATCATAGAAGATAATGTATCACACTTTTACTCTCCTTTGTGCTGTAAGTATTAATAGCTTTGTAATATGCATCCTATTTAGTGACGCGTTATTTTTGCAGAAATCCTTTAAATAAGTTCTTTTCAATTAGGGCATCAACTTGACCCCCCACTGTTGTGTTTAAATCCTCAGTGACTTTGAAATTTTAAATAAATTGTAAACAAATAAAACTCTTTATTCCCATCACTGGAGTTCCTGGGGTATGCTTTTATTTAGTGGGTCTCTTTTAGGGCATGATCCTGCAAACCTGAACATGCTTAACTTTGTGCATATTAGCTGTACCACTGAGTTCCCTGGGAGTACTTGTGCATAAAGTTAGGTACATGCGTATGTTTTTTTCAGTCTTGGGGCTTGCAAACTCAGGGCCTACGACCTCATCTGGCAAGAATTAACTCTGGTTTTGTGTATTGCACAGCACTGAGCCCAGTGTTGGTGTTAAACAAATAACAAACTCATTCAGAGTTTAGGATCCTTAAGGGAGGACCTGTAAAAGGACTATCACTTCAGGAAGAGCCTCATTGGATCACCACAGGCTGCCTGTATAGAAGCTCATCCATAAAGGTATGTTTGGGCTTTGAAAGTTCAAAGAGGCTAAACATAATCCTCTAGGCAAATTCCAATGCAGGGAACCAGGCAATTCAATTGGATGGCAATGCCAGGAATTCTTACAAGGTCCTTCAATGGGTAATTCCCTCAGGGACCTGAAAATAGTCAAACTGGATTGTGAAATTTCAGTTAGAGAGACATTTAAATACTGGTACACAGCATAGGTTTTATAGGCTGACAAGTTTTGTTGGGTGCTCAATTGCTTTGAAAATCAGGCCATTTATTTTAGGTGCCTAACTGCGGACTTTGGTGCCTAACTTTAAGTGCTCAAGAAAAATTTGTCTGAGGCCAATATTTTTAAATTACACACCTCATTTTAAAATAGCAAACCTGGAACAATCAGAAACCCCAGAGCTAAATTAACTAACCAGCACTCAAGTAACACTTCTCCCCCTCTCCCAACAAACCCCATACCTTTTAAGTCCCCAAATGCCTGAGAACAGTTGTCTTGAAGCATACCTTCCAGGGAATAAATTTCAGACCCAGAGGCTGAGGTGAATTCTAGTATCCTTTCACAAAAAACACATTGTCAGACGCCCTTCCCATTTTAACCAAGATCCCAGCCCAAGTGCCTCCAACAATTGTAACTGTGGCAGACTCTCAAGAGAAGTAGGTGACTTTATAGCTCAAAACCAACATCTGAAAGCAGATGTATTATGAAACATAGCTTATAATAATGACACCTCCTTACTCAACTACTTTCTCTCAGTATTCAGAAGAAAAACTGATTGAAGTGACAGTAAGTTCACTGCTTTTTACTTTTGTTAGCTCTGACGATTCAAAGCAGCTAAGGAGAGACTGAGCTGGATTCTGTTCCTCCTGGTGTATCATCTCCCAATTTGTCTGCAAATTTCCATGTAAGGGCAGTGCAGTTCAAATGTGTCACTGACAGCATAATTAGAAGATAAGGTCATTGCACAGGTATCCCTGAGGGCATAACTTAAGAATGATGGGGTAGTACATATGTAATTTGTCCTGCAAAACCTTTGTTGCTGGTGATGATAATCATCTGAACCCATACCGGGGAATTTGCAGAGCTGGCAGTGTGAAAATATGTTCCCTTGGAAAGTGAGCACATTTAATATGAAATCAGAGACCATAAACGTGGAACTCTACAATGTCATTTTTATAGTCCATTTTCAGATCAGAAATAGAATGCAATTACCACCTAAAAACTAATGAAGTAAAGAACTGATGCAAAATTCCCAGTATTGGTGTAATATGCTGCTGCACACTAGGTGGCAGGCAGGCAGGCAGCTGGGTTCTGATCTAACTTTGGTTTCTGAATAGTTAGTTGTTAGGTGTACTATGTAAAGTATAGCAGCAGTCTAATCTTGACAAAGGCAGAGCAGGTGGTAGTGAAATCCATATTCAACAGAAAGGTGTCTGATTGGATGTGGAGTTCCAAAGTCGTCATGTTACAGACAAACAGAGAAATGCCATCAAGTTGAGTGTAATGCCAGTCATCTTCAGATGGGTATTGTGAGAGTTAATTTAATCATGTTTGCAAAGCACTATGAAATTCTCAGAAGATATTAGTTAAATGCAAAGATTATTATAACTTAGTAGTAGAATAATAAATACATGCAGTTGTAGGAACCACTAAATATGTCCAAAATATTAGAGGCCATGTTGAGGCCTATTTAAAAATTGGGTTCTTAAATTCTAACAAAGGTTTGTTTTCATTTGTTTTAATCTTAGTTGTATGGATGTTGAAAATATGCTATGAAAGGTCACTAAATGCATTAAAGAAATGTGGGAAACATCACCTGCTTTGTTGACTTTATTTTCAGGTGAATCACCTTGATGCAGGTGAATCACTGATGGAAAATTCTACGTAAGTGTGGAGGGAAAATGTTGTGGCAAAGTGATATTTGCATTTAGCTGCCATGATGGTATGATTAGTAGTTGATAATGAAAAAATGTCAACGTTTAGCAAAGCATATAGCCGTATTCAGGCTTAATATTTTTCTACTACGGAACAGTAAAGAATAATTTCTCTTCTGCCTATGCTTTCATTAGCGCAGAATGGCTACAGCAGTGAGTACATGCCAGATGATCACGTGATGCTGAGTAATTTAAGAACTAAAATGGCATTTGGATTACCTTATGTGGCAAGGCTCAAAGGGTAGTTTTAGGTGGATTTTTGCTTTATGTTAAAGGTAATCTTCTAGACTGTAGTTTCTCTCTGTAAAGTTAGATAAGATACATTAAAGATCCATCAGTGTATTAGTAAATTCATCCTGTTTGAGAGATACTAAAGGTTCACATCCTCATCTCAGTACCAGAAAAAAATGGACTGTACCAATTTAAAAGATGAAGAATATAAATATGTACTCTGAGAAAGTATGAACAAAGGGAATACATAATACTTTACTGCAACTCTGTATTAAAATAGATCTTAAATTCATGTTTCTATGGTAAATCTCCTTTTGGAAGGCTTTTAGTTCAGCTGTTTAGTTTACTTTTGACCCCAACAAAGTGGTTTAGCAGGATTGTTTGTTACAAAAAGAAAAAAAAATCTGGCAAGGAACCTCATTTGCTTCACCTGCCTCAGCATTTCTCCCTCTGGTGGAGGAAGCCTAGAGTAAATCAGTCCTGCTCAGTAAATCAGAGGTTTTTAATTCTTCACCTTGCTTTATTTTTCAGTATTTACAAGTTGGGCTTCAGGGTATGCCTGAGTAGTTTTCTTAAGCAAAAAACAAACTCACAACACACAAGAAATACGTACGAGTCCCCCTGCCCCAAGTGAATCTCAGATTTTCCTTTTTTCCTCCTGCAACTTCTTTATTATTTGTTATTTGTATTGTTGAAGCACCTTCAAGCATTAGTCATGGTTCAGGATACCATTGTTCAAAAACAGGACAAAATTGTATAGTATATTAAGTAAAAATTGATATACATGGAACCAAAGTCCGGATTGTATTTGTTGTAGTGGCTCCAGGCTCTCTAGGAAAGGACTTCACATCACTTAGCAAATTCCTCTTCATTACTCCAAACATTTTTTTAAATATATACAATCAATTTGCTCTGTTGATAACCGGTAAATCTTTGAATATAGATATAATGTACTTAATATTAAATTCAATGGCTGCATTGCTTGTCATCTCTAACAGCAGGTGTTGCAGGTTAGCAACTGGCAGTTTTGTCTTAAACAGAAAAGAGCAAGTTCAAACAAGCACATTTTATTCTTCCAACAAGGGACCATGTTTTTACCAGGCATTTGCACAGGGTCTAGGACAATGGGGCTGTGGCCCGTGACTGGGACTCCTCGGTGCTATTGTAATACAATTAATAAATAACTCGCCTAGAGAATACAACCCTCAATCTGGCTAGATTTTTTTTTTTTTAATTGTTTGTTTAAAAAAATCTGTGAGAAGTCCAGTTAGGACCTGAGTTCTCAAACTCAGGCAATGTAGTTGGACCACATTTGAATAGCAGCACACTCCCCTGCCCTTTTACAATCATATAATATCCTTATGGCAACCACAGCACTGTTTGTGTAGAAGTATTAAGTTTAACTTGTACCCAGCAGTCTTTCAGTACAGTCCTTACCTTAGCCCTTAGTTCCTCCTCCACTGCTTACATTCACTTGGTAGTTGTGGTACTTCCCAAGTGATGCCAGCACACTCAATATCCTATCTCATTGTCTTCTGCCAGTTCTTTCTTAACCTTCCTTGCTTTCTCTTTCCTCCCTCAGTACCCAGTTGAGTGCTTGTTTAGCATGTCTTCCATATGGTGTACATGTCCCAACCACCTGAGCCTTCTTTCTGTGGTAATTTTTTCGAACGTCCTGCTCTGTTAGCCCCCTTACTCTCCCATTTGTTATGTTATTTTTCAATGAAATATAGTCTCTTCCTGAGCCATCTGTGATGGGCAGCCTCCAATCTCTTTTTGTTAGCGATTGTCATTGGCCAAGTCCCTGCTCCATACAGCAGCATGCTCAGTACAATGCATTGCATAATCTGACCTTTAGTTTGATGTGGAGACCTCTGTCTGACCAGATATTGTTCATCCTCCAAAAGTGGTCTTTGCTTTTCCTACTCTCATATGCCTATTTTTTAGCACAGCCACCTTTGAATGTCATTACTCTCCAGATAGCAGAACTCTTCTACCTGTTCAGTTTCTGTTCCATCCACATACACCTTTGCATCCATAAAGGAAAATCCGTTTCTTTACATTTATTTTAAATCCAATTTTTGCTGCTTCCTGTTCTAGCTCTGATGTAAGAACAATCATTCTGTTCCATTTCAGACTTAGTAAAGTAATTTCATTAACAAAGTCAAGGTTATCTAGCTCATCTCCATTAACCCAGGTTACAGCATCCGTGATATATTTTGTTGCCTGCTTTCATCACCCAGTCCACTAATAATCCAGAGAGGATTGGTGATAACTCATGCTCTTGTCTAACTCCATTCATAATATCAAACTACTCTCCCAAGCCCGTATCCAATCTTACAATATTTTAATACAATATTTTATGTGTGCATGCATATTTTTGTTAACCACTTAGCCATTGCATTCTTCACTTCCTTCAGAACTGTTGGGTGTACACCAGCTGGTTCTGGTGACTCGTTGCTCTTTAATTTATCTGTTTGTCCCAGAGATTTATCTTTAACACCTCAATCTCTGACAGATCTGAGATTGCAGAGGAAAAGACATTATTTTCAGGCTGAGAAATTATTTCATTCAGTTCAAAGCATCTACATATGATGTGCATCTTGGGTTTTTAATTTGCAGGCATAGTAGCACATAAAAAATGCATTCTCTGCAATAATTGCACTGGTATTGGACTGTATGACTAGTAATATCAATTCATATTTTTCAAATGTATTGAGATTGCCTGAAGCGTGAAATAAATATATACAAATAAATATGTTCTTTGTTAATGTGTAGAAGAAACTTTTCCTACTTTCTCTTACTGCATGACTTTTACATTTTCTGATTAAAAACTAAAAGCTGGAGAAAATGGCATTTAATATTCCTTATCATACTTTTTTGCTGTGTTCTTTTTATATTTATAGAAGAAAAATTGCTTTAATTAATACATAAATCTGATTCTGTGGTCCTTAGGCAAAACTCCTCTTTGAACTCTTTGGGAACTTTAACTCAGTAAAGAATGTAGGTTTAGGTCCTGGATGTATTAGTGAGTTTGTGTAGTATAAGTTCTAATTGTTTTTTATATGGGGGAAAGAGATGTGTGAATTTTTGAGTAAGACCTTCCCAGGAGTCTTTTCCCTATGTCTTTAAAATTAAACATTTTATTTTTTAAATTGTGTATTTAAACTTAAACATGCTGCTGTAAAACCAAGGCAGTTTGTTGTTGTACATGAGTTCTGGTTTTCCGACTCCTTAAGCCAACTCCTCTTTCTTCAAATAGTTGCGAGTCACTGTCCAGTAATGTTTCAGTCTCCTGGCTCAGTTCACTGGATAGTGGAGTAGCTATGTCATGTGAATAGTTTTACTGGCAGAGATATAAACATATCAGCTCAGGTGCTGCCTGGAGATAGTGTCATAAGAACTTTGGTTTGGGCACTGTTGTAAGTTTCTGGTAAGCAGTTTCTTAAAGATCATATTATTCACTCATGTCTGGTCCAAACAGCCTGTGCTCTCATGGGACTGGCTTCCTTTGTGTAGTTGCACAGCAGGAAATCTGAACTGTTATGAGTTGTTTAGACTGCTAACTACAGCTTATTTTTTGATTGTGTGGAACTAAAACATTTTAACATAGGCATCAGTAAGTGTAAGATTTTAACCTAGACTAAGCTGTTTTTCAATGTTAAATTATTTCTTCCCATTTTTAAAAACTCTTCTTCCATATTTATGATAAACTATGTAATACATTCCTGGATGACCAATGCCACTTAAAAATATCCCTTACTGAGCTGGCTACCACTATACTGTATTTGAAAAATAGAGTGTTTGCTGTGTAGGCCTTTAAATATGGTGAGTCAGCAGATGGTTAATTCACTACATAATAAACCAAAACAGAAAGTCTCTTGCCTTTTTAATTTTCAGCAGTCTTCACTTAGGATGTATTTTTCAAAACTAAAAAGTGCACCTGAAAACACTTCTCTGCCACCAGAACCAGACATCCTGCTCAAATAATAGCATGCTGTTTCCCAGGCAAAAAGAAAAAATGTCCTGCCTTGTGAATATTAATTTTTCATATGCAGATTGTCACTATGTTCAGACAAATGAATTGATCTCTCAGTAGAATCTTCTGAAATCCTTTGCAAATGAAATTATTAACTCTGCCATACTGACAGCATTTTAATAGCTAGGTAATGCTATTTCCTTCAATATGCACACATTGTACGCTTCTACCAGGAATGTCACCCAGATGGTGCTGGTATTTTAATTTAATATGGTATAAATGGTAGACCAGACTGGAAGGTGATTAGTATCTTTTAGATTTTTGTGTGTGTCAAAATGTTAATACACCTGATGTGTCAGCTATCTGTGTACCCTTGACTGTCTTCTGCAGAGCCAAATTACACAAAAATGTCTCACTTCCCAAAGCCAGACTCTATTCCCAGAGCACATTAGATACTACTTATACCAGATTAAGCAGCTAACAGTGCTAGGGCTTCTTTTCCCTTTAAATTTAAGAAGATAAACTTTTGTTCCTGCAAATGTGGGACTTGGGCAGACTGAGTGAGTTCTACCTTACAGGTGCTGTATGAGCTGTTCCACACATTTCTGCCGGTATACTACAGTCCTGCCTGATAGCACCTCAGCTTTTCCAGTCTTGCACCTCTTTTGAGCATTGTCTGCCAATTGTGACCAAAGACTTTTTTTCACGTGTGACTTAAATCAGGAGTTTAATATAGGTCCACAGAGCTTGAAAGGCTTTGGAATTACTGCTTTGCGCCACTTATCTTTTCTTTATCCCACTCCATCCCTCCTTTCCCCACCCTTGTCCAGAAATCACACTGATTTTCAGCTCTTTTGGAAATGAGAAAAGAATCAATATTTACCAAATTAAAAGACAAAATCAGCTTGGGGGTTGGGGTGGGGATGAGGAATCTATTTTCAGGTTTCTAAGAAGGCTTTATAATGCAGAGTCAAAAATATACATAATGAAGAAAATGCTTTTGACCACTTTTCTTTATTTTTGGAAGTATGTACTAATTTCCTCAGTTTTGTTCTGAACTTTGAGTAATATACAGATTTATCTAAATTATTGTCAATGTGGCCCTCTGGTGTTAACTTTATAGGAGTCTGATAGGCACTGCTGATTTTCAAAAAATGGAGCTTATTGTAGTTGCACTCATCATAAGTAGGAAAGTACCACCTCAGGAGGTAGCAGGTCCCAGCATGCATTCTCCATCCCAAATGGAGCACTGTATGCTGTAGTTTCTGTGGACCACACCTCTGTATTCAGGATTAAAATGGTAACAATTCATTGTTACTTGACCAGATTTTCATCTGCAGATTAATGATACTACTTCTGAATTTCAGGACAGAGACTGTCTGTTACTATGTAAATGGGTAGTGCATGATATGAGCATAATAGGACTAGATCTCAGTTGGGGATTCTAGATGCTATTGTGTTACAAAAAATAACATATTTAAGCCCTTGAAAACAAAGTGTTCCAAGGAAGCACTATTAGCATTTGGGTTTTTGATTTGGAAAGATTTTGTGTTGAGGACAGTCAGAGCTGAATAGGTTTCTGTAAATGGAGTGTTGTAAATTTGACAAGTCTATGTTCAGGTCACTGGTGCAATAAACTTTGGAGATGAGGGAGCTACCAGTACTGGCAGTGTGTGCTCTCTGCTCTGCCTTCCCAACATACAACTGTGAGAGATGCTTTTTCTTTCCAAATTGCACCATCTTTGCTTCAGCTCTGTTATGGAAAGATGAATGACAGAAACCTTAGTGCACAACCCATTTTCAATTCTGAAAATACTCCATGCAGTGTCTGCATTAGAGAGTTTCCTAATCTTTGAACTGACATGATGATTTATAGAAGAACTCCTTAGGTCATGTTGGCTGAAAGTGGTGGCATCGTTTAAATTTATTGTTTCATTCTTCTCTAGTCTCCTTGTCCCTGATTGAAATAAGGGAGTTACTAGAAAAGTAGGTCAGTGCAGGTAATTATTTAAATGGCCAGATTCATCTAGATCTGTGAGATTTGTGAATGTGTTTTATTTTTTAAGATGCATGATCCAGGAAATAGGTAAACGATACTCGGAAATCTGTTACTTAATGTCCCTTCTGCCTGCTTTTCAATAGGAGACACTGTCTGTCATTTTCTAATTAAGCTAACCACCAGCATGCTAAGTAGAGTCCTTCCACATTGTGCATTTGGCTTTCTTCCAGCTGGAAAAGCTTTTGTATTGTCTATAGCTTGTTGAAGGCTGACAGCATTCATTCTAAAGCCCTAAACTCTGCTGTTTCACTTTTCTGTATTCTACTTATATGCAGCATACTCCTGCTCCCACTGAATTCGATAAAAGTTCTGCTACTGACTTCAGTGGGAATGGCAGCAGGCTTTTGATGATCTTTGCATTGTCTCGTGATTCATCATTGTGATTATACAGTAAAAGCTGTGTTATCCAGCACTCTACCAACCGGAAAGCTCTATAAACCGACATTTCTGATCTTCAATAGGATTGTCAGGTGTCTGGTTTTCAACCAGAACGCCTGGTGGAAAACGAATCCTAAACACCACTGACTGGGCCATTAAAAGTCCAGTTGGCGCAGGGTTGGCAGGCTCCCTACCTGACGACTTGTGGCTCCTCAGAAGCGGCAACATCCCTGCGTCTCCTAGGCAGAGGAATGGCTATAGGGGCTCCGTACGCTGCCCCTGCTCTGAGAGCTGGCAGCCGTGGCCAATGGAAGACTCAAGTGAGTCACTGTGTATAATCCTTCTCTCAGGTCCACAAGAGGAGATAGTGATAACGAGTTTTGAAAAGTCAATTGAAATAGTGATCCCAAGGGAGAAGGGAATGCTGCAAACGCCAAGCCCTTATATACGGTAATGGGCCTGATCTTCTGAGATGTCAAGTATCCTTAACCTCCTTTGAATCAATGGAAGTTGAGGGTATCCAGTACTCTGCAGGATCCCTCCCAATGCGAGTAGCTGTGGGGAGTAAGAATCTATCATCCATATTTGTTAGAGCATTCCTCATTTTAGTGGCTAATTCTACACTTATTTTCTCTGAACCAGCAGCATAAGAAGCAACCCCTGTTATCCCACATATACACACAACTCCCCCAAGGGTACAGAAAAGAAATTCTAAATAACCAAGCCAAATACAAAATTGGGAGAGTGGTCTGCCAGGTAGATGTGTATGACACAGATAATGTAAGATTCCACTTTGTTCAATCCTCTGAAGTGCACTGCTCCTGATACATGTATTTTTGACAGGGTGTCAGTCATAAATGCTGACCAAGCAGACCCATCAGTGTGAGAGCAAAGGCAATGCCATTACACTGCAGATGGGAATCCAATGAGAGAGCCACTTCACATGGCCCATAAAAACAGAGGGACTAGACAAGTTATAAAAAGGTGCCCTGATCAGAAACCAGGCTCCTTAACCTTATACCTGATTCAATCAGCGTTTGTGGCATTACTGAGCTAAAGTTGTAATACACAATAGCTTGATAATAAAGACAGCTGTTACCCACAGATATCTTAGTGCTTATCAGTGATACAGCAATTCAGGTGGGTTGTAGTAAAATACACTTTTCTAAAGTATATTTAAATGTGATGCATCCTAATGCTCTTAAGTGTCTGTTCTCCCCTGCACGCATCCAGAACCCCCTTGTCACACGGGTGGCCCGCTGATGGGGTCAGGCCTCTAGTTACCTTTGACAAGCTCCACTAAGGAGAATGAGCCAGTCCAGATCCTCCTTTGAATAGTTAATTGCCGAGGTGGTTGGCAGCAGTTAATAAGCTAAGGAACACCTGGGCCTAATAAAGCATTGTGAGGGCTCAGTTAGGAGATCCCAGAACACAAGAAGCTCTTCCGGAGAGGAATGACTTGGAGGAGCTGATTAGGGAGCTCACCATGAAAGGGAACCTAGGAAAGGTACTCTTAGAGGGAAGAGGCTCTGAAGGGGAGAGTTGAGTGCCACACCCTCAAGAGAACTGGCCCCCGTGCAAGGAACTTACCAGATGTTGGCAGGTCCAGATGGCAGAAGCACTACCCACCACTCCAGAGAAGAGTAGCAGTGGTTTGATCTCTGAAGAGGCTGAGAGTCCAGAGGGGGAACCCTTCCCCAAGTGCTGGTGTGCAGAGGCCACTGCCTGTCATGCTGACCAACGTTATCTCTGTTTCTCCTCGTTATTCCTGTCTGTGTGTATCCATCTGTTATCTCGTGTCTTAGACAAATTCAAAAAGTATAACACCTCAAGCAGGGCAGCATGTATATACATATTCAAGATAGCATTGATTGAGAGAGCTTATTAAAGATAGTAGAGTTGCTGCTGCAACATGGGCTAGCTGACAGAGCACATACCTGGGGTCTGGCATAATTGTAGTCTGGAGACTAGCTTGAGCTGTACCCATGCCAGTGCAGCTACTCTGCTATTTTTAATGAGCTAGGCTGATCAAAGCGAGCTTGCATATCCCTACATGAGTTGCAGTCATGCCTCCTGATTGCAGTGCAGACATACCCCAAACTGTGAGGTGTGCCCCCCACCAAGGTGTTGGAGAGGAATGTTTTGGGGGAGGAGAAGTCTGACAGGAGGCAGGGAGGAAGCACCACCCACCCCTGCTCTACTCTGTCCCAAGACCACCTCTGATCCCAGCCCCACTCCACCCTCCTGCTCTGCTCCCAACCCATCTCTGCCCTCATTCCTGCTCCACCTCTAGCCCCAGCTCTGCCTCCAGCTGCAGTTTTGTCCCTAGCTCCACCATCAGCCCTAGTTCCTCTGAGCCAGTTGTGCAGTAATGGGGAGGATGTAGACAGATTCCATTACTGATAAAGAGTGGGGGGTGCACGGGAAAAGTCTGGGCATCACTGCCTTTGATTGTAAGTGATTTGGGGGCAGCAACTGTCTTTTTGTTCTGTGCTTGAACAGTGCCTTGCAGAATCAGGTCCTGATCCATGCCTGGGACTCCCAGGTGCCATGGTAACACAAATAATTGAGAGAAATGAAGGCAATATATGATTATTATAGGCCTTTCTATGGCACTCACTTTAGTATCTATTTACCTGAACAAATTTACTTTCACAATGCCCCCATGAGGTACGGAAGTGTTGTTGCTTAAACTGAGGTGCCACAAGATTAAGTTACTTGCCCAAAATCACTCTGAAAGTCCATTGCAGAGTAGAATAAAGATCTTATGGTTTTCAATTCAGTGCCTTAGCCACAAGACCTTCTTTACACTTGTAAAGAGTGTTATTTCTTTACTAGTGATTGTATTTTACTAAACAAGAAGCTATCAAAATATGTGTAAATGAAGATCAGTTACTTTTGATATTTTCTTTGCACTCATGGGATGAACATATCACACGCTCTTTGCTTCTTTTTGTCACTGGGAGCCCTCTGTGTAATTACATCTTTATTATACATGTTCAGCTAATTATTTATAGTAGAATCTGCTAAATTAGAATGCCACTCTAGATGGCCTTTAGTTCTGATTTCATGGAATTCACAGTTAATAGAAAATACTGGATAATTATTCATATCTGTCTGTGGAAAGCAGGGATATTAATGATGAGGTCAAGGGAGTTGGGAGGAGACTGTTTGCTCTGGGGCAGGATCTGAGCCTGTTGCTTGCCCAGCTTTCACTGTAAGGAGTCTGGGTGTAGGGTGACCAGATGTCCCGATTTTTTTTTTTTTTTTTTTTTTTTATAGGGACAGTCCTGATTTTTGGGTCTTCTTCTTATGTAGGCTCCTATTACCTCCCACCCCCATCCCAGTTTTTTACATTTGCTGTCTGGTCACCCTAGTCCTGCGTGCACATTTGGCAAGAAGCTAGCAGGGAGAGTTTTGAAACGCTCCAACTTCATATACTTTCTGCACATGTCACAGCTGTTGTTAATGTATCTAAGTCTTGATATGTCTTAACTGCTTTGTAATCCAGAACTGTTTGATCAAATCTAGAAAAGTACTGGAATACGGTTCAAATTCAGAGTGGGAAAGAATGCTCTACACTATTCTGTGTAAAGAGGACTTTTTAAAAAGCAGGGTGCTGCTGAACAGACTGAAAACTACAGTATGTGCAAAAAAAGGGAGGGGGGAATGCGTTTTGTTAGGACAAAAGAATGCCATGCTTGTTTGGCCTCAGCAAATGCAAGAGGCGGGGAAATGGGGTGGTCTGGATAGCTGGACAAAGGTGAGAAATATGAAACTTCCTCTGATACACTACATTCCACGTCTTTGAGTGGTGATTTTTTTTTTATATATTTGAGTTGAGTCCATGTCATATAAGTGAATTTAAACACAGCACAGCAGTAGTTGATTATTCACCAACATCTATGGAGAATAAGACTGTCACTGCTGAATTTGTATACAAATCTTATTAGAGACATGCCAGTATTTTCATAGAAGATTGACATAGTTTAAATTACAGCCTGGCAAAGTGGCTTTGTCCTAATCAACTCTTTTTTTGCTTATCTAGATAAAGAAGCACTGTAAAGATGAATTCAAAATATTGCAGTAGCACTGCTGAAACAAATACCTTTTGTTTTGATTTTGTTCTATTAGCTATGCTCCTCTACTATATGTTTCCCTGTCCAACCCACTCCAAACTGCCATCTGCAATGACCTGCAGGCTAAGGTCATAGAATCATAGAAGATTAGGGTTGGAAGAGACCTCAGGAGGTCATCTAGTCCAATCCCCTGCTCCGAGCAGGACCAACCTCACCTCAATCATCCCAGTAATCAAAAAAAGCATTGATTACTTCAGCTTTTTCCACATCATCTGCCACTATGTTGCCTCCCACATTCAGTACGGGTCTCACACTTTCCGTGACCACCACCTTGTTGGTAACATACCTGTAGTAACCCTTCTTGTTACCCTTCACATCCCTTGCTAGCTGTAACTCCAATTGTGCTTGGTTTTCCTGATTACACCCCTGCATGCTACAGCAATATTATTATACCCCTTCCTAACCATCTGTCCAGATTTCCACTTGTTGTAAGCTTTCTTTCTGAGTTTAAGCTTACCAAAGATTTCACTGTTAAGCCAAGCTGGTCATCTGCCATATTTGCTATTCTTTCTGCACTTTGGGATGGTTTGTTCCTGCGCCCTCAATAAGGCTTCTTTAGAATACAGCCAGCTCTCCTGGACTCCTTGTCCCCTCAAATTAGCTTCCCAGGGGATCCTGCCCATCAGTTCCCTAAGGGAGTCAAAGTCTGCTTCCCTGAAGTCCACGGTCTATATTTTGCTACTCTCCTTTCTTCCTTTTTTGAGGATCCTGAATTCAACCGTCTTCACTAGGCGGAAGCAGTACCATTCAGCTATAAAATCCAGAGCTAAACCCTGTGCCTTTCTAAATTCTGACTTTTTTACTTGTCATCCCTGCTGTGGAAGGGGCTAAACTAGGAAGCTTATTTAATGCCACTTCTGATCAAGCAGGTATCTTCAAAGTGTGACACAAAGCCAACACTTATCTCCTCTAGCAGTCACATAGCAAAGAGCTACTGATAGGTCACCAGGTTGACCTCTACACAGTATAACCCGCTAAAGCAGGCCTGCATGGGCTCACTGTACGGCCTGCGGGGGGTGGGGAGAGTAGGGGCGGGGCAAGCCAAGCAGTGGGGTGGGAGGAAGTGGATGAGGGTGGGGCGAGGGCGGGGCTTTTCGACCCACTGCTGGGTTTTTTGCAGTAATATGGCCCTTGCTGCTTTCCGAGTTGTGCAGGCCTGTGCTAAAGAGACATCACACCACCCCCTAGCAGGAGTGACTACTTGCAGTGGCCACGGAACACCACAACTTTCTAGCGTACAAACCTTTAGACAGGGAGACCAATCTTACAAGTGACCACATTTGCTTACCCCCATGAGTGGCCGCTCTTGGCAGATTTTACTGTTTTCTAGAAGTATTTGAGGAGGATAATGTTTACTAGTTTAATTTCTTTGCTGCTGCGTAAGGAATTAGTGGAATGACTGTATTATTTCAAATTTGATGCTGTAAACTGCTCAGGTTGCCTTATCTATCCTCATGCTGCTCTCTGATCCATGCTTGTTTCAGCAGAAATAATGCCTGTTTCTGAAGTTCAGGCTGTACTTTCTACAGATGAGAAACCACTTAGATTGCATGGGACAAATGGCACAAAGGTTGCTGCCCTGAAATAAATAATGAATATTAGCTCTTATGTAAGACACTTACTAGGTGGAAAGTTACATGAGCGTGGCGTGGTCTAGTGGTTAGAGCAGAAAACTAGGTATCAGGACTCATGAGCCTTACTTCTGGGGAGTTTTGTGCAAGCTAGCTCCGACTGAAGTGCAGGGGAGCTGTTTGACACCCAGAGAATTAGGCCAAGGGATCTTTTCCCTAGCTCTTTCAGTAATTCACTTGGAGGCCTTGGGCAAGTAACCCTAGGCCAAAATTTTCAGTGGGAGTTGCAGTTGTTTATCAAGGATAATTTTTTGAACATAAGGGCCAGGATTATCTGTTTTTGATGTGAGTTCCAATATAGCCCTTTCTACCTTTTAGCCTCAACATTTTGTGCCCAAAAAATGAGACTTCAGCCTCAGTAGTGATTAAATCTGAAGTGACATAGGAAAACTCCTTGAACCCATCTTTCTTGCTCTTTTTAAGAGTACCCTTATACATCCTAAATATCTCTATTCATGTGTTATTTAATTGGCAGCATTGTTTTGTGGTTCGTCTTGACTGATGATATGCTTTATTTGCATCTGCCTTTTTTAAAAAAAAGTCTAAATGTAACAGCAGCTAGCTGTTGGTATGACAACTTCCACCTTTTTCATGTTCTCTGTATGTGTATGTGTGTGTGTGAGATAGATAGAGATATATATATATATCTAATATAAAATCTTCCTACTATATGTTCCATTCTGTGCATCTGATGAAGTGAGTTGCAGCCTACAAAAGCTTATGCTTAAATTTGTTAGTCTCTAAGGTGCCACAAGTACTCCTGTTCTTTTAGCAGCTAGCTGTGAGTGGATACTGACTCTGGCCATGTAACCAAGGTAGAACCTTTCGTGACCACGATCCTAGCATATGATGAGGGTCAGGCAACAAAGATCCATCTCTTGCCAGCACTCCAGTGCTTTGCACCTTTATTACAGTACTATTGTAATAAGGAAGTGATAGTAAATCAAAGGTACAGAGGTCTTTTACAAAGAAGACTTTGAAAGATTATGCTTCAGCAGGACTTGGGGGGGAAGGGGGATGACAGCGGAACAGTGAAGTCCTCCACAATCCTGTAGTTCTCCATACATGTGTAACAAACTGAAAGTGGCTTGATCACATGATGTCTTTAGAACTTGCTTATTACACAACTTTCAGAGGCCACCCTGTGATTTGATGGATACTGAAGTGCAAATGGTGAAGAAGTTGGCAGAGTAATGTATCCTGAGCAGACAGACATTATGAAATACACATCTGTGGCCATGCTGGTGAAATCTTTTAAGAGTCTTTGTAACGAGACTACTGTTATGCCTGCCAGAAGAAAACACCAGTCTGAGCAGTTCTGCTTATTTATCTACTTTTGCTGCAGTTTTGATTTAGACAGCAGTTTTCTTATTTTTTTTTTCTCCTTCATTATCATTGAGTTGGATCTGGCACAGTGACAGCTTTGCTCTCATGCTTGTCGCAGGTTGGCTTTACACCCGGTTCTCATTAGTTACTTCTTAGAATTTGGTTGTCTGTGATGTTGAGAGCAAATCTGGTGTTTCTGTGCATGACTCAATGAGAGACTCTGATTTACTGGCACTGGTTTAGTCACAGGCTTGAACTGTATGTGATCAAAATCTGTAGTCTAATCACTCATGCCTTCACAGAGGCTAACTGTATGCACTATAAAGTCGATGTCCAAAAGCTTTGATCAAATTGCAGTCATGTGCTGCTGAGATCAACTAAACACAATGGGTAGTGTCCAAGTGCAGCACTGTTAAAACTGTGTGGTGTGAGTGCTGCTTTGAAGTCTCATCCTGCGAAGAAAAGCATGATCAGTCTCAGAGTTGTTCACTCTTTTTACTGGAAACCCATTTTGAGCCAGCC
>ML677352.1:31747772-31976312 GCA_007922305.1 Dermatemys mawii
TGTGTGTGTGTGTGTGTGTGTGTGTGTGTGGAAGGCTGGGGTGTGGAGTAGGAATATTTCTCTAGACTTTGGCAGCTGTTATGTCTGATTCCTGTGAGAAGCTGGAAGATTGTCCTTAAGCCACTACAAAATTGAAACATAACCTTATCCAAGTGTGTGGCAAAGGGGGTGGGGGAGCAGAGGTGCACACATGACATTCTCTCTGCTAATGAGCAAGTGGGCCATGTCTCTGCCCCTTTCTTTCTCTGCTGACCCACAGATCTGCCTGGGGAAAGGATGCTGTGCCATGTAAGGACTGTTGTAAAATACTCCTCTATCTACAAGAGAACCAGAGGCCAGCGGGAGAGAGAAAGCATCTATCTCAGACATTGTGTATCCTGGCACAGTCTAGATTCCACAGCCTCCCCTTGCTTGGGGTTGTACCTAGGGGCAAAGTTCATCCCATGATAATCAGTAGTAATACTCTAGCTTTGGAGAGATACGTGTGTCTCTAAAGCTAGTATCTGGCCTAGTATACAACTTTCTATAATCTTCTGTGCAGATGTATGTTTTTAAAGTGAGCACAGCAGTACTTTTATGAATGTCTTCAACTTTAAGGGAATAAATAGATTAATAAAAAGTTGTTGGAGGAGGAAAGTACAAGTGGAGAAACTATTAGTGGAGGGTGTATTCATATTAAAGGGCTTGAAATTAAGGAGAAAAAAGGATACATAAAAGCTTCAACAGTGTTCACTTTTTTTGTTACCAGTATTTTCTCTATACAATATCTGATCTGTCAACATTTCACATAAAAGAATTAAAAATCCCTTTTCAGCATATGACACTGCCTCTGTGCAGGGAGGCAGTTTTTTAGAAAAATAACCAATTGTTTTTCTTAGCAGAGTTTGAGCGATTTCATTGAAAATGACTAGCAAAACAACTAGCACAACAAACAATATAGCTCAGGCGCGAAGAACTGTACAGCAGTTAAGAATAGAAGCTTCTATCGAAAGAATAAAGGTGAGAAACATTCTTACTGATCTTTCTCTTTTTTTTTTAATGTGAACCGTGTGAATTATGGCAGGTATATTTTAGTAAACTCCCTATAGATAGATAGATAAATATTTTTGTGTGTGTATATGTATGTATGTATATGTGTATGTGTGTGTGTGTATATATATATATATATGGAGTTTACTGAAATATATATAATATAAAAAATGTGGTAGTTGCACTCAGACCTGTGATACTGAATTTTATAGATTTCCTTATTGTTGCTATAGAATTTTTTTTACCAACAGTATAGTGGGTACTTTATGGACATATGAGAAGACCAGATCCTTGTGAGTTTATAATCTAAATCTGTAATGCATAGCGGGTGGAAGATGAGATGTGATGTAAAGCAGGTTTTTTTCCAGTTGACGTTAGTTTTGGATGTTTATTTTACTTTATATATCTTTGCAGGTAGGTCAAGGTTTTATAGTCCTCTTGAAAGAGGAAGAGTTGAGACAGGGTGCACCTAAATTATGGTGGACAAGAAGCCCAAACTCCTCTCTTTTTCTCCCTGCCCCACCCAATGGTTAAGGAATTTGATTTAAGCTAAATTTCCCCAATAACATTTGCCTTTTTGTTGTTGTTCTAACCATACCATTCCTTGCCTTCATTCTCCATTTTATCAGTACTTCTCTACAGTGTACCAACTGTCCAAAGGTCAGCAGGCTGGTTAATTCACCTGATGTAGGTGCTTTTCTTACAGTCATCTTGAGATTAGGAACATGCAGTGTCTTCAAGGAAATGACTGAATTAGTTTCCTAGAAACTGTAAGTCAACTGATTGACACTTCAGCGATTATTAACAATGATTAGCAAAGATATAAAATCTTCTTACTAGAAGCTTGCTCTATTGTTCTCAACCTGCTGTTCAAATCTCAGAAAAATGTAAAGTTACTCATGCCTATCTTCTCAAAGTACCTTTAAAGACACAGCATCCTGGATTGTCCTTGTTTTTGCTTACTTTTTTTTCCCGTTCTACTAACCTCACCAAGGCCAGTCCAAGGAGCAAAGCCCAGAAACCTTTGCATTATGCTCAGTGGCCTTAGCTCTGGACCTGAAGATTTTATGGATTTCTCAAACTCTGTTATTCCATATACAGAACTTATTCACTGTAGCTATGGATGCATCCCACAGTCCATTCCATCCTATTGCAAATTATTTGGAAATATTTACCATTTTGTGTCTTTTTTTGTCCAGGTGTCAAAAGCATCAGCAGATCTCATGTGCTATTGTGAAGAACATGCCAGGAAAGATCATTTACTAATGGGCATACCTGCTTCTGAAAACCCTTTCAAGGATAAAAAAACATGCATTATATTATAGCAGAGCAGTAAGTACCTCCATAGCTTTCCCAAGCAAAACAAACTACAAGAAAATTCTTAGAGAAATAACCGTATGGTCACTTGATATCAACAGTGCAAAACAGCAATGTATTTACTGAGTGTGTAAATAAATTTTTAAGCTTAAGGTTTTTTTCTTTATAGCATCCTTACTGGGAAGGAAGATTATAAACTAAATTATCCTATTTCTTGTAAAATGGAATGGGGTCTGTGGCATGCAGCTGGTAATTCTCTTGTGTTGGCTTTTATTTAAGGCCAGGTCTACACTACAGACCTGTGTCAATATAACTATGTTGCTCAGGGTGTGAAAAATCCATGCCTCCTGAGTGACGTAGTTATACCAACCTAACCCCCTGTGTAGACAACTCTGTCGGCGGGAGAGCTTCTCCCCTTGGAGAAGCTCTTCCATCAGCATAAGAGCATCTTCACTAAAGCGATCAGCTGCAGTGCTGTATGTGAAGACTAGTCCCTAAGGGGAGAGGGTTGGATAAGGTGAAGGTCTTTTTTAAAATGTGTAGTAGTATTAGGCTACACAGTCAAGACCAAAGTTGCCCAATCTTCGCCTACAGATCAGCAAGGTAGACAAGTAATTTGACTCTTAATCAAGATTAATTTACTGTAGATTTTTTAAAATAGTGTATTTGTATTCAATTAGTGTATTTATGTATTGGTTTTATGTGTGTGTGTGTGTATATATATATATATATATATATATATATATGTGTTTGTGTATACACACATTCCAAAGTGCATTCTCTGACAAGACTCCTTGCAAACAATGCTGCAATTATTGATAAACTCCATTAGGTTCATTTCTTTACCTTCAGTTATGTCTAAATTCTTTTTAAAAGTGAAAAATCTGTTTTTGTGTCAAGAATCAATAGATTTCTGATGATTTATGTAATTTTTCATTTTTGAGATGGTCTAATAAAGGAGAATTTTAATCCTTTCCTTCTGCCCCTCTAAATTTTCTCATCAAATTATGATCAGCGTAGCTCCTTTAATAGGGCTACAGTAATGGCAAATCTACACTACCTTCCTGATCAGCTGGTAGCAACCGACCTATCGGGGATCAATTTATCACATCTAGTCTAGACGCGATAAATCAATCCCCATCAACTCCGATACTCCACTGCCATGAGAGGCATAAGTGGAGTCAATGGGGGAGCAGCAGCGCCGTGAAGACATCACGGTAAGTCAGTCTAAACATGTTGACTTCAGCTACGCTATTCCCGTAGCTGAAGTTGCATATCTTAGGTTGATTCCTCCCCATTAGTGTAGACCCGGGCTAAGACTCCAACACTTTGGAACTAGCATTTCTCTTGCCCCACTGCTAAGATGAGGGGGAGGATTTTATCACTCCAAGCCACGTTGGTCACCTATCCAAATCTCATTTAGATTTTGTGCAGTGATCCAGGATTTGGTTCTTTTAATAAAGTTCACCTTTTTTAAGGTGGGGGGGGAAGCCAAATCCTATCCGATTATGATCAAGCAAATGTAATTAGAAGGCCTTTCCATAACATCACTGATGTACAAATAGCATAATAAAGTTCATATACAAGTCTTGTGTATTGATGGAATAAGTGGTAATCTACTAGAAGTTAATATTGGGGGTTTTTTCCACTCAATGTGGTGTTTTGTGTGTGTGTGTTTCTCTATAGCCAGCTATACAATACCTGAAATTGTGATCTTCTGAAATATTTACAGAAATTAACCACTTTTAATTTACTGTTTTATGTTGCATGTGTCTAATTCTGTATTAAATTATAAATACACTGTTGATAATATATTGAGAAATTATGTTTTTAACAAATCTCCTTTCAAAAATCTAAATTTGAGACTTTCTGAAAGAGAAAATAAATGCACGGATTGTTCTGTGCTGACATTCAAATTATTTTTATAATTAGAATATTTTTCTAATAACAATTTCAAAACAATCTAGATTTTCACTGACTTTATTTACCATGTTTAAGTCTATCATTTTATAATGCATCTTGTTAAAAATAGTAATGGACTTAGCTATATACTTTCATAACTGAGCTGTTAGAAGCAATCATGCTGTATTTCTTCAGTTCTTTAATATCTTTTATTTTTTTTTCAAAGTAACTTTTTACAATCCAAATATTGCCCTTCTATTGATCTATTATGGCCTATGTTGTCAGCAATTTGGGGCTAAATGTTTGAACTGTTTAGAAGCCAAATGAATGTATGAAAATGTAATATATATAAATATGGTGATGCAAAGGTCATTTTGATACCTGGCTCTTTCTCTTTGGCCATTTCTAAGCTATTGGTTTATGATCCTTCTTATGCATACAATTTCATGTTAGAAGTATTCAGCTAAATTAGAACTTTACAAACTCATTTTATAACTGTTTATGTTGCATTAATTTGAGTAATGAGTTTGACTACAGACTTTTTTACATAGATTTTCTTTTGACTTGAATCCATGTTGTTCAGTTACTACTTCTATATCAATTCTACCCAGTATATTTTGCAACTGAAATTATAAGTGCCACGATCGTGATTTAAATTACTGAATCAAAACACGTAACGGATACACTTTAAAGTATTATCGCAAACATATTGCCATAAAACACACTACTGGAAATATTTCCATAAACAACTGGAGCCTGACTCGGTTCCCATTAAAGTCAATGAGAATTTTGCCATTGATGTTGGTGGGAGTATAATGAGACTTAGGGTGACTAGCATACTGTACTTGTAACCTTTTAAAAGTATCTTCATAAATATTAGGATTCTGAATGATCATATTGCCACAATGGATGCCTGTTTTTAAAGGATGAGTTAATAGTGATCTATTTAGCCCTGTTTAATCTGAAGTGTATTTTTCTACTTTTTTCATACACTTTTGACATCTTTACAACTCCAGGAAAACATTTATAGCAGCAGCTGTTTAATTCTTTATTATACCTATGCACTTAATAGCAAAAGAGTTTTATTAGAACATAATTGCCCTTTAACCACATTTGTATGATTAGAAATGGACAAATAGGGTGCCAACTTCTTTCAGGTGCCTTCTAACTTTCAGCCTAAAACACATGGAAACTACAATAAAACTGACTGCTTCTAATTATTTTTGTATAGGTTTTTAAATAAACTCTCTGTGTATTGTATTTTATACCCAATATGTAGTGTCATCTGAAGGCTCAAACAGCTACTTACGTTTTTATAATATTAATCTTTAAGTAAACAAAATGCAGTACAAAGTAGATCTTTTTGTTTGAACTTGTGAAGAGAATGAGTCATGCAGATTGTGAAGATATATGGACTTTCTAGTTAGTGAGAAGAAATAATGAAAACCAAACCACCCCAAATTTGTAGCCGTTGGGATATTGGAGGTTGCAGGAATGATTTTTGGCCAGGCTAGCAAAGCAGAACAACTGTACCACAATACTGCAACTTACTTGGTGCTCTGAGTGCAGATACCTCAAATGTAAAATCTTTGTGATGTAAAATGAACCTGATATTATTCCAGAAAATTTTAGGGCTCTTTTTCTTAAACTAAGAGGCCTGTTTGCTTGTTTTTTCTCCCTCTGGGTTTACTAATCTGATTGTTTTAATACTGTGGTTTTTTGTATTGTCATTGTAACTTCAGATTCACATGAAAGTTGTCACAATGATTTGCCTTTGACTTACAAATGGTTCTCTGAAATTCTTTTGTTTTCTCTAACATGCTTTTGCCATTCATCAGTGATCCTCTTAAAATAGTTCATTCCAGTCTTTGTATGGAAGAGGGCTTCTTACAGCAATGCGAAAAAAAAAATCTTAACCAAGAGAATTTGATGGATGGCTAACATGTTCAATATCATGGATATGAAACACTTTATTAAAAATCACTGCTTTGTATACTGTTTCAGCTTGTCATTGTAGTTCAGTTCACCTTCCAATGCACAGAGCCTGTTGAGGAATTAGACAAATGTCAGCCATCCAAAGGGTCTGAAGGCTTTCAGCACAATGATGTTGAACACTGACAAAGACGATGTTCTTGGAAGAAAGAGAGGGAGATACGTATGAGGGCAAAGGGGACAGCAGAGCAACATCTCACTCTGTAGGTCAAATTCTCTAAGCACCAGGGTTTAAATTGGGAGGGTGGCCGTGTATATGCAGTGTTACTGCCAACTGTGATCTTATGCACAAAATCTGAGCTTGTGTCTTTTAAAAAAAAGTTTCTCACCCGGT
Organism: Dermatemys mawii; assembly: GCA_007922305.1. Taxonomy (NCBI): domain Eukaryota; kingdom Metazoa; phylum Chordata; order Testudines; family Dermatemydidae; genus Dermatemys; species Dermatemys mawii. Next base: position 31,754,347 of record ML677352.1, read on the forward strand.
GGTTACAAAACAAAACAAAACCAAAAAAACACCCAACCAAACAAAAAAACCCTTCAAAATATAGCAGATAGAGACCTCTGCCTGCTTATGCAGAGAACCTGAATTAAAAGCTCTGAGAGAAACTCAAACGGTGAGTGCTCATTTCAAAGGAGTGCTAACTTGGTTGCCAAATGAGAATACATTTAAATGTGGATGTTATCTTTCACTGTTGATCAAAGCTTGTAGGGAAGATCATGGTATGAAGATCTGCATGGTAAACTTCAAGTGATGTACTTTGTGATGCCATTAATTGGTAACATTTGGAAGAGTTGATGCCTCTCTCCCCACAATTCCAAAATCGAGGAGGAGCCAAGCCCGTTAGGCTAGCAGAGCCTAACAGGTACTTGATCTCTACGCAGGGGAAACCAAGTAATAGCCCAGCAGAGCATGGAGGATGATATTTGGAACATCTGCACACTCTTCTAGTGAGTGGCATCTCAAGTGGGCAGAGCTTGGGAGAGTGACTGTGTTTTTCCTGTTCTACTCTTGCGGAGCTCCGTTGACATCAGTAGAGTTGTACTAGCCCAGATTCAGCCCTTCATGAGGATCTGTGATTCAAACACTCCCCTGGCTCAAAGGTATTTCTAACTTCCTCAGTGTTATCCCTTTGGAGTTATAAGGACTCCTGCTTAAATTCTCGTGGGAGACATGTAGTTCAGTGCATGTCTTTCTAGAAAACCCAAACATGGCTATAAAACACCTCCATTGATATCCTTTAAATTTACCCATTGGGCTCCTTTACATCTTGTTTCTATTAGAGGCTATAATTTGTATTCCTGATTATCCTGGGTGAGTGTGATCTGTCTCTTTGACGTGCTCGCAGTGAACAGGTTCGTATAAATATTTTGTTTGGCCCAAGAATTCGGAGCACCACTGAGCTATGCAGATCATCCCAACTGACTGCCAGTAGTAAAAACTTCATGCCAAACCATCAGGCATTTTGTTAATGCCACATATTTTACTGGAAAATTGGTTGAGATGCTTATTTGTTGTTAAAAACCCTTAGTAAGAGTACATATCAATTTTTAATATGATTTTTCATGTCCTTCCAGTTGCAAAAGTGGTCTGTTTTAGACCAGTTGCACAGCCCTCAGAGGCAGAGAAAAATTATAATTAGTAAATTTTTAAAATCCATTAAAATAATTAACTTTTCAGGGGTAATATCTCAAAGTCTGCGCAGGCTAGAAACAAGCTCCATATTCCTATTGGAATAGGGGACTCAGGGAGAATCATTCTCACCTCCCCAAAGTCATGAAGTACTCCTGTCTCCTGAATGCTTACAACCCAGATCTCCTGAGTCTTGCCTTAGCTACAATGCCATCTTTCCTTCATCCCAAATCCATGCGTTAATAGAAAAAGCTCCTCTAAATTAATGTGGAGCTTTAATCCACATTAATGGGATTTAATGGGCACAATCTGTGGCACCAGCGAGTGGGGCTGCTCTGTGCTGGTGCCACAGATTGTGCCCATTCCAGAAGGAGGCAACAGCTGTTGAAATTCATTGAACAATCTGGCAGTCACAACACAGCTACTGCTATCCAGATGATGATAAATACAGCACTGAGGGGAACTTTCAAGCATGCCCTTCGTCAATTAGCACTTAGGCAAGTTACAAGATCCCGTCCAAACTTGTACCTAAAGGCTACCAGTGTTCCTTTACACAGATCCTGCACAAGCCCCCATGTGATGCAGCATGCAGAAATGTGACAGCAGAAATTCAAACTGAAAGGAATTCTAGAGTTAAAATGATTTTAAAACAAATATTCTTAGTTCTCTATAGCATTACTGCCCAACTTTATGAAAACTGATATTTTTCAAAAGATTCAACTTCACAGCATTTCTGCTGTTTGTTTGCTGCTTGTATTTCACTCAGTTTAGACAGCAGAGAAGAGTAGTCCCATTACACTTCAGTTTATAATAATTTTCTAGTCTGTTTCTGGTTCTTAGGCACTGGTTCAGTGTTTGAGTTCCGAACAGAGAAGGGGGACGTTTAAATCCAAACCAAAAGCTGTTTGGAAAAAAAAAATTTAATATCAAGAAAATATTTCAGTATATTAGCTGAGAGTCAAAAAAAAAAATCTATCAGTGTCCCTGAGCATAAGAGATCTGACCTAATGGCCAATCCTGTTTGGATAGGAGTCAATGGTACAACTACTGTTGACTTCAGTGAAATCAGGATCAGGCCTTTATCACAGTGCACTCGTTTACTGCTGGCATGGCCCTTGCAAATCTGAAACCATTCCACATCGTGGCCCATGTGGGCAGATCCCTGCATCAGGGAGTCCCACTAACTTCAGTGGAATTTGTCATGGGGCTGATTTTAGGACTGGGGCATATAATGCAACAGAAAATATTTCTACACTTAAGGGGGAGAGTCTATTTACGTTACCATTTTCACAAACTCATTTAGTAATTAATCTGCAGAGTTACAAAATGTACACTCTCTTCCGTTAAAATTATGAGAAATCATAGGTGGGGACATATAAAGGGTGAAAACCTGGCTCCATTGATGTTAATGGGGTCAAGATGTGTTTATTTTGGCTTTAACTGTGCTGCTCTCTGATCATTTTGCATATGGGCACATCTAATGCCTTTGTGAGTCATGGGAAAATGAGAAATCTTGGCTGCCGAAAGGTTTCACCCAAATCATAAAGCAATTCCAAGACACTTTATGAAGTAAGAGCCCTGAGCCTGCCATGAAAGGGTTTAGAATTTCTACTGCTCTCAGCCAAAGTTTTGGTTCTAGAGTTTTGATAAGTGCAAAGTGCTTCACACACACTAAATCCAATAGCACTCATGTAGGAGAAAGACATTCATTTCATGCATGGAGGGGGAGTGTGGTTAAGTTCATCATTATAAATAAAAGAAGACTTTAGGATTCTGCAGGAATGATCCAAAATGTGTCTTACAACAGCTCTTCCTGCATGCTTACAGTTGTTATGCCTGCTATTTATACCTGCCTCTGGAGATTTCCACAACATTCAGCTGATGAAGTGAGTCTTAGCCCACAGAAGCTCATGATCCCTAAAATCTGTTAGTCTGTAAGGTGCTACAAGACTCTTTGTCGCTTACAGTTAGTAATAGAAAGTGTCTTGCCCTTTGTCACATAGTAAGTCAAGGATGGAGCCAGCAAATTGTATCCATGAATACTAATTCCCAGACCTGTTCTCTAATCACTAGATGTCATATAGAAACTAATAGACCCACGTGCATGCTTAAGTTTTTTTCCATGATGTTATTTCACAATGGATGGGGGAGAGGGGAAATCCATAATAATTAGTCTGAAACTTCCATCTTGTAATGAACTGGCCCCTCTGTACCACGTCCTGTATGGGGTGATATCCAAACTATTCAGTTATCATAGGCCATATACTTCAAACAGATAAGAGATTCTCTTTTAGATCATGCACTAGACTAGAGATCTGTGTGTTTGGAGTGGAAGGATGTGTGTTATAGCCCTACTCTCGCCACAAAGTTCAGAGTAACTATATTGTGCTGCAGAGTGATAGCAGTGATGTTGCAGGTAGCCACAGCTGTGTTACAATACCTTTCCAGAAAATAGCTTATATTTGTATACATGCTAAAATGCCTTTCAGTGAGAAGGGCCACAAAGTCATAGCAGGGTGGTTCAGGGGCAGAGCCTCAGGGTAAAGGTCAGTGTGATGTTGGGACTCAGGCAGAAGGGGTGGGGTGGAAGCAGGGTCATGGTGGCATGCTGGGTGGGACTACGGTTTGGGCACCTGTTGCACCCCCACTTTTAGGATGCTTCCGCTGCTCCTGTATCTTCCGCTAGGCCAGTGCCCATAAGCAACCCACACTCAAGCGCCTATCTCTGAAGGAGGCTTTTCTGGTAGTTATCATTTTGTCCAGGAGAGTGACCAAACTGCATCCAAAATGCTTTCTAGAATCCTTTCCAAGAATAGGGTGTACTTACATCTTCACCTGAGATGTCTCTCTCTAAAGTGGTATCTAATTTTCATATTAACCTATCAATTTATTTATGTGCATTTTATCCCAAACCACATGTGAATAGAGAGGAGCAACATCTACACACCTTAGACATTAGAAAAATGTTGATGTTGTTCAGAGACAGGACAGGACAGTTTGGTTTGTCAGACCCAACTATTTGTGGCCTTAGAAGACAGAATGAAGGGTCTCCTGGTCTCTTCACAAAAAAATTCATCTTAGATAATTTCCTGCATTCATGTTTGCTGCTGGGCGCACAGATGGCATATTCCACAAGATTGCAAGCAGACTTGAGGGAAGTCCTTGCACGGGTCCTGTCCAGGACATTTGTAGCGCAGCAACCTGGTCTTCAGTTCACATCTTTGCATCCCATCATGCTATTACTCAGTACTCCAGAGGTGATGTTAAATTGGACCAGGTTTGTACTATAGTCTCTGTGCATGTGAATTCCAATCCCTCCTCTGACATTATGGCTTCTGAGTCACCAGGAGTGGAATGCACGTGTGCAATGACTCAGAGAAGAAAAAGCAGTTACTAATCCTTCATAGCTGTTGTTCTTTGAGATCTGTTGCACATGCCCATTCCATGAGCCACTCCTCTGCATCAGAGTTGTCTGGCAAGAAGGAACTGAGGGAGCTCAGGGGCAGCAGGGCCCTTTATTCCACTGTGTAGCAGCAGAGAGTGCGTGAGCTGCCCCCCACTAGATAGCACTGAGGGAAAAATTTCCAGTGGCTGTGCACGGGACACGCACACACCAAGCGTGGCATGGACATGTGCAGCACATCTCAAAGAATAACAATTATGGAAGATTAGTAACCATTTTCTCCATCGCCTCTGCTGAAACACAGCCTTGAGAAGAGTTGAAACGGCAACTATTCAGCATCAGCAACACTGCACAAGCTTCAGGTGGTGAAATGAATAACTGGTGCAATTGGGAAATTTAGGAGATTTTTGTATGTGATTGCAAAACAACTAACTTGCATAGTCAACCTATGGAACTCATTGTCAGGGGATGTTGTGGAGGCCAAAAGTATCACTGGATTAAAACAAGAATTAGAAAAATTCATGGAACATGGATCCATCAGTGACTATTAGCCAAAATGGTCAGGGACACCACCCCATGTATTGTGTTTCCCTAACCCTCTGATTGCCAGAATCTGAGACTGGATGACAGGGGATGGATCAGTTGATAAATTGCCCTGTTCTGTTCGTTCTTTCTGAAGCATCTGGCACTGGCCACTGTCGAAAGCCAGGACACTGAGCTAGATGGAGCATTGGTCTAACCAATATGTCCATTCTTATGTTCTAACTCTGGGGAAAAGTGACTGGACACGGAAGCTCTGCTCTCATGCCCTTCAGATTTGTGACTGGGGCAGATCTCACACAGCAATAAGTTTTAAAATCTGTGCTATTTTATTCTACCTAGGCTTTAATACTGTACCAATTTCCATGTTGTCTGGACACTGTTAATGTAAGACTCCAAATATGCTACAAGTCTATCCAGGCCCACTCATAGTGGTTTGGCACAGTTATGAGTGTCTGTATTCTAACACACTGTCAGTCTGTGCTGCGCTTCTCTAATAATCTTTTATAACACTACCAACAAAAAAGACAGTGTTAGACGAGGTAGATGCTCCTACCAGTGCTGGAGAAATTTCTGCTCACACCATTAGATTTGTTAAAACAATGAGGAGTCCTTGTGGCACTTTAGAGACTAACAAATTTATTTGGTCATAAGCTTTTGTGGGCTAAAACCTACTTCATCAGATGCATGGAGTGGAATGTACAGTAGGGAGGTATAAATACACAGCATATGAAAAAATGTCAGTTGCCTTACCAAGTGGGAGGTCAGTGCTAAGGAGCCAATTGAATTTAAGTTGGAAGTAGGCAATTCACAACCGTTGACAAGAAGAAATGGAGATCACTTTTGTAGTGTTAATGAGGCCAATGTAAACAAGGTGGCCCATTTCAAACAACTGACAAGAAGGTGAGAATATTTAGCAAAGGGAAATCAGTTTTTGTAAAAACAACGAGGAGTAGTTCTGGCACCTGAGAGACTAACAAATTGATTTGTTGTGTAGATGGGGCTTTAAAGCCTGATGAGGTAAAATGAAGCTACTGGCTCCGGACAGATAGATTCCAACATTCGTTACACCATTTACTTTACTGACTCAGGAATTAGAAACAAAAGGAACAAAGCCTGGGACATGGAGTTGAAAAAAGATTAAAGATCCAGCAACCTCTAATTACATGTTTATAATCACATATATTTAAGGGATGACTAAACTGTTTCCTTAATATCTGCATTTCTGCTTCTAAATTACCTCTAAATTAACAGGAAGAGAAGGGCTTTTTGAGGTAGGCATGAATTGGGGGGAAATTTCTAACACATTCAGTCTTCAGGGTGTATTTACTTTTGAAATGCTGATGGTAAATGTAAATGCCATGGTAAAGCAGCACATCAGAATTTAAAGAGACAATGTTAAGTTAAAAATGTTTTCCAAAAATTCCTTTCCTTTGTCACTAGTGCTGTCTCAGAATGATTTATTCTTCACTCTTTCTGTGTCACTTGTGACTAAAATCACTGTCACATTCTGGCAATCCTGCACTTATGTAATATGTGGGATGCAAACACTGCAGGGGAATGTTTAAATCTGAACTAAAGAATTGTTACTGGCTTTTTGTTTCAAATGACAAAACATTTCTATTAATACCCAGTCTGGAAAAAAATTAGTAAATGGGGGCAATAAACATTTCCTCTTAACTTTATTTGTATCACTGTAGTAGCCATTAGGACTAGTCATAGCCCAACCCTGTTTTGCTAGGTGCTGGACAAAAAGATAGTCCCTGCTCCACAGAATTTACAATAAAAGTAGAAAATGAGACAACAGATGGGAAGTACAATATTTGTTAGCGTGACAGGCAGTAGTCTCAGAACACTTGTGGTCTCAATATTGTCAAGTTTCTTCTAGGCAATAGACAAAGAGCTTTGAGGAGAGATTTAAAAGTAGTTTGAGGTAAAGTTGCAGATGTTTATAGGGCGCTTCTCTGGGGCATGGAGAAAGTATACTCTTTGCAGCAGTAATTAGACAGGATATAAGTGGGGCAAGCTGACCCACTGAGGCCTTACAAATTTACTCATGTACTTAACCGTAATCCTGGGAGGGGTCCCATTTCTGGGAGTAAAGTAAAATATGTGTGTAAGGACATTTGCCCGATCAGGGCCTAAGTTTGCAATTAGCTAAAACTAGCTGTCTTATAGCACAAGAGTCTCACATTCCGAGATAGCAAGTGCAACAAAAAGATTCTAAAGTTTGGTAGGAGACAACATCTAACACCGACCCTAATAGAATATGAACCAGCCAATGAAAATTTTGTATTGCCTATTTTGGCACTACAATTAGTCTGTGTTTCCCAGAACCACACTAAAATTGCCCATATTCTTCTCTGCCTAATACATAGTGCAGACTCAGTCTGGTCATTGGGGGAACCCACAGCTGTAAATGAGGGAAGAATTTGGTGGGTCTCTGTGGATTGCCTGTCAGTCCCAGCTTTCTTGTCTGTCAGTCTTTTACATGCAGTTCATCTGGAGACAAGGCTTGCTGCAGAAAGAATGGCATTTGCAGGGTTATACCGACTGCCTATGTAACCCCCCAGGCCATGTGTTTGAAGTAGATAAACTGCTGTCCAGAGGGCAAGTGTAACTAGGCCTGAAACTAGGTAGAAGCAGCATATAGAGCATGAGGAAAGTCTTCCCAGTTAGGAATACTAAAATGACAGTCCTTCTAGGGTTTTTGGGCCTATGGTGAAATTGATGTATTGGCAATGACTGTGGCCAAAGATGGATTAGCCTCTAAGTTCCTTCTTGGCCTGTAAGGCCTTCTTCATCAGGTTCTGTACAGCTGAGCTGAAAGGAATATGGGTGTCTGCTGCTGATGGAGCGATTCTAGTGGCTAACCCGCACACCCCCACTGCTCTGTTCTTTCCTTGATTTTGGTGGCTGCTCCATACCATAAGCCAAGCCAAGTACCTAAGCCAAGATTCTGTGTAACAGAACAGGCAGTGTTTGTCTGAATCTTCCCAGGCTGTTAACAGATGTTGATCCAGCAGGGAAAGTCTTAAGTGGGTTTTGCTGACTCAGTGCAGGTACCTTGTTACCCTTCTCAAATACAAAGGAGGTAGGAGTTATTAAGCGGTTCATGGATCAAGACATGAACTGCTTTTCAGTGTAGGAGGCTTCCTGTAAAATTCTCAAAAGCACCTAACTCATTGACTTTCAATAGGACCTGGGCTCCTACGTCACTTAGGTGCTTTTGACGTGCTTGAATAAAACATAGTAGGCCCCACTCTCACCAATGTACTCTTATTTTTTTTAAAAAACCATGACAGGCTTTAGGATTTAAACCCACCACATCCCACTTTCAGGCTTGGTCCTGTAACTTCTGTGTATATGAAACACCTATCTTCTAAAACGAATTGTAGCTGAAGAGTATTGAATCTGCAAGAAAATAAAAGCTAACACTAGGATTTTTTAGGTTTTTAAATTTTTATTTCAGTAAAATAAACACCATCCAGTTTCAAACATTATATTACTGTAGCTATTTTAACATTTTATTAAAACAAGTAGTGTAGTTGTATACCAGATGCTTAAGGGTATTCTGGTTCTGAAGTTCATAGCATAAATAAAATCTTTGTCATCAATATCATAAAATAACTTAGTATATCTTAGAATAAAACTAGTATATCTTAGAATAAAACCTTGAGCATCAACGTCCCAAAATACAATAAATTTTTTAAAAAGTTTTGATTAACCTTTTTGCTCTTTCGTGTTAAAGGTGTTTTGAACCAGAAACTACTAGATGCACTTTTAAAACTTCAACATGTTTGGTGCATTTTGAAAGTAACTCAACCATGCAGCTTCTTAAGTCTTTCTGCCTGGTTTTTAGTTCCTTTAGTGACACACTTGCTTACAACTCTTTCAGCACCGGTTCTTTTTTCATTCCCATAACTTTCTGGCTGCAAAGTCAACTTCTTTCAGTCCCACACACCATGTAGTTCAGTCTCAGTCTACCCACGTGACATCAGTTGTTTTGTAATCCTTTCGTCAGGTATAGGGATTTACTTCCTGACCAACCGCTAAAGTATTTCAAAATTTCAGTGCAATGTTGTTCAATTAGTTTTCATACAAATGCCATCATCGCTCAGGAAGATTAATCACTGGGACCCATTGATCCATGTAGCGACTTTCCCGGCAAAAGCAAATCAGCTGACTCAGTGCTGGATCCTTCCATTGAGACGCATGGGGATTCTGGGGGAAAAAAAAAAGTGTTTCAAAATAAAACTGAATGGTCTTAAATCACTAGTGCAAAAAGACAGTGCTACTAACATACAAATGCAAAACTGGATCCTTGAATTCATATTTTAGTCTGATACAAATAGTCTCATCAAGCCCTTTGGAGGTTTTGTGTAATCCTATGCTGTATACATGACTGCACTGCACTAGGGATTCAACATCTAAAAGCTAAGTAAGGGCTTCAGAATTTGGCTGCAGTGGAGGTGTGGTCTAGTTAGTGGTCAGAGCATTTTAAATACATTCCTGTTTTATGTACTGGCATTTTCTTGATGTCTTGGAATTTTGTTTTGTTCTGGTATTAATCATGCTGAAAACCACACACAAGCATTAATAATCTGGCTCCTTATTTGAAAATACAGGATTATATGATAGGCCATAACTCTCACTGATTTCAGTGACAATTCCACAAGCGTTTCAGGATATTGTAGAGAGGTTGTAGAAAATAGCATTATCATTATACTGCACCTATACTATTGCAGCTAAACCTATAACCCAGAACAGCAAAGCCAATAAGACCACTTAAAATTCTCTTCATGTTTCTTCAGTATTTCCATTATGCACATAATACTGCAGAACAAGTGTTCTGAGGATTATTTTTAGTATAGGGAAAAATATTAAAATAGGAGCTATATGCATATAAACTTCCTCTACTTTTTAAACAGAAAATGGACCTATTTCCTGCTCTGTCTCTCGAAAGACTGGATGAATTTCAATTGAGTTGAATTATTTCCCTATTTTTCTCCAGAGAAATGTACACAGTAACTTTTGACCATGGGCTAGAGTTAAGAAATTATTAAAGTGTTCAGGCTTGCCAAACCCTTTAATGAAAATTTCTTTCCAGTCTAAAGGCTTCCTCTAGAAGCAACTAACCTGTGCTATCTAATCTCTACTTTGAGCCAATCTGTAATAAGGAAAGACAAATAGAGGAGGCTGCTGTAGCAAGGTGACTCACGGGGAATTTCTCTGCTGCTGGAAGGCTCTTTAAGGTGTTTGAACATGCCCATATGGGGAAAATTATTATGATCAGTTCAGGAACAGCTCTGATGCAATGTCCTTAGTACAGGAAATAACTAAGTAGGGGAAAGGGCATGTCATTCCCTAAGTTAAAGATTGGCCTGATCCAAGTGCCAGATCTGAGCACTCCCAGATCTGGAGGTGGAGGGTGTAAATCCAAACCCATATTTGAATATATAATAGGCAGAACCCCAGATCCCATACTCCATAAAGCTGTGGGTGTGTCCAATATCTTATCCAAAGGTGTATCTTAGCTTATCGCTAAAGCAAATTCAACTGTAATCAGGTGAGAAACAGGCCTCTAAGACCCAGCGTAAGCCACAGCAAGGGAGCTCTGTGCCAGTGAGTCTTTTGTGCTCCTGGAGAGGGAGGATGGGATGGTCACTTACTGTGACAAGCACACAGTGCAGGTCTGCAGGCTGCTCAGCTCCCTCACTTTTCCCCAGAAGCAGCAGTTCAGCCAGCCGGCCTGGGTTGCTCACTCGCAGGATATTAATGTCATTCTCACAACAGAAAGCCTGGATCAGGGTGAAGTGAATTTGCAAAGCAATATCTCGATCATCCTCCTCATCTGCAGCTAACAAACAAAGCACCACATTATCCGGATCCCTGCAAGGATGAAACAATACAGCCTGATTAGTCACAGCTAACACACAATTATTTATGTAACAGGGACACACACTGATGAAACAAACAAGGTCACAGTTTATACACATACAGATGCTACTATGCAGGCTGATGGTATGCGTCTGAGCCATGAGCAATCTAATGCAAATATATGTTCACAAGATGAGAGCTGTGTACACACAGTACATACATGCAGTACATACAGATGCATCCTACTATTTACCTACTATACATGCACAAAGGTGTACTTCTCCCCCCCCCCGCTGTACATGCACATGCTATACTCCCCCTCCAGGTGCACATGCACACCTGTACTCCCGACCCAGTTGTACATGCACACGCTGTACCCCCCCCACCAGCTGGACATGCACACGGGGGGGAGCGCTGTAGATGCACCGAGCCGTGCGCTCCGCACACCAGGCGTGTGAGGCAAGTTGCCCCAGGACATCGCCCAGGCTGACCGCGGCGCCAGGCTGTGCCCGGGGCACCTGGCCCCGCGGGCAGGGGGTTACCCCACAACAGGCAGCCGGGGGACCCCGGCTCCCTCACTTACACGTTGAGCAGCTTGGCAGCCTCGTAGACCCCGACGGTGACGCTCCGGTGAGTCAGGGCTTTGCTGAGAACTTCCTCCAGCGCGCTCCCCGCCGTCTCCATCCTGCGAGCAGCAAGAACAAGCCGCGAGGCTCCCGTCAGCCGCCCCGGGCGGGGTCCGCGCTGCGCCCGCCCCGGCGCCCCGGGGCGATCGGCTGACAGGCAGCCCCGCAGCGCGCCCCCGCGACCGTCCCGTCGCGAGCAGCCCCCGCCCCCGCGAGCCGCCGTACCTGCCCATCGCCTGCTGCTCTCCAGCCAGCTCCTCCAAAGTCATAGCGCAGCCGGCGCGCCCCGCCCCCCCCACTCCGGTGGGGGCCCCGCCGCGACCCTCACACGAACTTGCGCCGCCCCAGCTGCGGCCCCTGCCCCCGCCGCCCGCACCCGCCAGCAGCGCCGCAGCCTCTGAGGGACAAAGGCGGCCTCGGCCGGGGTTATCCTGCCAACATCCAGCCAACCGTCTCCTGCCTCATTTGCATGCGGCCTCCCCATTGGGCCATGCAAATATGGTTTCGCGGCCCACTAGCCCGGGCCGCGCCGGCCGCAGGAGGGGTCTGGAGAGCCGGGCGCGGGACGACAGCGGCGCCCCGCCTGCCGATTGGCGGGGCAAGTGGGTTGGGAGGCGGGGTCTGCGGTGGCCGGGCGTTGTCGATCATCACTGCAGCCTCTGTGGGCTGCTTCAGCTGCTTTTCTGGTCGGTGCACATTGCTCCCCCCCCACTTTGCGTGGGGGAGGGGGCTGCGGTGCAGGGCTGCTGCCAGGCCTTAGTGCTCGCAGAGCAGCAGGACAATGGTAGTGGTCAGTAAGCCGGTTAGAAAAGCCAAGTGTCCCGTCCAGCTGCTGTCCATTGAACTCCTGCTCTGATGTGTGGGGCGCTGCCTGGTTGTACAAGGGGGCAGCATTTCAGGAGTGGGGTGTGTCACCTGCCACCCAGATGTCACGCAGCATGGGCAGGGGAGGAACCCGGTTTCTGTATCCACCTCTGCTGCTGCATGATCTTTGGCAAGCCATGCGTATGGCTTCATTTGGAGAGATGCCAAGGACCCCCGATCTCCTTGACTTCCCTGTAGCTGTTGACTTGCAATGGGAGCTGGATTTTTTTTAAAAAAATCTGGTGTCTGTGCCTCAGTTTCCCCATCCGAACACCTCTGAGGGATGCTGAGACTTGGTTTGTTAATGCTGGTGAAAGCCGTATGAGAACCTCAGATGGAAGGTGCTTAGGAAACACAAAACAGTATTATTGGAAGGGTGGTTATTATGGCATACCCATTTTTAGCATATGTTTGAAGAATGCCATTGTAAGTGTTACTGAACTCATTAACATCAGAAGAGAGGTCACCAGTCACTTGTAATCTAAGACAGTGATCATGAAGCAGCTGTAACTCCAAAGTAGGGGCCAGATTCCCAGCTGATATAAATTGGCATAGCTCCATTTAAGTCAAAGTAACTATGGGGATTTATACAAGCTGAGGATCTGGCCCTTAACTCCTAAAAATCAGGACTTTATAGGCTTAGTAAGTCAAAAAAATGTCTCTGCCCACAAATACATTCTGAATCCTCAATGCTGTGAGGTGCTGACTGCTCTGGCACTAATCCACAAGAGCATTTAATGTTTAAGCCTGTGCTTTTCTGGATCAGGTCCAGAATCGTGATCTGGCAAATCCAACCTTTTGCTAGCCAGCATTATGGTTACAGTCAGGGGGAGTTGGGTTACTGGGAATTTTCCAGTTTATGGGACTTATCTTGCCCTCCTGGTTGGCTTAGTCTCAGTTTCTGCTGAGTGAGTACTGGAAGATATGGCTGCCTCATTGGAGCACCTGCAGGCAACTTCTCAGCTGCACCCTCTGACATCATTTCCTGCCTGCTACATGGCAGGTCCATTTCTGTCTTCAGTATAGCAATGTCTTTTTAGGTCACTTTCCTGCACCCCTCATTCCCCGGTCCATCTATTGTTGGTCTCCAGGCATGTTTTTAGATTCCTTCTCTCTACCCTAGGGCCTCCATTTCTGGCCTCTAACTTGCTCCAGCTATTTCTTTTCTGATTTTTGCCCCTCCCCCTCTCAAAGCTCCCTTTTTACTTTCAGGTACCCCATTCCTCTGGCAAGATGTCTTCTCTGTCTTTTCACCACCCTGCCCTAGAGCTGGGGAGAAAACATGCAAGGAAAGAGGCAATGGAGAAGGGTAAGTGGGAGACTGAGAAGGCTCTTGTGGGAGAGCTGATGCGAGAGAAGAGGAACGCTGTGTAAATAATGCTGGTTGGAGGAAGAGGGAAACATAAGGAGCAGCGAACAGAGAGAGAAGATAAAGCACCGAGAACTTAGGGAGATAGAAACTCAGAGAAGCAGTACGGAAATAAGATTGGGCTAAATGAAAAAGTGAGCAAAGCCTGCAAGAGGTGGGGGTGAGACTGTGAAAGCACTGGGATGCAAGGACTGTTTTCTCTCACTTCATCCTTTACAGTACCAGTTCTGGTTTCTCCTCTGGAAGAGGAGCACATGGGTAGCTCTGGAGGGGAGGGTCAGAGGTGCCTCTTAATGTCTAGGCAGAGCACCGGCCTCTCCACACACAACTTACTGTGGCAACTGCCCTTCAAAAATCTGATCTCCCTAGTTAAGGATGGTAACTGAGGGAAAAACAGTAGGCTGGGAATAAGTAAGTGTATATCAGACAAAATCACTCTAAGTATTCCCAGTCATGCACTGAAATGCATTTCCCAACTCTTCCTCAGCTCAGAGACCATCCAAATCTGTTGTCTCACATTTGTTACAGTAAGTTACTGATGTAAGATTATGCTGACTCATACAGTGGAAATGACAGAAAATGTTTTCTGTAAGTCACCGTTTCTCAACCCACTGGCAGCATGCAGCCCAATTATCCCATAGCTGTGGCCTAGCTGTGTGCTAAAGGCCACCGGGCCGCACAGTGGGGGTCTGGGACTACCGGTGGCCCTGCACAGCGGGAGGTCTGGGGCTGCCTGTTGCCCCTGCACAGGAATCTGGAATCCAGGGCTGCTGGCTGGCCTTGCATAGCAGAGGTCTGCACGGAGTCCAGGGCTGGCATCAGGGATGCCGGCCATCCCCATGGGGTCACGGTCTGGGCTGCCACCCGGCCCCACGCGACAGGGTCTAGCAGGTAAGGGCTGCCGCATGGCCCTGCATGGTGGGGTCTGGGGTCCCTTCTCCTCGGAACCTCACCCACGGTTCTGCTCCTGGCCCTGCTCTGTGGAGGGGTCTCTCGGCAGGAGACGCTGGGCATAGGAGTCAGTGGGGAGAGGTTCGAGGGAGGGGGAAATGGTGTTATTGGCTAAAGCAAAAACGTTCCCAAAAGTAAAAGCAGTGACATCTGTGTTGGCTGTCAGCTGGGATCAGGGCTGGATCAGTTTTAAAAAATCCTGAAATATAAAGTCATATCACCATTAGAAGTGTGAAGTGCCTGAACATGTACTTTCCTTGAGAGAGGAGCGGTGGTAGTTCGTTGACTGAAATCACCCTTTAGATCTGCCACACAATGGGCAGCCTCTGTGAAAAGAAGTGGCTCTCAGATCATTTTATGGCCCACGTTCAATCTTGTACTGGGGATAAATGTACAGGCAAGCCAGGTCTAGCCCTGGGCCCTTGGCCAATTACCAATATAGCTCTCAGTGACGTTACATTCAGGTGCCTCTGATATAGCATAGGTACAAAGTTTTCTATCATATCCATTGCATGAGTCAGCATTTATGTTAATATTTCACTGTGATAAAAGTGAGATAGAAACAATGGGTGGCACGGAGGTGAGCTGGTGCTTAAAATGAGGGGGGTTGGGCACTGCATAACTGGGAATGCTTTAGGCTCAGTTAGTTTGACATGTGCTTAATACTAGGATCAATGATGTCACTCTGGTTTCCAATCAGGTAACTGAGAGCAGCTTTTGACCCAATGATATCATTTTTCTTTCTGCATCAGAATTTCTTAAGTGCAATAGTGCCAACCTCGAGCATTAAAAATCACAAGTCAGCCCCCCCATCATGAAACAAGCTTTAAAATAATGAATTTTTTAAGAATAATAAATTTGAGGTTCCCTTTAATTTGCCATCTTGTTTCTGGACCTTTAGGGTACAGTCAAGTCACATTTTTCAAGTTGTTCATCATAACCAGGAGGGCTAAAGACTTACTTTGCTTTTTTAATGAAAGTTGAGATATTCGGCTCATCATCTGACTCCAGCAGCTGGGGCTTTAAGAACAAAGTACAAAATATTGCAGGACTTGAAATACAATATGGAAAGCTGGCAACTCTGAAGCAAAAGATGCAGCCACAACTTGATAGGTTTATTTGTGTTTTTCTCCAAGAAGCTGGTAAAGAAATATCCCCTCAGCTATTTTTATTTAAGTATTTTATAATTTTAATTGCGCAGCAATTCAAATTACTTATACTAAAAAATTGGTAAGAGTGAGTAGAAGAAGGTGGATAGGGTGTATATGCAGAAGATACGGTATATCCTTATTACATAGTGCAGCCAATCCCACAGCCTTGGTGCCTTTCTGAACGTCTGTCCTTATTAGGCATTTAAGTGCTCGGGTTAATGTTCTCTTCAGACATCGTCCTCCAAAGAATATAGGAGCTTTTGTCAGTGACTTTGTGGAATGTTTGGGTTTGTTTTTAGGAGCCTAAAGGTTTCTCATGTCTATATAATGAAAAAACATGTTATAATAAAAGTTAGACGTATTAATTGTGCCATCATCGCTAAATTCTGCCCTGCACGTTCTGTAAGTCATGCACATACCTGGTGTGATCTTTTCACCTGTACTAAACTGTGTCGTAAATCAGATGGTTAAACAGAGATTCTTGAGGCTGGTGGTCACCCTTAGATGCTCTTCCTAGAGAGAGAGCATGCTTTCTGACTTAGATAATTATTGGATTCAGAATACTTTATTCTCTGCTGCACATAAATTTGGATCTGTTAGGTTCAGAAGGGCACAGAGTGTTAATATAACAACACTCTCTCTACAACTCTGGCTATACTTTATATCTGCCCCTTGCTGATAAGGTACCACTGATAAGTGTGAAGTATGGAGAGCCACCAGGGCACCCTCAGCTCCCATGGGCTTCAGTGTGATTTGAGGCTACTAAGCACATTCCAGAAGCTGCTTAGCATCTCTTAGGGGTGGGCCCTTCTCCTAGCACCATGGCACTTTTTAAAGATATCGTTTAAATAAGCCCAAATAAATAGTAATTCTCACAGGTGGGTCCACACTGTCAGACCTGACCTGAATGAGCCCGCTCCACAAGCTGCGTGGAACCAAACTGATCTATATTAGAACTGGTGGGAAATGAGCATTTTGTTCTAGGGAATCTAGTTACTTCAAACTTAAGGCTTGGCCCTTCAGGCTATGCTTCTCTCCAAAAGCCAGATCGTTATTTGCAATCGCTGCAATATTAACAATAACTTTCTAGAAGGTACTGTGAGAAGCCTGCCATTTTGTTCAGTGTCTTGTCTTTTAAAGCCCTGGATGGCATCTTTAATTGCCCTCCACACATTTGCTGGCACTGCCCCCAAATCCAGCCATTTTGATCAGACTTTACAAAACCTTTGACAGACCAGAGATATTAATAAAAAATCATGGCTCAGTCCTCGGCTGGTGTAAATCAGTGTAGCTCCACTGACCTTAGACTGCTCCATTCCCAGAGATACACCCCAAACCTCCAAAAATAACAAAAGATATTAACTGAAGCAGCAAAGACTGTGCCTCATAGGAAAATTACAGCATAGCTAAACAAAACATGAAAAGAAGAAAGGGAATAGATCTCTTCTAAAATAAGAGAGTCTGGAACTTGTTTCCTGTGTGTTAGCTCTTCAAACAAGTGGCAGTGCCTCAGGGCTAAAGTTCCACTGTACTATCCTGAAAAATAACAATCGCTGAATAAATTCAGCCTGAACACAATGCTGCACAAACCACCCATGTATCTGTATAACCCTAGCTGTGTGTAACTGAATACCTCTGAATATACAATAGTTAAACTCAATAGCTATACACATACCTATGTATAACAATACCACACCAAAACCCACCGTCCCTTTCTGTTCTGCAATATTACGCCAGATATTTACATGTATACTTTACCTTTGGACTTACCAAGAAGTACTCCTCTAAAATACAAATGAACAGCTAAACAAAAGGCTGCATACAATCTCAGACTTCCCATTCAAAAGTGGCTTAAAACCAGCCTTGTCTCTCCCCACTCTTGTTCTGCACAGAATATTGCTCAGCTTAGACAGAGAACTGGGGCACAAGTTTGTATTTCACTCTCTACCTTAGATATAACCTGTGGGGGGTTTCTTTTGTTTTCCTGGCTTTGAGGAAGATGCTGGATTTACCTTTGAATTTTGCTTGTTACCACCACCTTTGCCACTTATTTCACTATAGGAGACACTGGGATTCATTTTGCTGGTGATTTCTGAGATGTAGCAGAAGCATGCAATTGTTTTCTATTGAAATTCTTGCTCTGCTGGAAAGGAGAAGGTGGACTCCTCACCCCCAATTGCCCAGACTTCCCACCATACTCTATGCTAAAGCAACTCTTTTATCTATTTTAACTAGTCCATGTTTGGAAGCTTAGTTTATATATAGCCTTTTTTATTTGATCCTTGCCTGTCATAGAGGTGTAGAACTGGAAGGGACCTCGATAGGTTTTTTTTCACTGCACTGAGGCGGGACTAAGTATTATTTAGTATTGCTTATCTAAGCTTTTCTTTAAAACTTCCAATGACAGAGATTCTACAACCACCCTAGGAAATTTGTTCCACTGCTTAACTATCCTTAAAGTTAGGAAGATTTTCCTAATGTTTAACTTAAATCTCCCTTGCTGTAGTTTAAGCCCATTACTCCTTGTCCTATCATCAGTGGTTAAGGAGAACAATTTATCCCTCCTATCTTTATTAATAACCTTTCACATACTTGAAGACTGTTATCATGTCCTCCCTCTGTCTTTTCTTCTTCAGACTAAACAAACTCAGTTTTTTCAATCCTTCTTTGTAGGTTATGTTTTTTAGATCTTTAATCTGTTTTGCTGCTCTCCTCTGGACTTTCTCCAGTCTGTCCATGTCTTTCCTGAAGTGTGATGCCCGGAACTGGACACAATACTTCCACTGAGGCCTTATCAGTGCTGCGTAGGGCAGTAGAATTACTTCTCTTGTCTTGCTTACAACATATGTGCTAACACATCCTAGAATGATGTTTGGTTTTTTTGCAACAGTATTACATTGTTAACTCATATTTAGTTTGTGATCCAATGTAGCCCCCAGATACTTTTCTGCAGTTCTCCTTTCTAGACAGTAATCTCCCATTTTGTTTTTGTGGACCTGATTTTTCCTTCCTAAGTGAAGTACTTTTCATTTGTCCATATTGAATTTCATCCTATTTATTTCAATTTCTCCAGTTTGTAAAGGTCATTTTTGACCTCTGAAGTTCTTGCAACCCCTTCCAGCTTGGTGGTATCTGAAAACTTTATATGTGTACATTCTATTCCATTGTCCACACAATTTATGAAGATATTGAATAGACCAGACCCAGGACAGATCTCTGCAGGATCCCACTTGTTATGCCCTTCCAGCTTGACTGTAAACCATTGATAACTATCCTTCAGTTTTCTAACCAGTTGTGCCTACCTACCTTATAGTAGGTTCATCTAGGCTTTATTTCCCTAATTTGCTCATGAGACAGTAAAGTGAGACAGTATCAAAACCCTTACTAAAGTCGAGATATATCACATCTACTGCTTCTTGCCCTATCTACAAGTCTTCTTACACTGTCAAAGAAGGCTGTTAGGTTGGTTTGACATGATTTGTTCTTGACAAGTCACGTTGACTGTTACTTATTACCGTATTATCTTCTAGATGCTTACCTTCTATGAAAAAATTATTATTTAGACCCCTGGAGAAGATAATTCTCCACTTTTAGCTAAAACAAACTACTTCTACCAGGCTATTCTCTGGCTTTACTCCTGCATTTGGTAAATGGTACTGGCTTTCTATAACGTGGTAGATTGTGCTTTCAGATTCTACATTTGACCTGTAGGGCTTTGTAAGGACAGTAGTAAACCCAGTGCTTCTCTTTGAAGTTTTGCTGCCATATGTTCCCATTCACCCTGGAAGACCTACAGGGGAGGGTTTATTATAATCAGAACTATGTCAGAGATCATGCTTTCTCAGCTGCTGCCCCAAGAAGGAAACTTCCCTTTTCCAGAAGACCTGCATTCATTGTGCACAATCTACACAAACACAGAGCTGGAGGGTCAGATCCTCCGCTGGTGTAAAATAGCATAGCTCCCTCGACTTCAACAGACCGATGCTTATTTACATCAGCTAAGGGTCTGGCCCTGAAAAATCTGTTAAAGACTTCTTGGCAATGTGGTTTAATACGGTTTGTTGTTTGTTTTCAGATTTGCTTTCTGCTTGTTATAAATGACAACTGGATTTCAGAACAGTGAAGTCAATCAAGTGCAGTGCATGTCTGAAACCCTCTGAAATCATAGCTTGAAGCATGCAGCTAAATGAGGTAAAGGTTTATTATGCTGCACATAGAACCATTTATTTGAGCATCTGTTAGTAAGTTTCATACTCAGCTCTATCTGCCATAGCACAATACAAAGGGGTAATTAAATACAAAATTTGTGGATCTTTAATTGCTCCTGACATGGGCAAGGAAACAGTTGTGGGCACATTTCACTAGCTTAGCTCAGCCTGCTTATTGTATTGTCCTTTTCTCCCTTCTAAGGTGGCACTGAGTGTATCAGATGTGACATGACGTGACTTAACAATATGCATCACATATGGGGAAAGGGAAAAGCTTCTTTTGCAGCAGGTAGAGGGATGGCAGATGGTAAGACAACAGCAAAACAGGTGGAACCATTGTTTGATGATGATCTGAATTAAGTTCGGTTAATTTACTATATCTCTACATATACCTAGCAACTAAAATCTCAGACTTCATTGCACAAGATACTTTGCAGACAAATTGTCAGTGCAAGTCCATCTGTGACTGCTTGTAGAGCCAAATCTGTCTTAAAGTCAACTGCAAAACTCCTCTGGGTATCAGTAACCCCCTGAAGCCAGGACATTAGAAACCTGGTGTAGTGCTGTAAAAATGTGTCTTTTCTCAGGATTTTCATGCACAGGGCAGTTCCCCTCCATTCTCCTTTTACTGATAAGCTGCAAAAAAGCTCTGACAATGACACAGATTCATCCTTCTCCACTCTAGCTCTACCCTGACATTTTCAGAATCAGAGGCCCCTCTCGTGCTGAGGTTGGTGGCTAAAACTTGGGGGAACTTTTGAGTTGATTTCCAAAACAGATTTACTTAAAGTGGTAAACCAGATACAGCCTTGCCCTCTGTCAAATGGACCATGATTAGCCTAGTCGCTTACTCAATTATTTTTAATCCTGGGTCAAATATTGGCCAGGATAATTCATTTCCCCTTGAAGAGTGTGGCATGTCTTTGTGTACTACTTGGATGCACTATTTGTTTTGCTGAAAAGACCACTCTCCCTTGTCCTCTCTGGTATGGACTAAGATCCTTCCTGACCTGCTGATTTGTGAGCACAGCTGTAGGGAAAGGCGTAGCAATGCATCCAATCTACCTTTGCTCATATGAAAATTCCCACTTAATTTTAGATATAGACACAGCATAAAGAGACTGATGTGGGGCTGTTAATTCTGCCACAGCAAATAGGTGATTTCATCTTGCTCTTCTTTGTATTCTTTGTATTATTAGGGGTGACTAGAGCTGGGCAATTTTCCTTCAATATTTCAGAAAATGCTGATTCCACAAAATCAAAACATTTTACAGGAACATATTGAGTTAACGGAAACTTCTGGTGAAAAATTATCAGACTGTTTTGCTTTTTATTTTGATAAGATCAGAGTTTTGTTTTGACTTAATTCTTTCAGTTTTTCTATTTTAGGCTATTCTAACTCAAAGTGAAGTGCTTTGACCTTATTGAAAGGAAATGTTTAGATATGGTCATTTTGATATTTCAGAAACAAAATTTGTCTGAAATTTCATTGTGCAGGAAACTTGAAATTTTAGCTGTTTTGTTCTGATTTGGACCAATCTTTAAATGTTAGGATTTCCCACAGAACATAAATTCAGAGTTTCTACCAGCTTGATGCACTAGAAGGGGTCTCCAAACTTTATGAGACGAGAGCCATATTAGATTTTTGAAGGGGCTTCGCGGGCCGAAGCGACTGTGGGGAAAAAAAAATAATATATGCAAAATATATTCAAATCATAAAAACAACACTACTGTGTTAGTGTTGCATTAAATTCTAAATCGGGTATAAAAGTAGCTGTATAATCAATGCAGGTACTGTGAAATCACACACAATATTTGTCAATACATTAAAAATCATTTCACATTTTTTAATTTTATTTCCATCTTCTTTACTCCATTTATTGGAAATGTAATTAAGCATCTAGAGTAGAGGGCAGGGTCCATGCCTGCTCGGCTGCAGCAGTGACTCTCCCCTAAGTTGGCTCCCCTTTTGGGGGGACACTGGCTCCTGGGGGCACTCACTCCTCTGCACAGTTCAGCTGAGCTGCTCCCACCTGCGAGCTGCTGCTGACAGCCCCTCCCCCTGCCTGATCAGCTGCAGCAGCCTTTGCCTGCTGGCTTCTCCCCTGTTGGTTGGGGGGCCAGACAAATCGAAGCCAATCATTGGGTTCTTTCATCCCTGTGAATACATGGGGGGTCTATGAAGCACTGTCATTACCTAATTTAATCAATTTCCTTTAAATGTCTTTCAACTGGCTCAGTTATTCTGGGATTCCTCTGTTTTGTGACCAGTTTATAGATTTACCTTGCAAAAGTGGCTAAGGGAATGGGGGAAGGGTAGGTTCAGTGCTATCTTAACATCAGCTGGTCAAGATGGAGTGTTTCAGAATTGGTTCCGGCTCAAGTCAGATAAAGTTGATGTGATCCCAACTGGTCTGAAGTGCTATCTGAGTCAGGCTCCCCCATAATCCCCACCACGTTACATATGATTAGAAGATTCAGAGCTTGCCAACAAGCTAGAGATCCATATGGACTCAGTTGTCCCTTGAGTCTCATCTGGCAGCTGTCATTAAATTTGCCTTTCATCACC
Organism: Dermatemys mawii; assembly: GCA_007922305.1. Lineage (NCBI taxonomy): Eukaryota > Metazoa > Chordata > Testudines > Dermatemydidae > Dermatemys > Dermatemys mawii. Next base: position 31,777,054 of record ML677352.1, read on the forward strand.
TGCCAAAAAGTGCTGACGGCATTTCACTCTCACACAAACTCTGATCTTTAATCCCTACTTTCATAATTTGCCAGGTTGGTGCTTGTAATTCCCTCTGTCTGGCTCTCCCCGATAGCTCTGTCAGGAAACTGCAATTAGCCTGAGATGCAGCTGCTCAAGTATTTCTCCACCCTTGCCCCTTGTAGAGGAGCTCCTCTGGGCACTCCTGCGCACAGAGCCAGGTCTTTAGGTGGTGATTTGCTGAAGTCTGCCAGGGTGAGGGCGGGTTTGCAGAGTTTCATGGCTCTGCATTTGACTCACTGCTGATGTTAATGCTCCTTTAGTAGCCAAGTGAGGGCTCTTCTGTTTCAGTTAATTCAGTTCCTGGGAAAGGACTACACTGGAGTCTCGAGTCTTATGTGTACCCAGAGGTGCACGGGCCGAAGGAGCACAGGCTTCCTTGCATTGCTCCACCAATGTGACTCAGCACTGACCTGGCAGGACCACTCCGTTGAAAAGCTAATAGAAATAATTAGCCCTTTACCAAGTATGAATAAATTAATCCTCATAACGCCCATGTCAGGTGGGTAAGTGAGAATTAACGTCCCTCTTGTACGGATGAGAAACTGAGACAGAGAGACAAATTGAGAGGTGGCTCTGAACTTTTTGCCTTTTTCTAGCCCCTTCATGTTTGTAAACGAGACCTACTAATTCTCCCTTGGATTCACACCAATTTGCTATCACGTAACTAACACATCACCCATGAATTTGGTCGTCTCAGCCTAACAGAATCTAGGGCCTTGGCTACATTGCAGAGTTTTGTTCACAAAAGTTATGGTGCTGTAATTAAACCGCTGTTGCATGTCCACACTATGCTCCTAGCGCATCCACACTAGTAGCTCTTGCATCAACACAGAAAGCAGTGCACTGCACAGGTGCCAATTTTTGCCCTGGCCCCACCTACAGCTCAAATCCACCCCTGCCCAAACTCCACCTCTCCCTGCCCCTATTGGACCCCTCCACAAATTCCAGCCCCGGCCCCGCCTCTTCCCCTCAGCACGCCATGTTCCCCCTCCTCCTCCCTTCCTCCCAGGCTTGCCACACGCACAAAACAACTGGAAAGGAAGGGGGAGAAGCAGGACCCAGTGGTGCGCTCATGGGAGGAGGCAGTGGTGAGCTGGGTTGGGGCGAGGAGCTCCCGGGGGGTGCCTCTGCACCCACCAATTTTTCCCCGTGGGTGCTCCAGCCCTGGAGCACCCACAAAGTCAGCGCCTATGGTGCACTGTGGGTAGCTATCCCACTGTGCAACTGGTCACAGGGTGCTTTGAGAAGGCTTTGCAATACCTTATGGGGCAGGCACAAAGTCATATGATGCAGATTTCTCAATCCCACTTATCCCCAGGCATCCTACTAGATTGCCAGCTGCTTTTCACCTGAAGTGTACTGGGGGAGAGTGTGTGACAGGGAGTGTGTGTATGTGTTGTGGGGAAGAGACAGAAACAGTGTGTGTGTGTGTGTTGCTGTCTCTTCTTCAGATAGCAGCCTGAACAACCAATCTTCGGGGAGGGCATAGGCAAATTACTACCCACTAGCAGCCAAACTCCTCTCGCTACCAGTGCTGCCAACCCCCTCCCATCAACTCCTCCTCCTCCCTCCCAGCGCCTCCTGCATGCCATGAAACAGTTGTTCCCTGGCGTGCAGGAGGCACTGGAGTGGGGGGAGGAGCGCGGCTGGGGCACGCTTGCGGGGAAGGAGCAGGAGAAGATGGGGTGGGAAAACTTTTGTGCAAAAAGCCCCATGTGTCTCATTGAAGTGGTTTTATTTTGTTACCAAAACCGAAGAGTTTCATCACCACAAGTAGCATTGCAGTGTGTAAATCTTCACTGGTTTGCCTCCAGAAGCTGCCTTTTTCCGACAAAACTCTGCAGTGTAGACAAGGCCTAAGTCGGTATAACACACATGATGCAGCAGGGTCCGGAAAAAGATGCAAGGGCTTGTCTATACTGGCACTTTTCAGCGCTGCAACTGTCTCGCTCAGGAATGTGAAAAAACACCCCCTTTGAGCGCAGCAAGTTTCAGCGCTGTAAAGCGCCAATGTGGACAGTGCACCAGCACTGAGCACTACACCCCTCCTGGAGGTGGGTTTTTTAGAGCTGGGAGAGCTCTCTCCGAGCGCTCTGCTGTGACCACACAAGCCATGTTAAAGTGCTGCTGTAGACTAGCCCAAAGTTACATCAGCTTAGGTCTTATCTCTAGGTGAAAGACGTTAACTAGGGCGATGTTCACACGCCAAGCTAGAGGTGTGATTGCCCTGCTTCTGTACACAGATCCTAACTCAGCAGTGTAGTGCGGTTGCACTGGCATTGGCAGCGGGGTTGCAGCTAAGCTGGGCTGAGCACAAACCCACCAGTTTCAGGCAGGTTTATACCGTGCACAGCTCTGCCATGCCTCTGCTGCTGTTACCAAGGCTGCCCAGCTAACCTGCTATCGATACTTGCATTAGCTCAGTGAGAGCTAGGAACACCCTAGTCCAGGGGTCGGCAACCTTTCAGAAGTGGTGTGCCGAGTCTTCATTTATTCACTCTCATTTAAGGTTTCGCGTGCCAGTAATGCATTTTAATGTTTTTAGAAGGTCTCTTTCTACAAGTCTTTAATAATTAACTACACTATTGTTGTATGTAAAGTAAATAAGGTTTTAAAAATGTTTAAGAAGCTTCATTTAAAATTAAATTAAAATGCAGAGCCCCCGGACCGGTGGTCAGGGACCAAGGCCGTGTGAGTGCCACTGAAAATCAGCTCGTGTGCTGCCTTTGGCACCCGTGCCATAGGTTGCCTACCCCTGCCCTAGTCTAAATCTAGTTTCATTATGTCGTTGCAAAAGGCTGCATGGACACCCGTGTTTTGGTTTAGCTGAAATTAACCTGGTTTAAACCAAAATTAGAGTATTTGCACAGCTTTTTGCACCGGTTTGATTAAATCAGATTAAAACCACACCTGTGGTTAAACTGCTCTAACTTTGTTTGAAGTCTCGCCTTTTGACTCACCTCTGAATTTGGCCCAGGGAATTTGAAGGGACATTGGCAGCTTGAAATCTAGTGAGTTTAAAGAGGAGATTCAGAGCAGTTTCAGGAATTACTCCAGTCCCTGAGTCCCCCTGCCAACATTTCTGGTTTCAAAATTTCACTTTCTTATCTTTGTTTATATTTTTTCTCCTTTGTTGCTGTGTGTTAGACTCATACAAAGAACAGGGGAAAACAGGGGACCGGAATGAGGAAACTCCTAACCTGACTGTACACAATGTACTGTCAAATGCATAAACATAAACAAACTGAACATACAGAGACAATCCCCCTTTAACCTCTCTGTTACTGGATACCGTAGAGCATGGGTGGCCAAACTGCCACTTGCGAGCCACCTGCGGCTCTTTTACTGTTAAAGTGCAGCTCGCAGAGCCCCGCCCCCATTCTCCACCTAGATGGGAGGAGCTTGGGACCTCTGCCTTGCAGCAGGGTGGTGGGGTAGGGAGGTCTGGCGCTTCAGCACTGCAGGGTGCGCCTGCCCGCCAGGGCTTGGGGCTTCAGCAGGAGCGAGGCTGAAACCCTGAGCCCCATCAGCTATCTCCCATGGGATTCAAGAACCGAGCCCTGGCAGGTGCACCCCAGCTCTCAAACTTCTGAAGATTGTTGTATGCAACTTGAAGTTTGGCCACCCCTGCTATAGATGTTCCTGGTTATACTAGTACATCAAAAGTTTTCAGACGGCAAAGTGGTTTTAAGATGACTGTCCATATGGTGACAAGGCGTAGTCAAGCGTACACAGATGCATGGAGGTTTTCTCTTTCTGATTACCTGTGTCAGGGAAATCCCCATCCCATCCCCATGCCACCCTCCACTTTTACACCATCTCTTAACTTAAGGTAACGGAGCTTTAAAGTCACAGTCTGACCCTCCTGCATAACATAGACCGTACAACCCACCCAGTAGTTTATGTATCAAACCCATCACTTCAGTTTGAGCTATCACACAGCTTTTGGAAAGATATCCAGTCTTGATTGAAAGACTTCAAGTGACAGAGAATCCACCGTGTCCCTAGATAATTTATCCCACTGGTTAATTACTCCCACCAGGGCTGCCCCAATCAAATGGTGCCTCAGGTGAAGCCACCAACTCATTTAGCATAGGTCATCATAGCTGTCAGCTAAGGCTTTCAACCTCTCCTGACATAACCAGATTCACCTTTGTGACTCAGAGATGAAAGGTTTCCAATCCTCACCAACTAAGCATTGTCAGGCCCATTTAAGACAGAGGTGGGTCCAGTGCATCTGTGACTGATTACACACTGTGTGACTGGGCAGGCCCCTGGGCCTTATAAGGGGACACAGTAGCACGGGAAGGATGTTTATGCGCTGGTCTCTCTCAATAGTGGGAAGTGAAGGTGCAGCAAAGGAATCTCTGACAGAGCAGAAAGGAGACCGCGAGTAACCACAGAAGCAGTAGAGGGGGTTTGTCTGCTGGCCTTTCTCAGACAGTGAGAAAGATGAAGAAGGCTGAGGCCTAGTGAGGAAGGGCAGGAAGTGGCTGCTTAGTGAGGAGCAGACTTGGAAAGAAGAGCTCCAGGAGTGGCTGAAAATGCCAGAACTAAGTATGAACTTTTGTGTTGTGTTCATGGACTTTATTTTAGGACTATGGGGATTGTTTTTAATTTATGTTTTTAAACCAGCCCGAGGCATGGGTGGCGGTAGCTATGAGCGAGCCTCCAAGGTGTCACAAGTACTCCTTGGCTTTACAAAAACTAATTACTCTCACCTTCATGTCAACTGTTTAAAATGGGCCACCTTGTTTACATTGGCCTTGTTAACACTACAGAAGTGATTTCCACTCCTTGTCAACTGTTGAATTGTCTACTTCGAACTTAAATTGAATTGGCTTGTTAGCCCTGACCCCACCACCCCTGCTAAAGCAACTCCCACCTTTTCATATGCTGTGTATTTATACCTCCCTATTGTATGTTCTACTCTATGAATCATATGAAGCGGGTTTTAGCCTGCGAAAGCTTATGCCCAGATACATTTTTTAGTCTTAAAAGTGCCACAAGGACTCCTCCATTGTTTTTGCTGATACAGGCTAACATGGCTACCACTCTGAAACCTCTATTGAATTAAGGAGCCCTGAGACGGGAAACTGAAATTGGTTTCCTCAGAGCCAGCAGGGGGTACTAGAGGGCAGGTATGGCCTTTCACAGGCCTAAGCAAAAATCCCCCCATTCAAACATCTCCTAACTTTGGGATTTTTTTAAACCTGGCCCAGCTTTAATTGTAATCAAGTATTTGCTTAAAAGCCACCTCAGTTGCAGAGTGCAGTGTTTAAATACAGTGGTCACAGGCACTACTGAGACATCTGAAATAGTGACCCTATACATTCATAACTCCTATAGTCAGTAATATGAGACTGGGTCAGTCTCACAGCAAAGTTACTCACAAGTAATTAGAATTTATTCCAGTAAAATACCAAACAAAGCATTTTGCAAAATGCTTTATTATACTATAGCGTGAATTCGCATAAGTGTTTATACTTGCAGAATGAAGCACTTCACACAGATACAGTTGTATGTGTTCAGAAATTCTTTGTGGACAAAAACACTCAGACTATGGTGGTGGATGGATTAGCAATACTAACAGAGAGAAATGGACACAAATTATAATTAAGAAATGTAACTGAGACTTAAAAAAAAAACAAAAGAAAAAATGCTCCTGATTTAGGAGCAGATAATTCTCCACACATCAAGCTAAAATATTACACCACACCCTGCACATAAGAACACAATTCGTTGCTTTTGGGAATGAGGCCAATAATCAAATCCTGTAAGTGGGAAGTGGAGCAGTGCTCTTGTCAAATAAACAAGAATAAATCAAGCAGAGTCAACTTGCTTCCTCATAGTTAACAAATTAGGATTTGGTGGAACAACAAGCAAACTAAGCAAGCCTGCCCTGCTGTTTTTGAAATAGTTTGAATCCATTATGCAGGAGGAGTCTAACTTTACTCTGTGATTCAGACAGCTCCACAACCTGCAAATGATGTGGCCCATGCACTAAATGTGTTTACTAGTGAAATTAAAAAAATGAGAAGTACTTGTGGCACCTTGGAGACTAACAAATTTATTTGGGCATAAGTTTTTTGTGGGCTAAAAGTCACTTCATCAGATGCATGGAGTGGAAGATACAGTAGGAAGATTGTGTGAACACACACACACACATGACCTCCGTTAGAACGCGCCTCACTATAGAGTGAAGTCGCATATAGCGCGGTCGTGGCCATGGATCCCAAACTGAATTACTTTAATTGGGATCCATGATAACGTGGTCCCCGTGCTAACGTGGTACCACGCATGGATTCCAAACCCTGCGTTCTAATGGGGGTCTGGTGTGTGTATATATATAAAGAGAGAGATAACATGAACTGTATCTTCCACTCCATTAATCTGGTGAAGTGGGTTTCAGCCCACAGAAAGCTTATGCCCAAATAAATGTGTTAGCCTCTAAGATGCCACAAGGACTCCTCATTCTTTTTCCTGATACAAACTAACATGGCTACCACTCTGAAACCTATCGCCATGCAAGGTAGTGAAATTAATTAATTCACATTACAGGTACTGTGTCTGACTCTGCTCCCAGGATCTACCTGTTCCTGAATTTTCTAATTGGAAATGAGCTAAGGCAAAGAATAAGTACAATGTTATAAACGTATGCATTGCTACATGCTGTGTCTTGAGCCCTGTATCATGCTATGTTTCTGCAAGTACCCAACAAACGTTCTCATTCAGCAAAACACTTAAACATGTGCTTAAGTACTTTACTGAATTGGGGCCCCAATGGCTTGTTTAGTTTTAGAACCAGAAAAATTCAATGCTAAATGAAATAGGTGCATCACAGCTTAAATATCTCTGAGGGAGAAGGAATGAATCCTTCTGAGTTAAATGTATCCTGTGCACTGCATATATTAGAGCAGGAAAATACTGCGAAAGATTGAGGGATTATTGTTTTGCCTTTTTAAACACATTCACTTTGATTGTGCGCCTTCTGAAATCACTTTCTCTGACTACTCTAGCAGCCATAGTTACTGTTAAGAGGCAACAGATCTTAAGTGATTTGCAGAGTAGTCACAGGAAGCATATTTTGAATTTGTAATTGGGAGCATTCACTCTCTGATTTGAAGAGCTAGATAGCAAACTGGACTACACACCTGTGCAGGGGAGTAAGAACCCTCTTTACACCTGTGTGCTGACCAGATGGGGGTTGGCTCAGGCATGCAGTGGTAAACGGGGCCTATGTGCTCACTGACTCCTCTCAGACCAGGTGGCCTTGGGCAAGAGGTATTGTAACTTGCTGCTATTTCAGGCCAGCAGAAAATGTCTACTCCACCCTGCCTCAGTACACACACCTGCACAAGGACAATGCAGAGCAGGATGGAATTTTGCTCAGACACACTCTGAAGGAGCCAGTTCCCATCTGTGGTGCCCATGAGTAGCTCCATACACCACATCCCTTGCTCAGAAGTGTGCTAACATCACAATCTAGCCATTAAAGTTAAGCTCTTTCAGTTGCGGGGAGTGGGGGTTAGGTTTGTTACACTGGGACCTATGTGCTCAATCAGATGGTTAACCATTGAGTGTTCACAGCAAGTGCCCTATGAGGAAAAATGGTTTGAGAGCATTCAGTAAATCTCAAATAGCAAATAAACGTGAGAAAATTGTGACAATTTGCTCACAGAAAAAGAAGAGGAAACTCTTCATTCATTATCCACCCATCTGGAGAGTAGAGAGGGACACATCCAGTTACCGAGAGAAGTTTAACACTAGAAAAGTACTTCTTTTGTATATGAATGTCAGATCTGAAGCTGGGGGCTGAGGGGAAAGGTAACTTTTAGTTCTTTACTCAGTGAAAAGTAACTACACGTTTATTCCAGAGCTGAATGTTCTGTCTGTCTTATCTCCTCAGTAAAAGAGGACACGGAGGCTGCCTGCATTCTGGCTGCTCCACATTTACCCAATGCCTTGCTGACGTGCTCATGTGGCCCCGTTTCCATCTTACGGTCCAGTCTCTGCTCTGTCCTGCTGTCATTTGCATCGCCTCTTTCCTGCTGCGGAAATCTGTCACCAGCTGCCTGCTGTTGTTGACTTTATTAGAATCTTTAGTCTGCTTCACTGAGCTTTCCCTTCTATCATGTTGTTGCTATGTAAAGGCCCTGGATTTCGTTCCTTGATCAACAATCTGCAGAAGTATGTTGTCTGCACGAGTTAGCAGGCTCTCTGGCAGGCAAACATAGCCAAACTTTCAGGTTAGTCTCAGACTCCGGATTGCAATTTTAATTTCCCATTAAATCTGTGAGAACCTGATTGCCATTGAAAAGTGAACACTAGCCAGCAGATTCCATAGACCCCTTACAATCCTCACAGTTGTTTCATTTTCCAAGTAGCACAAATTCCTGTGAGCTTCCTGAGTTAACGTGCTAAGAATCCGTAGTGAAGTAATTAGCAGCGTTGCTGATATAACAACACTGCACGGGCATCTACACAGAACTCCTAATTCTGTTACAGTTGCTGCTTGAGCTGAAGAAGCAACTCCAGGAGCTAGTAGTGGTAAGCTGTTGTCCGCTAGCGGACCAGTGAGTAATGGGTGTGTGTCACCCACTTTGCCTATGTGCTACTCTTGCATTGACTCTGTCTTTGTTATACCAGTTTGGAGAAGACTTCCCTCTCCAGGGATATCCATCGAGCACCTTTCACTAGTGCTGCGTTCACTAGATGGGCTTGTCTACACCGGCACTTTACAGCGCTGCAACTTTCTCACTCAAGGGTGTGAACCTCCCCCTCTCCCCAAGCACTGCAAGTTGCAGTGCGGCAAAGTACCAGTAGAGGCAGTGTGAGGGAGGCCCAGTGACTGGAGCCCCTGTGCTGTGTGTGAGCTGTGGCTCAGGATCTGCCCTTCTCAAGAGACTATTTACAGGGTTAGTCACTGAACTGCCCTCTGACACTCGATCCCCAAGTTCAGAAATCATTCTCCAGCAATGGTACAATCTGCATATAACAGCACTGGGGTGGGGAGGAGCTATCAGTGCCATGAAAGCAACTAGAGTCCAGCAGGCTTTCCATTTGGGTGTCTCATTGTGATGAGAGAACACATTCCACAGAAAAACAGGTGCGGAGGCAGCTGTTGTGATGCTCCCCACGGGTACCCAGGGTTGGGGAGCACCTTGCTGCTATTTGCCCTTAGCATGAAGGAGTCTTGTCTGTGTCTACTGTGGCTCAGCTCCCTAAAACCCCCAGCATATGGCAACACAAGCCCTGCCTCACAGGCCTCGCTCCCTCTTTCTAGGTTAGTGAATGCCTCACACCCGCCTCTTGTCTCTCTGAGCATTCCCTGTAATGTCCAGCCCCTGAGCACTCCCAGAAATATCGGGCTGCTGTTCCCAAAGGAACACATCAGCTTGTAAGATTCAGCTCAGTAACAGCACTTAGATATATTTATAGTGAAAACAAGAATATGTTTATTATTAAAGACTAGAGATTTAGGAGATCGAGCGTAAGCATAGTAGAAACAAATGGCTACGTATAAACAAAATCACAATACACTTTTTACCTAAAAACTCTTCAGTGTTTTCAACCGAGGTTGTCTAGATGCTGTTTTCATGCATGTAAATGCTCTGTCCATTTACTTCCCAGCAAGGTGTGTTCTGTGCCTTCTAGAAATATCCTAGACAGGGATAACTACCTTGGGGATTTTTTTTGTTTTATGTGCTCTTTCTCTGTTGACTTCACATCTCTTTGTTATGATGGAACGAGGCTTACAGAGTTTAATTCACAACCAACAGAGGTACACATTTCTTCCCTCCTGTCTGGAGGAAAGCCTGGTTTTCACCTTTGCTGGTGACTAATACTTTGATACAGACTTTAAGAACATCTTTTCAATCTGTATATACCTAATTCCTTACACTGTATCTCTACAGATATTTCACAATGCTATTAATGACCAGTGGGACGCTGGCTGTCATTTGAGACTCACATGACATTCTGTGGTGAACTAGAGTGTACATACCAGATATGCGATTTCTGCCACCCCTTGCCAGTTGGCAGTATGAGATTCCTGGCTCCCAGCTGACCTCCATTCTTACTTGTAAAGGGTGCTGGGGACAGAACTCTTCACAGAGAAGCAGGTCTGAACCTCTGCCTTTCATTTCAGAACTCTGACACCAGCAGTGCTGCAAAATAACCAGGGCAAATATAGTCTTCTTTGTGCAGCAACTCAAAGAGCTTTTAATGTTAAAGGTCAGATTTTCTGCCAGTGGCAATCAGGGAACAAGGCACTTAGTGGCATAAAGTGCTCACTCAACCAGGGGCCCAAAGTGGGCAGCACTAGCCACAGAAAGAGTGGCCATCATGCTCAGTGGAGTTGCTGACTTTAGTTATTTATCCGGATTGTGGTAGTGCTCTCTGTATGCTGTGTGTTCCAAACCCAGACACAGATGCAGCCCCTGCTCTGAAGAGCTTCAAGACAAAGAAGGATATTGGCATTGTAACACCCAGTCATAGTGATCAGGGCTGTGACTGGCATATGTCTTGCTAAATTATAGCTTTGGTGGAAGTTATTCATCTGTGGGGGTTTTGAAGTTAATGCACAAACAACCCTCCCTCCAGGATCCTGCTTAGTCCTCTTTCTCCCATGCTGATTCCTTCGTTGCTTCAGTTCCAGTGGCCTTACCCTTCTCTCCATGTCTACGAGCATGTACCCTTCTCTCCATATCTCCTGAGAGAGACACAGGAAATAGATAAGCTGATGAACTTGCCAGTTTTCTCTTTCTAGAAATGGGCCCTCAGGTGGGATCCAGATGAGGTGAGGATAATGGCTTTGTGGGTGGCAAAACACAACCCCATGGTAGCCTCTGCCAATGATCCCCACTTTGGGGGAACTGAGGCACAGAGTTAAGTGACTTGCCCATAGTTACAGGAAGTCAATGACACAACCATGGATCAGAGCTCAGCAGTTCCTGGCTAATGTTCAGGTCGTTAGATCACTTTGCCTCTCTGAAGTTAACGACTGAGCCTATTTTCATTTATACTGAGGCCCCTTCACATGCCATGGCACAAGAATTTCACCCTTTATCTCTGAACTGCAGATTCCAGTTGTGCTATACCACATGGGTGACAAATATGCATAGGTAGAAGGCTCACACATGGCCCTTCATGCCATGATACACTTATGGTACCCTACACATAGAGGAAACAACTTCACATTGGCTCCCACTATACTGGCATAGAGGGAAGCATTGGGGACAGATGAGGGAGAGACCACTGGGTCTATTCAAATATGAATCCAGTATCTGTGGACCCTACTGGTGAGTTACAGTTCATTGATGGAGAACAGTCATGGAGGGGCTGCCCATGGCCTGATGGAGGATTACGTCCTCCCCTGCATTCTACAGAGTTTTTAGTACAAAGCCTGTTTATTTGGGCTTTTGTACACAGGGGGTGTATTTCAGCCAACTGCACACCACTCCTATCACTAAGCAGGGGAGTTAGGTGTGTTCATCTGGGAGGGACTATGCCTCTAGCCCTTGGAATTTTGTTTCCCACATTTTTACTTAGCGGTGTTTCTTGATTCTTAATGAAAATAAAAAACAAACTTCAGCTGAAGCAACTTCCTCTCCTCTGCTGGCTTGCCTGGGCCATTTTTATTGTTTTGGCCAGACATTCAGGGAGTTCGAAATGCAGCTGCGAAAACGCAAGTGTCTCCGTTTCTTTGGCTTCTGAGCCATGTGGGTTCATGTGAGCCTAGGCACCTGGCCAACAGCTTTCCTAAAAGTCAGGGTCAAGGCAGTCCACAAGATGCTTTGCTGCATAGTGCTTTTTACATCAAGTGAATTACAATTAACTACACATCTTGCTAATTCTTATCTTTACTTCCTATAGCTGCAGGAGAGATGTACAGTAAAGGAAACTCACTAATATTGTTCTATACTTAATCATAATACTTAGTAGTCTGGCACAGATGCATAAGAGCCTCCATATGAATGCAGCTTGAAAAAGCGACTGAAACCAAGCTTCTGTTTATTAATATCAGTCCTATGCTGAATCTGCAATGATTATTCCAATGAACTGGCTGACCAAACAGTTTACCAGAAGGATATTTTAAAATGCTGCAGGTCTGAGAAAAATATGAGTTCTCAAACTGCACAGCAGTTAAAAACATGTTTTAGGAGTTAATGAAGCAAGAACAGGACTTGCTTGGCAGAAGTCATGCTTTTTTTCCTGGAAGGTGCTGGCTAAGCTGGCTGCATAAAATCTAAACAAAATCCACAGTTTCTGAAACACTGTCCATAGCTGCTGCGGTTTTGTTTGTGTAGCTGTAGGTGGTAAGAAGTTAAACTGTAACTGCCAGTTAGTTATTGGCACTTTTTTAACCCGGTGACACTGGGAGCAAGATTTCACAGTATTAACCATCAGTAAGAAGAGAATTTCTGGGCTAGATTGAAATCCTGATGCCAGGAAAGCAAGTATTGGCTCAGAAGGAAACAGATTTTGATGATTGATAAGCTGTGCAAATGAGTCCTTATGTTTAATGTAGTTTAGGAACTTGTTTCTGTACACAAAAGCCACTTAAAGCTGAAGTTTTTGCTGGTTAGAATAAGGAAAATGAAAGAGAACAAATGTAAAACATCCATCACCCCTGTATCAGGCTTCAGAAACTCTGGGTATGTCGACACTGCAATTAAAAACCCACTGCTGGCCCTTGGCAGCAGACTCAGGCAATGGGGTTGTTTAATTGTGGCATAGATGTTCGGGCTCGGTCTGTGACGTAGGAGAGTCTCAGAGCTTGGGCCTCAGTATAAGCTGGAATGTCTACACCGCAATTAAACAGCCCAGTGTACTGGATCCAGCTGGCACAGGCCAGCCGTGAGTGTCTGTTTTCAGAGGTTATGTCTACACTGCAATTAAAGTGACTCTTGGAGTTGGAAAGATAGAGGTGCCGTAAACAAAGAGCAAGGATGTTACAGTTTTATTGCCATCTACAAATTGCAAAAAAAAATTTGGAGCTGATCTTCCCCAAAGTTTGGGTGTGTTTTGGGTGCAGAGTTTAGCCCATTTAATTTTAACTCTTGTATCCTACTGTCAGAGAGAAGTCCCCATGTGCGGATGAGGTGATAAATTGCCGCCTCTTTGCATTCTGCTATCTTCGTAGAATCAAAGTCTCATAGAAATTAGAGATGGGACTCGGTAGGTTATCCCCTGCCAGTGCAGAGTGTGTTCAGTTTTGGGACTGAGTACTGAGCTTCTGTGTAGTGTGGGTTAAAGAAAAGCAGCTTTACGGGAACTGGGAAAGAATCCACATCCTCTAAGTGGTCAGGAAGGAATAGGTCTGTTGATTCGCAGTCAGCCTCCTACAACATGCCGCTGGAAAACCTCTTTAGTGACAATGTCTTATTTTCAGACTAAATCACACATCCTGCTGGATTATCAAATCTCAAGGAGAAAACCCAAATGTTGCTAAAGTCCATGCTGGGAATGGAAAACAAAGCTAGAGGAATGTTTTGTCTGGACTTCTTTGAGTTGTGCAAAAAGGAGCACACAGCTGGGCTAAGAATGCTGGGCGAAGAATGCTTGTAAGTCTGGCTGGGTGCCTCACTTTGAAAGATAAACAAATAACCTGCACACGAGTTAAAACCAGAGTTAAATGGAGAATATTGTGTTTGCCACTGGTTCTATCCAGTGGCAAGAGGATCAGAAATAAAGAGCCTAGTGTTCCATTCACTGCCATTCGTTTTACTGTGGCTCGGTTTTATCCACCTATGTCTATGTTTTTTATTGCACTGCCGAGAGTGTTTATGTAACAATGACAGCGCTGAAAACAGGAAATATAAACTGGAAGCGTTTTCTTGTTTCACGATGGCTCTAACTCATTTGATTGTTGTGGCCATTTTTCTTCTTGTCTAAATGGAAAATATACCAGTTCATATCTACAGAGCCTCAGCAAGGGGAAGGCGATTTGTTCCTTTTCATGGTAACTAGGTTTTGTTCCAGTCAGGGAGTAAGGAGTGAAGGATCAGATGAAGATATTAGCACCTGCAGCTTGAGGCAGCAGAAATCGGTGCCAGTTAGGGCTGGTCTTCACTAGCGCGGGGGATCGGCTGTAGATACGCAATTTCAGCTACGTTAATAACGTAAAGCTGACTTACCTGCCATCTTCACGGCGGCGGCGGTCGGTGGCGCGCTCCCCCATCGACTCCAGCTTGCACCTTTTGGCGAGCTGGAGTTACGGAGTCGACAGGGGCGCCATTGGCGATCGATTTATCGCGTCTTGACGAGACGTGATAAATCGATCGCCATAAGATCGATCTCTCCTGGCTCTAGTGAAGACAAGCCCTTAGTGAAGCCTGAAACCTGCTAGAAATGTGGTTTCAAACTTTTTTTTTCTGGTGACCCAGTTGAAGAAAATTGTTGATGCCAGCAACCCACCGGAGCTTGGGATGAGGGGTTTGGGGTGTGGGAGGGGCTCAGGGTTGGGGTACGGGAGTGGGGTTGGGAATGAAAGATTCAGGGCATGGGAGGGGGCTCTGGGCTGGGGCAGGGGGTTAGGGTGCAGGAGAGGGTCTGGGTTGGGGGTGAAGGCTCTGGGGTGGGACCAGGGATGAAGGATTCAGGGTGCAGGAAGGGTCTCTGGGTTTGTGGGGGTTCAGGACTGGGGCAGGGGATTGGGGTATGGGCTTACCTCAGGCTCTTGGTTAGTAGCACAGTGGGGGTGCTAAGGCAAGTTCCTTGCCTGTCCTAGCAACACAGACCACGATACACCCTGGAAGCAGCCAGAAGCAGGTCTGGCTCCTAGGCAGAAGCACGCAAATAGCTCCATGTGGCTCTGGCCCACAGGCACCCCCCCCCCACCCTATTTCCCATTGGCCCCAGTGCTTGGGACGGGGGCAGCACATGGAGCCCTATGCCCCTCACCCTGCCTAGGAGTCGGATCTGCTGCTGGTCACTTTGGGGGCAGCGAGGTATTGGAACAGGTAGGGACTAGCCTGCCTTAGCTGGGCAGCACCGCTGATGGGACTTTTAACAACCTGGTCAGTGGTGCTGACCAGAAACACCGCAACCCAGGATTGGGTCACATCCCGCAGTTTGAAAACCGCTATGCTAGAAGACTGTTCTTTATGCTTATGGCAGCAGGTGCCAGGAATGGAGACCAGGTAAGGCTGCAGGAATGTTCACAACAAGGGAAAGACAAAAGGAGGCTGAACATCAGAAGGAAATTGATGCCCAGGATGAGATTATATGAACTATGTCACTGGTAGCTTGATAACCCGGCCCTCAGAAGGCCATCTCCTCTCAAGGAGACTGCTGGCACGTGGAGTGGTGAATGACACTTCTGTCTGCCCTCCTGGCCTTAGATATCCCAGGAGGGATCCATCCTAATGGAGGGCAGGAGGTTACACCCAGTCCCTCCCTCAGAGTTTTCCACTTGCAGAAAGGAGAGCTTTAAGTCTGGCCTCTACCTAGGACCCCCAGTGACAGGGGCTGGCAAATAGACATACTGAACCAGAGCATCCCCAGCAGCCCTACTTATGTCAGCTCCCATGTCCGCCCATTATCTTGCTCTGCACTGGGCTCCTATGGCCACCCCAAGGGAGGAGAGAGACTTTTTAATCTCCACAGCCTTCGGCCCCAGTGGATTTACTGCTGCTATGGCATTATGCTGATGCAAACCCAGGCTGAATTTAGCTATCAGCGTGTAGGAGATTGAACTAACTCAGGCCATACATGTTAACCCTCTGGCCTCATTTTCCAGCTTTATTTGAGTGGCAAAGGCTGAGGAAGGGCAGAGAGGAAGGAAAGGAAATGTGTCTCTTTCCTGCTGTCCTGTTAAATAATTATATCCAATATGCAAGTGTCTGTGCTTTTGAGGCTTGGTTCAGGCAGCCTTACAGGTTTAGGGTTTGGTGGATGACATGGGCATTATTCTATAACAAATAGAAATGCCATCAGCAGTATGTGCAGTATTATTTATTAAATGGTGCTAAGTGCTTTGCAGAAGACAGATCGGAAACAGGGCTCGTCCTGGAGAGAGTATAGTCTTGACTGGGACCCTGTTATTCACATTAGTGAGCAGTTATTCATGTGAGTCCCACTAAAGTCAGTGGGAGTCAGAGTGTGGCCCTAAACCTGTGTGCGCGTCTCTTTTGTCATTCTTGTTCTTTGGGGCAGAAACAAGGCTGACTTCAATATCTGGGGAGCTGTTACTGAAGTTACTTATGGTGTTGGGAGACCCAGTCCTTTGATTTCCGCTCCTCCCTGTGAATTTCCCTTCACAGATCACCCCCTCAGTTACGCCTCATGCTGTCTTCCTCTTCCCCCCACTCAAAACTAAATGTGGGATTTATTCACAAATCACAACATAATGGTTTTCCTATAGCTTTCCTTGCAGCACAGTTTGGACTTATGCGGGGGTGGTGGATAGGGTTGCTATCCATCCAGTTTTCACCCACATAGTCTAGGTTTTGACTTGTGTGTCCGGGTGCCATTTGACAAGCCCTGATATCTGGTTTTCTTTATCTGGGGGGAAGAGGCAGAGCAGGCGATGGGATCATGGGGAAGAGCAAGGGGTGGGGCCTTGGGGGCGTGGTCACCAGTCAGTAGAAATGTGGCACCCCTAGGGGTGGACAGGCAATGTGCATGTTTGGGTAACCTTGCAGTGGTGAAGGTGGGATATAATGGGGGGATTTACCTATGAAAGCAAAGAAGAGATATTGGAAAAGGTATAATCAAAATTTGCAAACGACCTGGATATGTGAAGCAAGGAAGAAGAAAAGTCAAAGCTCACCCCCACATTATGGGCTTGAGTGACAGGGAGCATAGTGATGTTGTCAACAGTGACAGAGAAGGTGGAAAGTAAGGAGTGTAGCTTGGGCTTTGTTCAGATTAAACTGATGACAGGACAACAAGGAGCTGTCAGAGGATCACTGTTGGTCTTGGGATTGGATGGGAGGTACCAGGTCAGGGTTTGAGAGTTAGATTTGTGAATCATCAACATATTGGTCACAGCTGCAGCCATATGAATAGATGAGGTTGCCCAGAGAGAGGGTGTAATGAGAGAAGAGCAGGGAGTGAAGCACAGAGCCCATGGGTACTTCCCACAAACAGTAGCAGAGAATGCCCCGTAAAGAGAGAGGCTGAAAGAACAGTCACAGGTAAGAGAGGATGGTAGCATGAAAACCCAGTGGGGATAAGCTGTCTAAGAGAAGAGGACAGTCAACAGTATCACAAACACTAGAGGAGTCAAGGAGCAGAAAAATGGAGTAGAGACCCTAAGAACTGGCCAAAAAGAAGTAATTAGAGATTTTTGCTTTGTTAAATGCATACAAGATAATAAGCTGTGGACGAGAAAGTGCAGGAAGGAAGCAGCAGGTGATGTTAGTTCTGATTCTGACAAGAACATAGAGGGATAAAGATGCAAGAATCATTTTTATTTTGAGAACAAAAATGTTCCTCACATTTCATTCTGGTCTTGTCAGATGGCTGGTTGGATCCACGTCATTAAAGTGCTGTACACCCGGTTAGGATTCACCCAAGTGTGCAAAGGCCAAGATGTGAGACGGCAGTTGGATTATTTTTCACCCAATGAAGCAAACAGGTTCTGCTGGTCTTGTTTTTGACGTCTAGGGAAAGAGCAGGGCTATTTTTGTCCTTGCTGGATTTTGGTTAAAGGAGGGCACTGAGGTCTTGTTTGTTACCCTTTCTTACACAATACCGAGGAAACTGCTGTGAATTGACAGTGGCATTTCTGTGTTGGAGATTAATATGGAAAAGGGGAATTAACAGGTAGGCTGAAGGTGAGTGCGGTTACTGCCACTGATTGGCTACAAACTGGGCATGTAGCTAGTCTCTGCTAAAGCAGCCTATTATTCTTGTTACCTGCTCTCCCACTCTTGCCACTCATTGGTTTGTTTAACCCATCCTTTATGCCTCCTCTGTTTAGGCCTGATGCAGCAAAGTCATGCACGTGCTTAACTTTGGGTGCTAGAAGTAGTTCCATTGATTTCAATAGGACTGTTGATAAGTGGTATAGTCAATTGTTTGACCACACTTGGTTATGAAATATATTCAGGAGACTAAATAATCAGTATCAGTCAGATTTATTGTTCTAAGCCAATAATAGCATAATACAGGAAAAAGGTTCTCTGGGAAACTGTCTCCCGCGGTGTTGTTACATTCAACTTACTGAATGTGTCAGGTGTGCTCCCAAAGTCATATATTTCAGCTGGCAGTATTTATAGGATGATTTTAAAGTTACACATCTCTTTACATGTCACTAAAATCCAACCCATCAGTTGTCTCAGTGCCTTAACTTGTTGTTCTGTTCCTTTCCTTGTCTTTGTTTTGGATATTAGCATTCCAGGTTCTGATCTGTGTAGGTACTGCTAAGGCTTATATCAGGGTGGAACAATCATATATATTGTCCTAATCCTTTAGGATGTTCCAGTACTGGCTTGTAAGAATAGCTCCCTACCTGTTGCTATGGTAAAATACTTGAGGAGGATGTGAAATCAGGGCATGGGTTTGGCAGCAGTTGAAAAGATGATGATGGTGGGGATACTGTAGAAGACAAACAGATGATAGGATGCCAAAGAAAATAATGCAAATGCTCCAAGGTCAGTCAGACCTAGAGGCCAGCCACCACCTAGGTGGCAGGGACATGACCAACCTGGACTTAATGGAGGAACAAGCCATATACAGGAATGAATGGGGATGCTGTACAGCCTCCCATGTCTGCAAAGATGCTCTGGGACCGGAGAGATGCCTTGGAAAAAACCTCTGCAAATTATTGTCTTTATTCATCTCATTTAGGCTGAGAAAAAGAAAAATGAGCAAGTCTTTAGCTGGTGTCAATAAGTGTAGCTCCATTGCGGAGGTGGGCAAACTATGGCCTGCGAGACTGTCCTGCCTGGCTCTTGAGCTTCCAGCCAGGGAGTCTTCCCCCGGACCTTCCCCCGCAGCCTCAGCTCGCCGTGCTGCCAGCGCTCTGTGTGGCAGGGTTGCGAGCTCCTGCCAGGCAATGCGACTGTGAGAGCAGTTGTGTAGTGTAGTGTAGTGTAGTGTATTAACTTGCTTCCCATAGGAATGTGCTACATACAGTGTGCTACTTATGATTGCCAGTCCTGGTGCTCTGACCGGCATAGTAAGGGAGTTGGGTGAGGGAGTTGGATAAGAAGGGGGTCCCAGGATCAGTCAGGGGACAGGGAGCAGGGGGCAGTTGGATAGGGCGTGGGAGTCCCGCGGGGCCTGTCAGGGGGCAAGGGTGTGGATAGGGGTTGGGGCAGTCAGAAGTGGGGGAGGGGTTGGATAGGAGGTGGGGTATCGGGAGAGGGTGGTTAGGGGACAAGGAGCAGGAGGGGTTGGATGGGTTGGAGGTTCTGAGGGGGGAAGTCAGAGAGTGGGAAGGGGGTCAGATAGGGCATGGGGCCAGGCTGTTTGGGGAGGCACAGCCTTCCCTACCCTGCCCTCCAGACCATTTTGGAACCCCAGTGTGGCCCTCAGGCCAAAAAGTTTGCCCACCCCTGGTTTATACTATGGGCACACACAGTCTAGGGCAGACAGACCAGCAAACTCCTGATTTTTGTTGTTTGTTTCAGTGGGAGAGGGATATCCATTTTCAGAGCCATAATCTAGTGTCCCATAAATACTTCTTTTTAGGCATTCTGGATATGGCTACACCGTAATAGAAACTGTGACTGCAGCCTAGATAAATCATCAAGCACCCAGAAAGGAGAATGTTCTCTTTAGCTCACGTCACAACCCTGGGGTGAGTTTTCCCCAGGTAAACCATTTCCTCATAACAACTTCAGTAACTGGTAATTGATCCTGGGCCTGTCTGGCTCAACTGATTGCAAAGCCAGAGTGTCCGGTACGTATTTATAATATAGTCAACTAATTTAGCCACTTCCTCTGGCTGACCCAAGCTGAACTAACCTCCACTCTGTAAAAGGGAAGGTCACTGAACAGCATGAATGGGACTAAGAAGAGGTAGTGAAAGAGAGGATCTTAAGGTACCCTGCCAGGGAAAAAATGGGGGGTATTTCTTTTCCTTCCATAAATAGAATGGACCCATTTGAAATGAAACAATATAGGTCTCCAAACCAATAAGCTTCTGCAACACAAAGTGGAAACCTGTTCAATACATAACTAAGGTGCTCAAAAAGCTTGTTGTTTTTGTTCATTCAGGAAGCATTCATTTAAAAGGGCCTCATTGTGTCAGAATATATGTTTGGCTAGGAGCACCAAAACTGTGTTCTCTCATTGTCTTATGAGGGTCATTTCTTCAAAGATTAACTTGGGAATGTTCTTTACCTTCTGTTGTGCAGGAAGGTAATTTTTTCCCCCCTTTGCTAAAAAATAGCTCTTTGCTTAGCAAAAGTGCTCTGTAATTCCTTCCCTGTGTTTTTCTGGCTGATTGCGTAATTAGCCAACATATTTAATTAATAATGGTGGCTAAAGGAACAAGGAGAGAACTGGCCTGCTATGGACAGCCTTTTCTTTTCAAAGTGCAGTTCTGAGGAGTGAATCTGTCAAAATGCCATGGTGAGTTCCATGGTAATTGATTTGGGCACAGCGGCAAAATGAGGACAGAAACTTGCATGGAATTAAGTAGTATGCCGCAACTTTTTGCACAAGGAAAGGGCAGTACCTGCTGATCACCCACACTCTCCTATGCCAAGAATTTAATGGGTTCCAGTGGGGAGTTACAGGGCTCCTGACCATATAAAGGTAACTAGCACCAGAGTTACAGAGCTGCTTATCAGAAAACCCATAACATGCGGTTGGCTCTCCGCAGCCTGCCCCCCAGGACTCAATTCTCTTTGAACCCTAACGCCCTCCCCGCTGTGAGGGACACAGGGCGCAGCATGGTGAGGACCTCGGCCCATGAGGGCCACAAGGTCTGACTTTGGTCTGCAAAGGCCACAAGGTCTCGCCCTATCACAAGAGCCCAAGGCCCATCACCAAATTCCCAGGTTTTTGCTTCTGGGAACTATTCATTTTATTCTCTTAACCACACTGGAAAGGAGTGGGTTCCACATGGCCCCTGCACTAGGCTAAATCCTGAGAGCTGGGGAATGCTGGCCAACCAACACCCTTCTTCCCTGCTGGCCAGTGGGTGCCAGAGACTCATGAGAGGAATTACCTATTGTCCCTTGGCAAGTACCTCCTTTCCTTGCTACTGGGACTATCCCCCTTTCACCACTGACCCCATCAATTTCCCCCACCTGTTGATACAGGTGGGTGGCATTGGTGCTTCTGTGATTCCTGATCAAATCACCATATTCTGGCAAACTCAGCCTGAGATCTGGAAGTCACGCTGGAGTCTTTCCAGCTAGTGCATCATAACCAATAGAAATTCCGATGCTAGAAGATCATTAGTAATTCTGTTTATGATGCACAAACCGAAATACAATCCAGTTCTCTCTCCCAGAGCTGAATCGGTGCTGCACTGTGAACTCAAGTCATAAAACTGGTAGGAACTTAGGGCCAGATTTTGCTCTGTGATATTTGTCTGCAATTTAAAATGAATTATGATTCACACTAAACCAGAAAGGTACAGTCAAGTGATTACAGCAAAGTGAATGATTGTTGCTTACAACTAGGATGGAATGTGGACCTTAGTCCAAGAAGGGAGCAGAATTGAATCTGACTCCACTGAGCAAGAATGCACCATTGCTACTTGATTGTTTTCCAGAGCAGAACCAGCCATTTAAGTGGGAGGGTCAGATCATAATGTGCAGTACACTTTGCACCGTACTGCTGTCACATGCTGGAGCGAAAGTAGGTAGCTGGTTACAGGTGGACCATTGCAGTGAAGGGAGACACTGCATCAAGACCGGGGCACAGTCTATGCCTGCTGATCCTTGGCTGCTATAATATTGGGGTTATTGGCAACCACTGTAGCTTAGAGCAGCCTTTAGATTACATTTACCTCCTCTCTGGCTGTGTTGTGTACTCCTCAGCTATACTGAAAGTCTGGCTTGGAATATTTTTTATGGTAAAAGAAAAAGAAGGCTAGAGCGTGACAAAGTAGAAATATCACCAACAGCTGGGATCTTGATAGCTGCCAAGATAACTGGTCAGGGCTTGACTAGGAGACCCTACAGAGCCCACAAAGATAAAGCGAAGGTGCTGCAGGGAGCGGAATATTTGATTCAGTGGGGGGCGTTCTTCCTCCGAGTGAGTACTGAACCAAAGCCAAAACAAAGAAAAGATCCACCTCCTAGAGGTGCATCTGGAGGAGTAAACCCAATGTCTTGACCATTCATCATTTCATATTCCTTGGT
This sequence comes from Dermatemys mawii, assembly GCA_007922305.1. Taxonomy (NCBI): domain Eukaryota; kingdom Metazoa; phylum Chordata; order Testudines; family Dermatemydidae; genus Dermatemys; species Dermatemys mawii. The sequence continues at coordinate 31,799,394 of ML677352.1, forward strand.
ACTTTTGATAAGATCCTTTATTGGTGTCCTGGCCAAACTACTATATAAGTAATTACATTCTGCATACCTAAAATTACTTTGTGTAGTATGGTAGTTGCAGCAATTCAGAAGTGAAGGAGTGTTGCTGTGAGCTGTTAAACAGTCACCATGTTTTGCCCAAGAGGTGACTGCGTTTTAGCTGTGCCAATATATGCATAGCATTGTAATATGTTTTAAGATCCTTTTGGACAAATGACAGTGTACAGGCATTACCATAGTGTGTAAGAAGCATAGGCCAGGACCCCATTGTGATAGGCACTGAACAAACACAACAAAATGATGGTTTTCAAAGGGGGTCTCATCATGGCATATGCGTTTTCCCAATTCTTCATCCAAAGCCGTGCTATACTGCCACTTATGTTGGCAAAACTACGTCACTCAAGGGTGTGAAAAACACACACCGCTGAGCGAGATAAGTTTTGCCAGCATAAGCAGTAGTGTGCATAGCACTACATCGGGGGCTTTTCCCACCCACATAGCTGCTGCCACTCATTGGAGGTGGTTTAATTCTGTCGCCAGGAGAGCTCTTTCCCATCGGCACCGAGCAGTTACACAAGAGATCTTACAGCGGCATAGCTGCCTTGGTAAAGCTGTGCCGCTGTCAGGTCTCTAGTGTAGATATAGCCTTTGACTATGATTGCAATGGTCACTTGCACACAAACTCACCGTGTTTGTGTGATGTAAAATTTGAAGGCAGAGAACCTGATTCTCTGTTGCCCTGCCCCTTCTATAGATACTTATGCCAGGGCACAGTGCATGCAAAGTGGGTGTAACCATGGGGGGCAGGTGAAGCTTCTCCTGGGGGAGGCTAGCCTCTTCTGGCTGAGGCCCCACCCCCACTCACTGCTCTCAGCACATACCCTGGTGGCCCTGGCTGGGGTGGCGGGGGAGGGGGATGGGAGCTCGGTTGAGTTTATGAGGGGGCTGAGAGCTCAGCTGAGAATGCAGTGACATACACTCCCTGGCTCCCTCCCAGTTCTGTCTATGGCCCCGTCCATGGTTCCACCCCTTCCCTCTGCCCCTGTTCCACCCGCAGCCCCCTCTCAGTTCTGCCCCCACTCCACCTCTTCCTCCCCCGCTGCAGCCCCAAGACCAGAAAAGCTCTGTGCCCGCACTGTGGCTAGCCCTGGGGCCATAGCAGGGGAGATTTTTCAGGTGGCCCCAAATCTGCCACTGACCCCAACCCTTGGTGGTGTGAGGTTTGGGGAGCCCTAGCCTCCATTCGGGCCGTGCTTTGGTGTAAATGGCTATCCAAGCCGCATGCAAATGAAAAATAATGCTCAGAGTTTTTTTGCCTGGAATTTTAACAGCTACTTTTGAATATCTGTCTCGTAAAGCATGACTGTGAGGGGAGATCAGAGGCTCAATAGATGAATGGATTTAGAAAGTTTGGGCCTGATTTCCCCAGGACCATGCACCTCGTGTGATCATTTACACCACTGTCACTGTGCATGTAACTCATAGTGTTTTACATCCACTTGCATAGATGTAAAAGATTGTACAAGGTGCAAGGCAATGGAAAAATGAGGACTTGAATCTAACCAAAACATTTTGAAGTGAGCAGTTTTCCTACGGAACTTCTGTTTTACCTATTTCTCTAGTGCCATCTTGTGGCTGCTCCTTTTGTTCAATCATATTATACTCCATGTGACTATACAGTAGTTTGCCATTTTGACTGAGGAACTTATGTTCAATGTTATATCTATATTTTAAAGACCATGAGAACTCTACCTTTAGCACGTGTGTGTTTTTAATTGCTTTTGATAGATATTTTCCCACATTTTCTTTCTTTTTTTAACCTATTTGATTATATGCACAGTTGCCTGTTTCTGGAATGGTCTTTCCTTAAGCAAGGAAGTGTGCTTTGTTTTTGCCAGGCTGGTATTGCACCCAGAAGAAAGTGGCCATTAGAGCTGGGTGGGAAATGGGTTTCCCATTTTGTAAACATTTCTAGATTTTTTTTAAAAAAGATTCCTATCCTGTGGGTCAAAAATCTCAAACGTTTATAAACAAACAAAAAAGTTTGGGTCAATTGAGATATTTTATTTTTGATAACTTTGAAACATTTCATTAGATTTTGACCATTTAAAAAAAGTACTAAACTTCTAAATGAAAAGTAATTTTGAAAATGTCAACATAAAATGTTTGGAGAACTTCCAAAGATTTTGTAAAAAAAAATGTGTTGAGAAATTTATTGAAACCAGTAATTTCCTTAAATAAGATGAGGAAGACTTTGTAGCACCTTAGAGACTAACCAGTTTATTTCAGCATAATAAAGTAATTTCCTGTGACATTTCAGCTTCAATGAATCAATGTTTTCGGATGGGAAAAAAAGTTTTTTAATAAATCTCAGCCCACTCTAGTGGCCATCTTACAATGTGGCTCTTCTCTGAAAAGTGACTCTACACGTGGCATTGTGATGTTCCATGTACTACATCCCCTCTCCAGGATTTCAGGACAAATGTGCTCAGGTTTCAAGTAAAAGGATGATAGGTGGGGAGCTGAGAGAGTAATTTATCTGCTCACCCTTCAGGCAGCCTGGAGTCTGAGGCCTTGGTTACACTGGCGCTTTATAGCGCTATAAAGCCTCCAGGAGCGCTATAACTCCCTACCCGTCCAGACTGGCGAGGAACGTAGAACGCTATAAACCCACAGTTATACTGGTCCTGGTAATCCTCCCTTCCCAGAGGGTTAACAGCTAATGCGTATTCAGTGATCCGTATTATCGCAAGTGTGAACGGGCATTAACACTCCAAGCACTACAATGCTTGGACCTCTGGAGCCATTTAAGGCAACTGACTTCTCTTCCCTTTGTTTTGAACTCGGCTGGAGGAATGCAGAAGTACATTTTCAGAGTTTCTCTCTTAACTCGGCAGATAAGCAATGCAAATGTTTACAGAGGGAGTCTGTGTGAAATACAAAGCCTGCTAGTCTTCTCTGTCAAAGGACACTTACTGACAGGCTCTCAGAAGGACGAACTCTCTCCCTCCGCATACATACGTTCCCCCTCATCCCCATCGTTTGAAAAGCACGTTGCACCCAGCTGAATGCTGGGATAGCTGCCCATAATGCACCACTCCCAGTGCCGCTGCAAGTGCCACAAATGTGGCCACGCTATACCGCTGGCGGGTCTCAGTGTGGACACGCTATAGCGCTATCCCTATAGCTGTATACGAGGACAGGTGTCATAAGTATGAACTAGCCTAGAATTAGTGTTTACCTTTAAGGGGTTCAGCTAAAGGTAACCTGAGAGGTGGACAACTGACCAATGAGAAATTCCTCAGGAGACAAAGGATTTTGAGTTTCAGTTTCTCTCTGGCGCTCTCTCTGTTCACCTCAGCTATGGGATGAACACAGCTATGTCTTTCACTGTAACTATAGTTTCTATCAAGTACTGTAGTCAGTAAGTTCACCTTCTTTTTATCACTTGGAGGGTTCTCAGTGATGAGTGGTGGTTGGGTGCTTCTTGATATTGTAAGCTTCAGCAGAGATATCAACAGTGGGAGAAAGTTGCCTCGGGGGAGAGGTTTGGTTTCTGAATCCTTTTGTTGATTATGGTAGATGCTGTTCTATTGATGGTTATAAGGGATTTATTCCTTTCTTTTTTTCTTTTATTAAAATCTTTCTTTTAAGAATCTGACTGCTTGTTTTCCATTGTGTAAGATCCTGGTTTTGGATTGGGCACGTCTCGCAGGATCAGGCGAGGTTTGTTTTTTTTTCTCTCAAGCTTCCCAGTGAAGGAAGAAGTTTGGGGGTTTAGTGGAAAGGGAAAGAAGGGTCCCAAACTACCCTAGTCTTAGTTTGGTGGTGGCAGCTACTAAGTCCAGACACAGAAGAAGTTGTGTTCTGAGGAAAAACATTTTAACCCAAGCTGGTAAAATAAGCTTGCAGGGGGAGGGGGGATTGTTATTTCTTTTTCATGTGGGTCCCCACATCTGTACCCTAGAGTTCAGAGTGGGGAGGCAATCCTGACAACAGGTATAACCAAAACCGCTATAAAGCTGTAAGTGTAACCAAGCCCTCAGTTAAACTGAGTTCTTTCCACATCAACACCAGTAGAAAACATGATGGCTTTACGGGACTAACAGGAGTCCAAAGTAGCAAGCTAAAGTGCTCACTGAATACCCACAGAGCAGATTTGTTGAATAAGAATGGTCAGGAGAAATTTTCCTCAGAATTCTAACCGATTTAAAAACTGGTTGGAGTCATAGACCAGGTAGCCTGGATGGTTTTGATTGAACCACTTTCAGATGTAAATTGATACACTTTTAAGTTGTAAATTTTGACTTATGAAGCTTGTATGCCTGGGATCATAGCAATGTAGGGCTGGAAGGAAGCGCGAGAGCTCTTCTAGTCCTTCCCCCCTTATGCAGAAGCAGGATTACATATACTTAGACTATCCCGGACAGGTACATGTTTAAGCTGTTCTTAAAAACCTCCAAGGTCAGGGACTCCACAACCTTCTTAGGTAATGCGTTCCAAACTGTCCTTATAGGTACAAAGTGTTTCCTCTCTAAGAGGAGCTGGAAGGTGTAAATACCAGCTTGAGGAGACATATCTGCACTAGCCTAAATTGAGTGGGCCTGCTAAAAACAGCAGTGTAGCTCTCGCAATGCTAGCCACCCCAAGTATCTACCTATGGTCTGAGACAGGACTGTACTCACGATGGCAAGCCTTTCCCATCACAGCAGCATGAGAGGCTACAGTGCTATGTTTAGCAGGCTGGCTCAATCAGAGCTAGAGCAGGTCCATTTCCTCAAGCTGGAAGTGACAACTTACAGCTCCAGTGTAAACATACAGACTGTCTCTCCCTTTACCATCCTGTCAGAATTGTAGTGAGTGGAACTTCCTCAGGGCTTGGTTACACTGGCACTTTATAGCGCTATAAAGCCCCCACGAGCGCTATAACCTCCTCCCCGTCCACACTGGCAATGCACGTAGAGTGCTATAACCGCTGAGTTATAGCGCTCTTGTTAATCCACCTCCGCATGGGGAATAAGGGCTGTAGCGCAGCTGCTGTAGTGCTACAGCAAGAATGTGGACACCCACTGTGCATTAATTGGCCTCCAGCCCATCCCATAATTCCCGTTCGAGCCACTCTGGTCATCACTTGCAAACTCTTTTGTCCTGTCCTCAGGTGACCACATGTCAGACCCGCCCTTTAAAGTTCCAGGGAAATTTGAAAATCCCCTTCCTGTTTGCTCCAGCCAAGTGTGGCGTGCTCTCAGGGAATCCTTGCAGGTGATCATTCTCATTGATCTGATTGATTGCGTGGCGTGGTCTCAGGGAATCGTTGCAGGTGATCATTCTGATTGATCATCATGACTCCACGTGCCATGCCTCCTCGCAATAGGTGATCCCCAGCATGGAGCAATAGCGAGGTGCTGGACCTCATCAGCTGTTGGGGGGAAGAGGCTGTTCAGTCTCAGCTGCGGTCTAGCCGCAGGAATTTTGATACCTATGGGCAGATATCACGGGCCTTGGCAGAAAGAGGCCATGAGCGGGACACTCTGCAGTGCCGTGTTAAGGTAAAGGAGCTTAGGAATGCGTATCGCAAAGCCTGCGAGGCAAACGGCCGCTCCGGGGCAGCCCCGGTGACTTGCAGATTTTATAAGGAGCTGCATGCAATACTTGGTGGTGATCCTACGGTCACTCCATCAATCACCATGGACGCTTCCCAGCCCACCAGTGAAGGGGGCGGGGGAGGAGGAGGACGAAGACCAGGAGGATGAAGAAGAGGAGAAGGATGAGGACGAGGCGGCAGTGACCCAGGGCACGGAGGAGTCCCTGGACGCATGCAACCAGGAGCTCTTCTCAACCCAAGAGGGCAGCCAGCCACAGCGTCCGGCGGTTGCAGGGCCCAGCTCAGCAGTGGATTGCGGAGGTAAAGCTGCTTTTCAATGGGGAAGGCAGGCAGCTTGGGGTGGAAAGGGATGCAGGGGGCATTCCACCTGGAGCTCTTCTCAAGCCAGGAGGAGGGCAGGGGGGCATGCAGCCAGGAGCTCTCCTCTAAAGCCAGGAGGAGGGCAGCCAGCCACAGCATCTGGCGGTTGCAGGGGCCAGCTCAGCAGCGGATTGCGGAGGTAAAGCTGCTTTTCTATGGTGAAGGCAGGCAGCTTGGGGTGGAAAGGGATGCTTGCATGCTTGCCTACATGTGGAATAGAGCACTGATGTAGTCTATCACCTCGCGGTAATCATCATCAGTAATCTCTTCAAAGGTCTCAATAAGAGCGCTTGCAATGCGCCTGCGCAGGTTTCCCGGGAGAGCTAGCGTGGTCCCGGTCCTGGTCACTAGTCCCCGCCACTGTGCTACAATGGGTGGGGGGAGCATTGCTGCACATAGGCAAGCTGCATATGGCCCTGGGCGGAAGCCGCATCTCATTAAAATCCCTTCCCTTTGTTCCTCAGTGACTCAAAGCAACGAGATATCTTCCAGGACAAACACCTACGGAGAATGTTGGGACAGTGTTCACAGTAGGGCTCCTGCCACTTCCCGGCACTCCACCCCCCACCCTGCCACAGCTTTTCAGGGCAGGGAAGAAATCCTTCCCCCTGCCTGCTGCTCAGAGTGGGGCTCCTGCAACTTACCGGCACTCCACCCCTCCCCGCCACAGCTTTTCAGGGCAGGGAACAAATCCTTCCCCCTGCCTGCTGCTCAGAGTGGGGCTCCTGCAGCTTACCAGCACTCCACCCTCCCCCACCATAGCTTTTCAGGGCAGGGAAGAAATCCTTCCCCCTGCCTGCTGCTCAGACTGGGGCTCCTGCAACGTACCGGCACTCCCCACCCGCTCCCCCGGCACAGCTTTTCTGGGGCAGGGAAAAAATCATTTTCCTTGCCTCTGGAGTGCACTCACCATGGCAGGGGCTCCGTTGCTGTATCTGTGCTCTCTGCGGGACAGGCAAACGGGGAATGCAGGGGAATCATAGGCATGTCTGCTCTTTACAAGGGAACCACTGTTAAATGTATCTTTTTATTTTAGAAGGGTCATCCTTCAGCCCTGCGCCATCGCTCTTATCTACAGCTGAGAGGCTGAGGCGACTGAGGAAGCGGCCACGAAGGAGCAAAGAGGATCTTGTACAGCAAGTAATGCAACAGGCTGTAACGGAGAATCGAGTTGCACAGAAGTGGAGGGAGAATTAGAGCAAGTTGAGGGAGAAGGCGCGGAAGGAGAATGCGATTCACCGCCGGAAAAGCACCGATAGCTGCTCTCATTACTGCAGCTTCAATTGCAGACTATGCAGCGGATTGTCACCCTTCAGGAGGAGAAGCACCGCACCCACCACCCCAATTATCATTTGCCCCAAATCCCTTCCCCTTCTGTGCCTCAGTACCCTCCAGGCCACTATCATCAGCCAAATGGTTATCACCATCCACAGCTGCCTCCAACCCTCTGTCTTCACTGAACAACCCCCAAACCCCGGACCATTATCCACTGCAGTCAACCCCTAATAACATGCCTTATTGCCCTCCGCAAATGGGGTTCGGGGGACATGGCCACTGTGAGGGCACTGGAGACTCAAAGACCCGGACATATTCCGATCTCTGACTGACCCCATGCCACCCCCATTGCACCTACCCCGGCTTCCCCCTCACATGCATCACAATATTTTCTTTCAGCAACCGAAGTACCTGTTCAATAAATGAATTGTCTTCTTAATAAATGGGTTTCTTTATTAAGTGTACATACATTATTACAGGCTACAGAAAAGCAAATGCCTGTTCCTATTAAAAGAATGCTCCCTCCCTCCCTCCCTCCATCTGCACCTCACTTTAGAACTGGCTTTCAGCCTCAAAATGCTCCCTCAAGGCTTCCCTGATCCTAACAGCCTCGCGCTGGTCCCCTCCAAGAACCCTGCTCTCTGGCTGGGCGTATGTGGCCTCCAGGCGTTGAACCTCCGAGGACCATGCCTGAGTGAAGCCTTCGCCCTTCCGCTCACAAAGATTATGTAGGGCACAGCATGCGGAAATAACCGCGGAGATACTACCCTCAGCCAAGTCTAGCCTCCCATAAAGACAGCGCCAGCGCACCTTGAGACGCCCAAAAGCACACTCCACAGTCATTCGACACCGGCTAAGCCTCTAGTTGAACCTTTCCTGACTGCTGTCCAGGCTCCCTGTGTAGGGTTTCATGAGCCAGGGCATTAAAGGGTAAGCAGGGTCACCAAGAATCACTATGGGCATTTCCACTTCCCCCACGGGGATCCTCTGGTCTGGGAAAAAAGTCCTGGCTTGCAGCTTCATGAATAGGCCGGTGTTGCAGAAGATGCGTGTGTCATGCATCTTTCCAGACCAGCCAGCGTTAATGTCAGTAAAACGCCCACGGTGATCCACAAGCGCCTGGAGAACCATGGAGAAGTACCCCTTTCGGTTAACATACTCGTCAGCTAGGTGGGCAGGGCGCCAGAATAGGTATATGGGTCCCATCTATTGCCCCTCCACAGTTAGGGAAACCCATTTCTTCAAAGCCAACCATGATGTCATGCACGTTATCCAGAGTCACGATTTTTCGTAGCAGGATGCGATTAATGGCCCTGCACACTTGCATCAGCACAACTCCAACGGTCGACTTTCCAACCCCAAACTGGTTGGCCACCGATCAGTAGCTGTCTGGTGTAGCCAGCTTCCAGATCGCGATAGCCATCCGCTTCTCCACCAGGAGGGTAGCTCTCAGTCTGGTGTCCTTGTGCTGTAGGGCGGGGGCGAGTTGAGCACACAGTCCCATGAAAGTGGCTTTTCTCATTCGAAAGTTTTGCAGCCACTGCTCGTCGTCCCAGACTTGCATGACAATGCGATCCCACCACTCAGTGCTCGTTTCCTGTGCCCAGAAGCGGCGTTCAACGGCCGTGAGCATGTCCGTTAATGAGACAAGAAGCTTCGTGTCAAACGCATTCACCGCTTCGATCTCGTCTTCAGACTCATCACTGTCATCCTGCATGTCAAGGATTAACTCCACTGCACACAGAGATGTGGTGGTGACAGTCGTCAGCATGTTCCACAGCAGTTCTGTATTCATTGCTGCACACGACAATGGAAGACGGAGCGCGCCTTGCTGAAACCCTTGAAAGATGGCGCCAGAGGTGGAAGGAAACACAGGGATTGCTGGGATATGCCAAAAAGCATCATGGGTAGTTGAAACAGGATACAGAATGCCCCGCAAGTGACGCCCCCCTACCATAAGGCATTGCGCCAGATCAGGAAGAGGTGTACTGTGGGATACATGCCCTAATGCGCTGCTCTTAATGCCGTATTAAGTGCCGCAAATGTGGCCATGCTATAACGCTGGAGCATCTCAGTGTGGACATACAATAGCGCTATTCATATTACTGTATAAGGGGACCGCTATAACCAATAGCGCTATAATCTTGTAAGTGTAACCATACCCTCAGTATGGAGGAAGCAGTGCCCGCGCGGCGGGGGAGTGGAAGGGGGAAGATGCTACCAAGGCATTTGTTGTGAGAACCCTGCCAAAGAGCCTGAACCATAGTATGCTGAAAAGCCCTTCTAGTCTCTCTGGCTTTTCAAGAAGGAAGAGACTTATGAAGGTCATGAGTGGTGAGAAGCAAGGGAAGGGGCCATAGTTCAGTGTCTATTTTTTGTTGTCTGTTGTTGGTTAGGGGGTTAGGTGAAACCAAGGGAATTGTGAACTATAAGAATAGTGGCCAAGAGTTTAAAAAGTGGCTTGTGATTTTTGGTTGCCTCTATTTTTCAGTGCCCAGCCAGAAATACCAGGTAGATGCCTGACTTACAGAGAGGGGCTGCTCAGCATTTTCTGAAAATCAGCTAGTCCCAAGGGCAGCTAACGCCTTGGGTAGGCGTTCTATCTTTTCTCTCTTTTTTTACATGTCAAAATAAAACAGTATTGTTCAGCTAAATAACAATACTGCTGTGACTTGCAGGAGAAAGTGTATGTGGGGAAAAGCAAGCAATGCCCATCTTAAGAGACCACCCCTGAAGTATAGTATTGACTCAGGGGACAGCCTCCTTCTGATACACTTATGGAGCTTCAATTACCTCTAATAGGAGTTGCATCAAGGAGGGTATATGTTGTATCTGCTGAGTAAACCATTTATGGACTTACATGCTGAATAAAGGGTGTGAAGAGCTTTATAAATTAACAATGCTGATGTAGAAAGAACTCTAAATTACTCTCTAATGAACACTCTGAGTTAAGAATAAACCTCAAGCTCTTAACAAGAGAGGAGGCAATTAGGAAGATGCTGTCAAAACCAGCAGAGGCTCACCATTATGTCTGAGAGGATCAGGTCTGACCAGTAATGATTCTGCATTGTAAGGATTTAAGTTTGGGGAACTGGCACGTATTCATCAGCCAAACAATCTGACAAGACTAGAAACAGGGCTAGAGTAAGAGCACATTAAAGTGGTGCATTATCTACTTGACCTATAATAACAAAACAAAATAAAACAAAAAGCAAAGAATAGCTAGACGGGAAGAGGGGCTCTTAAAGTACATGGAATGTACGTTTGGCCATTTGGTTGTTCAGCACTAAGTCCTTGTTAAATTGTCCATTGTTGGCTTATGAAGGTCAAAATCTTACATTTCTTGGACCTCTGCCTTAGAATAATGATTAATAATAAAGTTTATTTAAAAGCAGGAGAAAAGAATCAAGATGCAACATGTGTAGGGACAGACAACCATAGCCGTGACAATATGTCGTCCTTGCCATCTACTGCCTATTCCCACCCGACCACTAGGATGCTTACTGGTCAGTATTCCTTTCTGAGTAATGCAGTTCATTGAAGTCATGATTCAGCAGAGCATTCAAGTTCTGTTGAAATCAATGTGATACACGAACATGTTTAAAGGAACGTGCTTAAACTCTTTGCTGAATTGGGGCGGGATTTTATTTTCTCTTTAGAGGAATAGCCCTTCCAAAGTGTATTTTCTTTCTGAGAAGTTGCTATGGCCTCAAACGTTCTCTTCTTTTATAATCTTTCAGTATTTATATGAGTGTCATGGGATGCAGAGAAAAAACCCAAAAGGCCTAAAAGTTTTTGCAAATGGTTTTGCAGGCTGTGCTCCTCTGCCAAGCCAATGTCTGAGATTCTCAGTGTTCAGGTGGACAAATTTTTGGCTGGACAAATGGCTGATCAGTAGTAGGTCATCTGACTCCATTTTCACAACATACTTGCCGATTCTGTTCTTGCTTGTTATGTGTGGCTAATGTGATGTATATGAAAGAAGATCAGCACAGGTTATAATTTAGCTAATAAATCCCATTTACAAAATATCCACAGACAGGGATGTTATGTTTTGTGATGGAGTCAGACCAGAAGGATATAGGAGAGTGCTGGAAGGCAGGTATATCAGCCTCAGGATGTACAGGTCCTTGTTCCCTGGATAGCCAAACAAAGACTACTCCAGACCAATCAAGACACCTGGGGCCAATTAAGAACCTTCTAGAAAGGAGTAGAAACAGCTAGCCTGATTGGGACACCTGAAGCCAATCAGGGACTGGCTGAAACCAGATAAAAACCTCCCAGTTAGTCAGGTGGGCTGTGGGTGTTAGAAGCTGTGGAAGGAAGTTATGCTGTTGGTGAGACTGAGTGTTGGACAACATATCATACTGAAGGAAGGAGGCCCTGAGGTAAGGGTGAAGTGGAGTTTGAAGAAGCGGGGACTGCTGTGGGGAAGTAGCCCAGGGAATTGTATTGTGTTTTGTGCCTAAAAGGTCAGCCATCTTAGCTGATACTATTAGGGTCCCTGGGCTGGAGTCCGGAGTAGAGGGTGGGCCCGGGCTCCCCCCTTTTCCATCTTCCATACTGGCCTGTGATGAAGGTAACTCACTAGGCGGTGACTCTTGCCAATTATACTGAGAAAGGGAGGTCACTCTGGGGCCTAGATGAGTTTCTGAGGCCCCTAAATCTGCCAGGAAGCACAGGACCCACAAGTACAGACTTGGAGCTTTGTCACAGTTTATTATGGTAGCATCTGCACTGCAGCTGGGAACATGCCTCCCCGCCGGAGTAGACAGAATTCCACTAGCTCTTCTCAAGCTAATGCACTAAAAATAGCAACATGGATGTTGCGGCACAAGCAGCAGCTCGGGCTTGCTGTCCAAGCCTGTCCAACACCCTGGGTCTGCGGTCAGGTGGCTGGCCCAAGCCACTGCCCTGACTGCAATACCCACACTGCTATTGTTAGTGTGCTAGCTTGAGCAGAGCTAGTGTGAGTCTGTCTACCCAGGCTGGGAGGCATGCTCCCAGCTGCAGTGTAGAGATGACCAGCCATGGACCAGGAATCCACTGTGCTAGGTACTGTACCATCACAAAGCAAAGACGATCCCTGCCCCAAAGAGCTTAGACTCCAGCTGTTAACTCCACCGTACATAGCTTGACTCCTGGGTTTAACCTGTGCTGGGGAAATGCCCAGCCAACACTCATTAACGATACAGCTTAGCCATAGATCAGCAAGAACACTTGTTCCAAAAAGAATTTCAAATTCTAAGAGGATTTTTCCAAACAATCAAGCAATTTTTTAATGTTAGATTAAGTCTAAAGACTGGGCTTTGATCTGAAAAAGCTTCAAGGGGTCAGATTCCATCCTCTGCTACATAACTTCAAAAGGCCTCTGAACCACATGGCAGCTGCTCTGTTTCAGGCTTAAAATCAATAGAACTTCAATATACCTAATGTGTTTCAGATTTTAAAACGAAATCGAAATGAATTACATGGGTGTGAGAGGAGGAATCTTTAAGAGGATTTTGGGTGGTTTTTTTATTTAGTTTTTTATTGCTGAGTTCTCTGGGCCATGGACCATTGTGTTCACAGGAATTTTATCATCATATAGATAAAGGCCCAGCTTCTGCTGTGCATCCTTTACCTTGAAGGGCTCAGCACAGAATCTGGCCCATAGATTTATTTAGGGCCTGATTCTGATTTCACACTTCTGTGACTTTACTGACTTCAGTGAAGTTATTCCTGATTTTCACCAGTCTAAGAGAGATCAAAATCAGGCCCACAATGAGTGTGTGTGTTTGTGTGTGTCCGTCCGTCCGTCTGTCCCTTTTAGATTCTATCACACCATCTCCCCCCGACCACACACACCTCAGTATTTGAGGCCGTCTTGTTAGATGGTCCATTCACTTTTTGTTGGGCTTTTGGCATGTGTCTGAAGATTAAGCAAACATTTTGCCAAATGCTATAAAACCCTCCAGTGCTTAAATTAAGGGGTAAAATTTCACACCAACCCATGGAGATATCGTAAGAGATTGATGTTCCTCCGGGGTGAAAGTAAAATTCAGAACATACCGATACGGGGGCCAGCCATGCCCCCGGCTCAAAGGGGCAGGGCCTCAGGCAGAGGGGGCAGATTTGGGGGTCAGCATCCCCCAGCCAGCCCTTCTAGCCCCACTTGGGGCTCCAGCGGCCATTTAAAGGGCTGGGCACTCCCGTTGCTGCTGCAGCTACCGCAGGAGCGGCCAGAGCCCTGGGCCCTTCTAAATTGTCAGCCCCAGGGCAGCTGCTCTTTTTGCACCCCCCCCCCACCCAGTTGGCAGCCTGGGGGAGGGGGGCAAAAGGGGAAGGGAGGTTAAAGTGCTACCGTGGCAGCACTTTAAAGTAAGGTGGTAGGGGCCAGTACCAGTGGCCACTTTTTATTGGTACCCCGTACCGGCCAGTACCACCTTACTTTCACCCTTGATGTCCCCAGATGTGAACTGTTACAGCATGACTCATGTCTTGTCATATTTTATGGCGTAATGGAAGACTATTTTGTTTTACCAACACATCCACCAGGACGAACATTCTGTTTCAACAGTGCTCTCTTCGTCACAGGTGGTGATTATCCTAGCCGTCCTTGTGTTTGTGTCAGCATTTCCAGTGCATACCTGTAAGACCAGACTGTGCCACTAAGCTACAAGAGCAGCACTGCCCCAGGGGCAGTTCCAGACACTTTAGTGCCTCCCTAAACTGACATATAGAGGTAGCATGCCTGCTGCTTCAGCCCTTTCTCTTTCCCCTGTAGCCGGTCAGCATTGATGGGCAGTGTGGAAGGTGACAGAGCCATGATGGCCCTGTGTCCTCCAGAACCTTCCCTGCACCTATGGAGCATTAGCAGTGATCAATTCCTGTGTTCAGGAGAAAACAGGGAAGGCAAGAGAAGAAAAATATCTCTTGCATTGACTATTATACAAATGCTGGCTTTGTTTGTCCAGTACAAGATATTACTTCACCCTCCTTACCTCTCAGATGTTGGCTTGAAAGATTGATAGGAGTCTTACCTTACAGAGTATACACAGCATTTTGGAAGGGGCAAAATGGAGTGTGATACTTTGACAAAGCTCACATGAAAAAATCATCTAGAAGACATTGGAGGTTAAGTTTTCTAAAGCCTCCTTACTAGACATCCAAGTGTATACCTGTGCACCTGCAAAATTGTCCCTGCACGTATTCGTGCCTAAACTATGCAGGGATTTTTACCTCTAACATACTTTGAATAATTTAGCACAGGGGTCAGCAACCTTTCAGAAGTGGTGTGCCAAGTCTTCATTTATTCACTCTAATTTAAGATTTCGCGTGCCGGTAATATATTTTAACCTTTTTAGAAGGTCTCTTTCTATAAGTCTAAAATACATAACTATTGTTGTATGTAAAGTAAATAAGGTTTTAAAAATGTTTAAGAAGCTTCATTTAAAATTAAATTAAAATGCAGAGCCCCCGGACCGGTGGCCAGGGACCAAGGCAGTGTGAGTGCCACTGAAAATCAGCTCGTGTGCTGCCTTTGGCACCCGTGCCATAGGTAGCCTACCCCAATCTAGCAGCTCCACAGGTATGTTAGAATTTGCACTTACAGAATCCACGAGTGGCAGTAGATTGCATAGTAAATTGCAACATTTTAAAACACAGAGAGGTTAGTTTATTGAAAGTGAGTGCACTGATGTTGGCATCTGTGAAGTGCAGGTGCAAAGTCAGAGGCTGGCCTCTGAAACCGTCATACTTTGTATCACCCTGGCAAGGTTTGTTAGACTCTAGTAGCTAGCTGATGATTCACATTTTGCAAGTAAGAAGATAAGAAATGTTTTGTTGCCAGCCCCAAGTGTTCAAAAATGAAGTGAAGGCTCCAAAAATCTTTGTTTCATAAAAGAGTTTTTTTTAAAAAAAAACGTTAGGGATCTCTTTCTGCCTTCTGGAGGTTGAGTCCATAGAGTTCACATTTTCATGCTTCTTTTCACAATAATGAGGACTAGAAATGTAAATTTTAAAATAAAAGTACAGCTGAGATTCTCACATAATCGTTTACGTCCAGGAGCTGGGACTTTATGACAAACATAAAATATCACAAAACTCGCAATAAAATCCTAATAGTTAGCAACGTTGAAAATGGCTTTACTGGTGCCTTCTTTGTAGTATGTATATGGCTCATCTTTGCTGTCCTACAACGCAACCTCAACAGAGTAAAAGATAGAGGCATCCTATAATAGGCTAGCAATATGCCAGGGCAGTATACAGATGTTTATAGTATAGCTTTTGTTAGAAGTCATGCTTGAAATTCTGAACTCTATGGCCTACTCAGTGGCCTTTATTCATCTGTTTGAAGTGGGAGCATTCTTTATTTAAAGCTTGTTTAATCTTCTTATGTTAATATGCTGTTTTGGCCACTAGGGTGTGTTGGTTTGTGTGTTCAGCTATTAACTGTTGCTGGAATGGCATGCAGCCATGTCATGCCACCTTGTGTTGTGATCCTGTTGGCTCCCACAGGCTAAACAGTAGGGCCATCTCAGACCCACCTTGCACACATTCTGCTCTTACATGGCCTTCAGTCCCTATCACAGTATAATATTTTTAAAAATTGTGAAATATGTAAACATATGGCACCAAATTTTGCCTCAATAACAATAGGGTTCCATGGATATTTCTGAGGTATATCTTGACTTTAGTAAGGCTTTTGAAACTGTCTTGCATGACCTTCTCATAAACAAACAAGGGAAATACAACCTACATGGAACTACTGTAAGGTGGGTGCATAACTGGTTTTAAGTGGTTAGGGGGTGGAGTTCCAGGGGGGCAGTTAGGGTGTGGGGTTTCGGGCGTTCAGGGTACAAGGAGCTTAGATAGGAGGTGGAGTCCCAGGGGGGCGGTTAGGGCAGGGGGGTTCTCTGGAAGGGGCAGTCAGGGGACAAAGCAGGGGGAATGGGTTGGGGGTTTCGAGGGGGGCAGGAAGTGGGAGGAGGCGGATACAGGGTGGGGGCCAGGCTGTTTGGGGAGGCACAGCCTTCCCTCCCCGGCCCTCCATACAAATTTGCAACCCCGATGTGGCCCTTGGACCAAAAAGTTTGCCTACCCCTGGATTAGACAAACACCTGTCAGAAACGGTAATACCTGTCCTGCCATGAGTGCAGAAGACTGGATCAGATGATCTCTCAAGGTTCCTCCCAGTCCTAGGATTCTATGAAAATATAAAACTATATTACCCTGTGTGAAGCCATAGACAATCTCACTGTTACATTTGTCCCCTTATCAAAGCAAGCAGACCTGGACGCCTTACATTATTATTTGATCTCATCATAAATAAGATACTTTAGGGATCTGCGGCACTGATATTTCGTGTATCATCTTATCTAAGCCTGCAGCCTCTGCAATTTTCCACTTATGTGTCTCTTTATCTAAACTAACAGCAACCATGACCTTAAAACACACACAAACTGCTGTGTTAAAATAATATTAAGGTTATGATGGAAAACAAAATAAGAGAGTTTGTTTGCAAAGCTAAAAATTCATAGCTAAGTGCAAAATGTATTGGATGTCTCCCCAGTATTTATGTACAGCAGGGCAGTGATGGGGATACCTAATTTAGCTAGAACTTTCTGTATTTGTCTTATCTGGTCAACACTTTTTAAACATAACTCAGGCCACATTTGGGATAAACTTGCACTGCAAATGGGGGGGCCTGTGAAGGTTGTAAAGTCCTTCCATGGTAAAACCTGCAGGAAAGGGTAAAAAACTCCTTGGTCTTGCTTTGGGGCTAGGCCCATACACTTAGTAGTAAGGGGTTCTTCAGTCCTCCATGCTGGTAACTCCTGCGACTGAAAGGCCCCTTCAGAATTTTCTCTGCCTTCAAAGTGAAGCAGACCGAGTCAGGCCCTCCGTCGACTGCCCATAACCAAATTATTTTTTCTTTTCCGCTCCCCCCAGTGATTTGTTCTTTCAGCTCATTATTCTTTCAGTTCGGGGACTACTGACATTTTAATAGGCAGGCAGTTTGTCTGGTTTTAAACTGGACAGCTCTCTGCAGGAGCTATGAAGTGGCCTCAGCAGCACTGAGAGCCTCCATTGTGGCCATCTTTTTTTGCCACAGCAGTACTTGCTTATACAGGAACTCCTCACTTAAAGTTGTCCCGGTTAACGCTGTTTCACTGTTACGTTGCTGATTAGTTAGGGAACATGCTCGTTTAAAATTGTGCGATGCTCCCTTCTAACATCATTTGGCAGCTGCCTGCTTTGTCCACTGCTTGCAGGAAGAGCAGCCCAGTGGTGCTAGCTGGTGTAGGCTTGGAACCAATGTTCCCTCTAATTTTTGACTGGCTGTGTGTGCAAAAAATTTCTTTTGTGCAAATTTTTGTGCGTGCAGTGTTTCGCCGTGTGTGCAGGGTTTAGGATCTGTGTGTGCACGCGCACACGCACAGCTTAGAGGGAACAGTGCTTGGAACCAGGGTAGACAAGCAGCCCCCCCAACAGCTCCCCTAAGTTCCCTGTGCATAAGAGAGAAGTACTCCAGAGGTTCTGGCCAAACTCCCAGCTGCGCAATTAATTTCTCCCTCTTTAAATTCCCTTGCAGTGTCAACTGAAAATTATATTCTACACTTCCTGTTCCAGACTGTGGTACAGTGTTGCTGTATATTGTTAAATGTCAACTGTGTTCCATCCAGGAAGTGGCTGCATTTCAGTGAGTGGGTGTGAGCGTGTGAAACGACTCCTATGTGTATGTTTGTATAGTGCTCTGGGATTTTTTGAGACAAAAGATGCTTTCTAATGCATTTTTAAATTATTATTATATTAGATACTGAAAGTTACTGTAGTAATTCTTGCATCCTGTGCTCATTTTTATCCTAAATTTTATTCATCAGTGTACTCCCTTAAATCTGATCCACATAACAGTGAATGAACAACCCACATAAAGCAAAATGCTTTGCTTCCCAAATTCAGTCCCCCTGGGTCATCCATTGCCCCACGTCATTATATTTTGTTTTATAGCTGTGGACTTTGAAGAATCATTTAGGCTGAAGGGAGACCCCTAGAGGGTTATCTATTCCATCCACCCATATCAAGGAAGAATTAATTGAATTCTCCTTACAGTAATAATCTTTAATGAATAATTGTATCTGTCCAGCAGATGCAATGGCACAATCTCCCTTTGATATGTTCAAATCACTCTTGGTTTTCCAGTACTGTATTTCCTTACCCATGTTGTAGAATGGCTAATTGTAGTGAGGCAGCTGCCCCACTCCTGGAGAAAAGGAGTAAAAGCAGCCCTGGAGAGGGCTTAAGCTGTGAAACAGTGGTTGGGGAAGCAGCCAGAGCTGGGCCACACCCCAATCAGGCCACAGCAGGCCCTATAAGAGGGCTGGGGGTGAGGAGCTGGAGGAGTCTCTCTCTAACAGTGGAGAGAGAAGGCCCTAGCTGCTGAGAGCAAGGTAGCTGAACCGGAGCAGTGCTGGGGAAGGGCAAATGGAGCTGGGGAGCTCCAGGCTGGTAAATCCCAGGCTGCAGGCCAGAGGGGCAGCCCAGGGATAGGCAAAGGCAGCTGGTTCTAACCCCTTGCCAATGATGAGTGGCCATTACAGATAGCAGTCTGCCCCAGTGAGCGGGGGCTAGGTGATGACTGGCAGTAGCCACTGAGGCAAGGTGGGTTTAGAGGGTTGGGGGTTTCCCTGGGAGGGGAGACCCAGAGTGTGGGGGTATTGCTGGGGGCAGAACCCCAAGGTAAATAGGCACCAGGGTCCATGAGGGACACAGGGCCAGCGGCAGACAAGACACCAGCCTGCAGAGGGTGCTCTGAAGGCTGGAAAGAGCTAATTCCCAGATGATCAGCAGAAGGCGCTGTGCCAGTGATCCGTCGCATTGCTACACAAACGTTTTGCAGTTCAAACCCAGCATGTACATACACCATAGTGAAAAACTCTGGGGCGAAGGAAATCTGAGAAGAGAATGCGTGCTTTCAACATAGTCCCCAACCAAAGACAAAAACACGTGTGCAGGGCTAGGATTTCAGTGGAACTCCTCACGTGAAGAAAGACTCCATGTAACAAGAACAGCTTGTTTAATCCATCCCAGAGGCATTAATTTGTCTCTTGATCTGACTTTTGTCAGATAAATCATTCCAATTATCTTTTTATCACCCTAATAATCCAAGAGCATTTTGATATGGTTCCACCTACTTACATGCAAATCACAATATCTACCAACGTAATTGGACCTTTCTGGGTTTCAAAAAGAGCTCATTCTATATACCATTATTGTGCTGTCTCTTTCCTAGTCACTCTGGAGCAAATCCTGCTCCCTCTCTGGGGCTGCAGAAGGTCCTGAACCCACCAGGAGGCTGGATGCTGGGAAGTCATGTGTGGAGTCAGCACTGGTGCCCTTGTGTGCTGTGGAGCTGTGCTCCCTGGCAGCTCCGTGACCTATCCTGCAGGGCATTTTTATTGGAGCGATTCATGACCCACGACTATGCAGATCCACCAGCCAAATCCCCTGCAGGGTGAGGGTGGGGCTGGGGACACACACAACAGAAGCTACAGCCCTAAGGAATAGCTGAGCAGCAGGAGGTGTGAGAACGCATCTGTCACCTATGATCCCTGTGTACTTTCTCAGAACCCTGTGCTGACCTGGGCTATGCACTGGGGAGAAGGCGCTGGCCATTTGTGGTTAGTGTACACTCAGGAAGAGTGCCACACACTTAGAGCCATAGACGATTTGTGTACCTGGGCCTACAAGCAACACACTGGAAGCTGCAGCTCTTGAGACAAACAAACAGATTTTATTTGGCTAACATAACCGTTCCCTTCAAGTGGGTTTATTTATTTATTTTTGGCCTATTAGCAACACACACAAGGTTTGTTCTAATCAAGCATATCAAAGCGAACAAGAATCTCAGCTGACGGCAGTGCTCCAGAGAGACTGCAATAAATTTACCGTGTGTCATACACACCACGAGCCTTTCAGAATCCCTTCAGGAGTCTGCTCGTCCCTCCTTGGGGCTCTCCCAATTGGCATCAAGCACTGAACTGAAAATAACCTGCAAGAAATGCTGTCTTTTAGCCAGGCATTACTTGACCCCCTTAAGGCTACAGAGCCATGAGATGTCTGCAGTTGTACTACAGAAAGCACTCTTCTCTTCCTCAGTTTGTCTGTGCAGAGTCTGATTGATGATCTCTTCGTCATACTGTACAAAGAGGCCACTTTCACCTCGAACACCCAAACCTGTTACAATCCACTAATCCAAATAATTTTCTTTTTAAATGACCTCTAGGTAGAGTTCCATCAAGGTCAAATGACGAGGTGAAGGTGATGAGGTTCAGAGGTCCCTTGGGGCATCAGTATAGCAGACTGATGACAGAAAAAGCGAGAGCAAGGTGCTGAAGTCAGAGAGGAATGGGAATGGAAAGGTTGTGTGTGGGGATATACTCCATACATGCACTTCCACCAAGCTCCCATCTCATGCTACAGAGTCTCAGTTTACTTTACATAAAAAAGGAGGGAGGATCATACTATGCACAATCTGCTGTGACTGACATCTGGTTTTGGTGCTACCAGTGTACATGGCATCAGGCAAAGTTCTACCACTTATATTGTTCTCAGTTCTGAAGGAGCCAAGCCCAAGGAGCCCAGCAAAGCCCAAAGGTATCTCCATGCCCCAGTGAGGGGAAATGGAGCCCAACAGGGCACCTGAGTCCCAACTGCGGGGGGGGAGGGGCAGCAAAGGATGCCAGCAGAGCCCACATTATTATATTAACACAATTTATTGCAAGTGCCACCTAATTTTGGGGTCGAATCGGCAGAGTTTGTTTTGTGACCAAAGCTGGGAGGAATCTTTCTTCCCCCAGCCCATTTTGACCCAAGGCAGATCCAAACCCCAAATAAATGTGTTTTACTTTGTATAAAGCTTATACAGGGAAAAGTCATAAATTGTCCACCTTCTACAACACTGATAGAGAGAGATGCATGGCTGTTTGTGCCCCCAGGTATTAATCACTTACTCTGGGTTAATTAATGAACAAAAGTAATTTTATTTAGTATAAAAAGAAGGACTTAAGTGGTTTCAAGTAGTAACAGACAGAAGAAAATAAGTTACAAAGCAAAATAAAATAAAAAATGCAAGTCTAAGCCTAATACTTTAAGAAATTTATTACAGATAAAATCTCACCCTCAGAGACGTTCTACTAAGCTTCTTTCACAGACTAGACTCCTTCCTAGTCTGGACCCAAACCTTTCCCCTGGTACAGTTCTTGTTAGTTCCAGGTCAGGGGGTAGAGTGACCAGATGTCCCGATTTTAGGGGACTTGTCCTGCGTCCCGACTGATTTAAGATCGGGCCGCCCTTTTCTCCCAATACCGGGATTGCAGGCACGGCGCCAAGGCGCCACTGCGCCTCTCACCACTTCTGCCTGGGGCAGCTCCCAGCAGGAGCTTACAAATTGGCCCCAGGCAGGCACAGAGGCAGGAAGGAGGTCTCCACGCCGCCACCTGCTGCAGGGACAGGCCTTGCAGGCTCCGGCAGAGGGCACACAGCCCTCGGCCGCCTCCGTGCAACTCCGCTCTAGCCACTGCCCAGCACAACTCGACCCCAGCAGGAGGCAGAGGGAGGGACCCATCTGCCGCTGCGGGACACTTCCCCAGGTGCCTCAGAGCCTTGGGTGGGGGGGGGGCGTGTCCCTGCAACACCGGCCTGCGACCTGGAGCGGGGCTGCACCCGGCCCCGGAGCTGGGGGGTTCCTGCTCTGCCCGCCTGTGCCCTGGAGATGGGGGTGGGGTCCTTTGCCAGCCTGTGCCTGGCCCCGGAGCAGGGTGGGGTCCTGCTCTGCCAGCCTGTGCCCAGCCCTGGATCTGGGGGGGCACCCTGCACCAGGGGCAGGCATTGTATCTCCCCCTGCCCCCATGCTTCCAGTGGGGTGTGGGCGGGGGTGAGCCTATGGGTCCCCACTCCCTCCCTGTGCCCCTCCCTCCCTCCCTTCCTTCCCTTCCTCCCCACCCCATATGTCCTGGTATTTCCTTGTTGTCATCTGGTCACCCTATCAGATGTAACTAGGGTTTGTCTCATGACTGCAGCCCCCTTTGTTCTGTTCCATCCCCTTTTATAGTTTTGGCATAAGGTGGGAATCTTTTGTCTCCTTGGGACCCCACCCCTCCTTTTAAATGGAAAAGCACCAGGCTTAAGATGGATTCCAGTATCAGGTGACATGGTCACATATCCTGTGAGACCCCAAGCCTCAATTCTTTCTGGTCTAACTCACAGGAACACAGGAAGGCTTGCAAGTAAACAGAGTAACCAATTGTTCTAGTTAACGGGGAGCCATCAAGATCCTAAGCCACCATTAATGGCCCACACTTTGCATATATAGAATAGGACCTCAGGATAATATTTCATATTTCTAGTTTTAGATACAAGAGTGATCCATTCATATAAATAGGATGAACATGCTCAGTAGATTATAAGCTTTCTAATGACACCAGACCTTACATGATATGGATATAGCATATTCAAGTTACATCAGATTTACAAGTATTTGCATATTTTCTGTAAAACATATGGAGTGCAACATCACACCCAGCATCCCCACCTCTTCCTGTTGAGGATAATTTGGGGTAAGGAGCATGAGAGGAAGAGAAGTTGCTGTGAAAGTGACTGCTGAGGTGGGTCCAGGTTTCAGTATGTGCAGGGAGATGAGAGAGTGAGAGATGACAACAGGTGAGTGGCTAGGATAATTTCTGAGACAGGTTGGGCATTCCCAGAGAGCTGCTGGAGGGAAGAGAAGAGGACGGGATGGGGTGGGTAAGAAGGGGTAGAAGAAAAGGGATGAAAAGTAGGCCAGATTTGAATCCAATGGCACCATAGGGGGATTGGGTGGGGAGAGGAGGGAAGGTGGGATGTGGGTTTCTGCCCCAAGAAGAGGTGAGAGAGGACAAGGCTGAGCTGGTGGGACTAGTAGATGGAAAGAGGTATCAGGGAGGGTGGACTAGGTAGGATAGTAGGGAAGGAATGGGAAGGAAAAGTATGGAAGGGGAGAAGAGAAAGGTCAAAATGTAAAAGAGTGGTCAATGAATCTTTGGGGAAGGAATCAAAGGGCTGTAAATCAGGCAATCTGCCAGAAAGGAGCAGCTCAATTAGGCCAAATGATTAAATAATAAACAACTGCTAATCAATTGAGCAAGGAAACAGAACAATTAGGCAGGTGGCAAATCAATTAAGCTGTGAATAAATTGGTTGGGAAGGGTGAGAGCCAATTAGCAGTTAATAAATATGTTAGGCTCTGTCTCCTCCACCCGCAACACAGCTGCAGTGCTGTAGCCACACTGCTGTAGTGTAGCCGCTGGTTATAGTAACAGGTTTTTTACATTGCTGTAGAAAGCCACCCTCTCAAGATTTGGTAGCTAGGTTGACAGAAGAATTCTTCCACTGACCCAGTGGCATCTATAGTGGGGCTTCTTAGGTTGGCTTAATTACTTCTCCGGTACAGGTGTGAATTTTTCATGCCCCTTGCATGACATAGCTATGTCGACCTATGTTTTAGATACATATACACCAACCTAGGCAGTCAACTGGGGCTTGTCTTCACTAGAGATTTTTTTACCTCTGATCTCTATGGTAAAGCACAAACACTTGTAGCCTGAAGCAAAAATTTAGGGAGTGTCCACAGTACCCTTTGCAAATTAACTAAATTGCATTCCTTGGCAATCAATTAACTTGAGATAAAAACTCCCACTGTAGACATTCCCTTGGAGGGGACTGACAGACTGTTCCACATGTGGAGGGTAAAGTTACATGAGTTCAGCTGTAGAACTGAAAAAGTTCTAGAGGGTTCCTCTGGCTGGAGAAGAGCACTCCATCCCACTATCCCATTCCTACATGCTTGTTTACAGCTTCCCTTCAAACTTCCATTAGCAATACCTCAGTCCAAGGACATGTCTATGCTACAAACTTTGGGCTACACAAGCTCCATCAGTGTCTAGTTGCTAGTTTGTATATTGCTTGGTCCACGTGTACCTGGCTGCTTGTGTTACGCTAGGCATTGTGGTATATTGTGGGGTGTAGGGAGTAGTGGCCATGGAGTTCTCCAGAGTAGAGTTCAGGATTTTTGAACCTGTAGGTGAACTAGCTTCTGCAGCCTTTTGGTTTGCTGCTCAGAAGACCCATTGTGTACTGGTGCGTATCCCATTCCTTGTCCAATGGGGACTTCTGGGCCTTTTTCCTGCCAGCTCTGTGTTTCTCCATGCCGCAGGTCACACTAGGTTTCCAAGCTCTTGGTTCACGGTCCAGTGCAGCACTGGCTTGCAGGATATTGCTGATCACGTCCTCCCTGGTCCTCTTCCATCTCGTCCTCTTCAGGGTCAGAAGCTGCTGGTAAAAACAGGCAGATGTAGCATTGGATTGAGTCGCCGGGGAAATGGAAATATAAGTTTCAAAACTCCCTTCCCGTATTCCCACAAACACTTTTAATAAGAAATGCTTATTGACACCTCAGTTTTGGATTGCCTTGGCACAGCATCACTCTCCGGTCTCAGCCACGGTAAGTATAGACCACCAGAGATGGAGGAGGGGGGCATTTTCTGTTGCATGAATCTATAAAATTTGATTCCTCACTCCAGGAGTACAAAGGAATGGCAATAGCACTGACTGCTGACACTATTTTCCACAGGTCGGGGTGGTGATTTTAGCGTATCTCACTCCTCAGTGTCACAAAGGCACAGAGAACTCAGCTGCTTCTGGTGCCCCAAGGCCACCACCACTAGCCTGTTTACTGCAGTGGTGCCAGCTGAATTCATCCCAGAGTGGCATGGGCAAACGTCTTACCCTGGAGAAAGAAATAAGGCAGCCAACCCTAGAAACCTGTGGCAGAGGCTTGCAGCAGAAGATCTCTCCGGCGAATAAACGGAACATGCCTATGTAAATTAAAAAGAGCTCTGGATGGCCCCACCGCCCACTTAACCCAACAGAGGAATGAAAAACAGGTACCAAATCTGCTTCTTGAATTAATTAATTGTTAGCTTTGGGCCGGGCCAGCCATCAGTTAAGTGTAAATATTGTAAGGAAAAAAATGTATGCAAACACTTCCCCTTCATTGGGCTCATCTGGGTGTGTTCCAGAATCGGGATCTATCTTCCAGAGGCTACTGAAGCCAAACCGGGAGATTTTAGGTCACTAAAAGTCCGGTGGTAGAGCGGGCCTAAGGCAGTCTCTCCATCTGCCTTGGCTCTGTGCCACTGCTGAAAGTGGTCAGCACATCCCTGCAGACCCTGCAGGGTCGGGGGAGCAAGGCGTCTCTGCACACTGCCCCAGTCCCAAGCACCAACTCTGCAGCTCCTTTTGGCTGGGAACTGTGGCCAATGGGAACTGTGGAAGTGGTGCCTGCAGGCAGGGGCAGTGCATGGAGCCCCCTGATCCTCTACCCAGGGGCCGCAGGGACATGCTGGCCACTTCCGGGAGTGGAGTGGGGCCAGAGCAGGCAAGGAGCCAAATTCCCTCCCAGAGCCTGCACCCTGAACTCCCACCCGCACCCCAACCCGTTGCCTCAGCCCTGAGCCCCCTCCAGCAGCCAAAGTTCCTCCCAGAGCTTGCACCCCACATCCACTCCTGCACTCCCATCCCCTGCTTGAGACTCAGAACACTCCCATAGGCTGAACCCCTCAGCCCCAGCCCAGAGCCCACACCTTCTCCCATACTCCAACCCTGTGCCCCAGCCCAGTAAAAGTGAGTGACAGTGGGGGAGACTGAGCGATGGAGGGAGCAGGGTCGAAAGAGCAGAGCAGGGCCTCAGAGAAGGGCTGTGGAAGGAGCGGGGCCTCAGGGAAAGGTTGGAGTGGAGGGCAGGGCAAGGGAGTTTGGGTTTGGGTTATTATTAGACAGTTGTCAACCCTACACAGTTACATAAGAAAAGCCATACTGGGTCAGACCAAAGATCCATCTAGCCCAGTATCCTGTCTGCCGACAGTGGCCAATGCCGGGTGCC
Organism: Dermatemys mawii; assembly: GCA_007922305.1. NCBI lineage: Eukaryota > Metazoa > Chordata > Testudines > Dermatemydidae > Dermatemys > Dermatemys mawii. Next base: position 31,825,613 of record ML677352.1, read on the forward strand.
CCGGAGTGAGTGAACCTAACAGGTAATGATCAAGTGATCTCTCTCCTGCCATCCATCACCCCCCTCTGACAAACAGGGGCTAGGGACACCATTCCTTACCCATCCTGGCTAATAGCCATTAATGGTCTTATCCTCCATGAATTTATCCAGTTCCCTTTTAAACTCTGTTATAGTCCTAGCCTTTACAGCCTCCTCAGGCAAGGAGTTCCACAGGTTGATGGTGCGCTGTGTGAAGAAGAACTTCCTTTTATTTGTTTTAAACCTGATGCCCACTAATTTCATTGGGTGGCCCCTAGTTCTTCTATTATGGGAACAAGCAAATAACTTTTCCTTATTCACTTCCTCCTCACCACTCATAATTTTATATACCTCTATCATATCCCCCCTGAGTCTCCTCTTTTCCAAGCTAAAAAGTCCTTGCCTCTTTAATCTCTCCTCATATGGGACCTGTTCCAATCCCCTAATCATTTTAGTTGCCCTTCTCTGAACCTTTTCTAATGCCAGTATATCCTTTTTGAGATGAGGAGACCACATTTGTACACAGTATTCAAGATGTGGGCGCACCGTGGATTTGTATAAGGGCAAGAAGATACTCTCCGTCTTATTCTCTGTCCCTTTGTTAATGATTCCTAACATCTCTGTTTGCTTTTTTGACTGCCACTGCACACTGCATGGACGTCTTCAGAGAACTATCCATGATGACTCCAAGATCTTTTTCCTGATTAGTTGTAGCTAAATTAGCCCCCATCATATTGTACGTATAGTTGGGGTTATTTTTTCCAATGTGCATTACTTTACATTTATCCACATTACATTTTATTTGCCATTTTGTTGCCCAATCATTTAGTTTTGTGAGAAACGGAGTTCCTTCACTTTCATGTGGCTTTGCTGCTGCTCCACGACGTACCTGCCTGCCTCCATCCCCTGGGCAATCTACTCGTAGATGTCCGCATTTCTGTGGCTGGTTTGTAGCTCTGCTTGCACAGCCTCTTTTCTCCCCAGGCCCAGGAGCTCCAATACTTCCTGTCTATTCTAAGCAGGAATGTGTCCACTACTTGTCTCTGTGCATGGAACCAGCACACACAACAAAGGTGAGCTCCGAAGTTTGCTAGCCACGGTGGGCAATCAGGAAAAGGAATTTCAAAAACACAGGGGAGACTTTAAAGTGAGTGGAGGGTGGCTGCCAGTCTCTGTGACCCCTGGCTTATAATTTATATGTTTATAATTGTGACCAGAGCAGTCCTTGTGGGACAGCTGCTGGAGAACTGTCAACACAGGCCATGCAGCGTCTACACTTGTACTGCACCAGCCTCAGTAGGCCTCTACCCCATTCAGGGAAGTGGTTTTTCCTGAATCATTGTAACAGAGCACTGATATTAGTCTGATTCCTGCTCTGACCCCAGCTGTGATGTCCTCAGAACACTTTCTGATCACCAATTCTAATCCTGTCTTCAATCTGTTTTTCACTAAATCATCTAGCCATCTATTTCTCAATAATTTCTTTATTAGCAACCAATAACCAGAAAGAATGACACTCTACTGTGAGAACTATGTGACTCAGCAGAGGTGCTACTGTAGGTATGTGTCAGAACATGTACTACTTAGATATCTTCTCAGGAGAAGCTTCGGAAAAACAGAAAATTCTTCAACTGTGCTCATAACAAAAAGCTGTACGTAGCAATAGGTTTCAGTTGCAAAGTTCTTTCGGTTTTGGATTAGGACTACCTTTATTATAAACTACTGAAAGTGATACAAAGAGCTACACTAATGATGTCTACTAATAACTGGCTTTAGGCCTAACCAGCACTTAAGTTTTGCCATCATAGCTATTTTGGTTAGGGGTGTATTTGTCTTTGTCTTTGCTGCTGCCTGAGTGTGTCCTTCTGGTTCCAAATGAGGTGTGTGGTTGACTGGAAAAATAATGATGAGTAGAGAGGCCTCTGCTAAATCCCTGCATCCAGACACTCCTGAACTTTGGAAAAAGTCAAAGCTTGCTGGGCCCTCACCTAATTAGGACAGGATGAAAGACACAGGATGAAAATGAAAGTGCTTTAATGCTCTAGGTGTGGCTGCTTCTTGGTTTTGCTTCTCTCCCCTTACACCCGGGGCGTGGAACTCAACATTGATTAGGACCTTGTTGCCTGCCGTTCCCAGTTCTTTGATTTCACCGGGTCACTGTCTGGTGCTGGCCTCCTCCTGCATGTTGGCATTTAATTTATTGGTTAGAAAAGCCTCTGGAAGCGCTAAATAAAGTCCTGGAGGTGGCTTCAAAGAGCGGGGTGTGGCTGTGCAGAGTGACAGAGCAGTACCACAGCCATTGGGAAATGGGGGCTGAAAACTGAGAATGTGTGCTCTGGAGCATTTTTTAATTGCTTGTACTTACCCTACGCCCTATGACACAAGCTCCCTCTCTCTCAGTGAAAAGCTGGCAACCCGACTGTCTTGGGGGGTGGGACATAACCTTGCTCTTCACTGAGCTGCCTAGTGTGTATTTGAGCCTACATGTTCACAGTGTCCATGTTTTCAACCCCTTCCCCAACTTCTTATGTGATGTAACCTCTCCTCTGTGAACACACCCTTGTCATTCTTATGAGGCTGCATGAACGCCGGCCCTGTGGGAGCTTACATAATGCTAGCTGCTACTTCTAGGTCAGTACATGGCACTGTAGAGCAGAATCTCAAATTTGAATCACCCGGAAGGCCACATGAGGACTAGTACATTGGCCCGAGGGCCACATCACTGACACCCCCCCCCCACTGCCCCGTCCCCGCTCCCCACTCCACACATACCATGAGGCCCTGCCCCCATTCCAATGCCTTCCCTTGCCCCTGCCCCGCCTCTTCTCCACCTCCTCTTCTGAGTGCACGGCACTCCGCTCCTCCCATCTCTCTTCTGGAAAGCGCTAAGTGCCACCAAACAGCTGTTTGGTGGTGGGAAGTGCTTGGAAGTAAGCAGAGGAGAGGGGAGCTTGGCAGGCTGCAGGAAATAAGTCTGGGAGGGGGAGCTTGGCAGGCCATAATAAATGCAGCCCACGGGCTGTGTGTTTGAGACCCCTGCTGTAGAGTGATCATCCCTCTAGGGCTTTCTGCTGGGTCTGTTGAATGTAATTTTGCATCATCAAACCCCAAAGTGTAAAATCAAATAACCAAAGTCCCATATACAGCATCTATTCTTGTTACATGGGAGATGGGGTAGGAATGAATTGGTTTATGAAAGGTGCTGATTTGCTTGGAAAATGAAGTCTAGACACAAGAGATAGAGCCCTGGTAAATGCAGTGCAAGCTTCTCTCATGCTTCCCTACCTATGTGCCCCAAGCCAGATCTGGAGTGGGACCTCCTTTAGCTATGTCTTTGTTTCATCCATGAGAGGATGAGGTGTTGATCTAAGTGTTTTAATCTGAAATGAAAATATGCCCCTGAGGAGGCATCTCAGTGCTCAGCCACCTGTAGGAGGAGACAAATCACAAGATCAATCTGTGTTCAACTGCAGATAAAGCCATCCACAGTTAGGGTGTGGACTCACACCTTGTTTTATATGAAGCTGTGTTCTGTAACCCATCTTTCGCAGGTGATCAGTGCATGCAGCCAAAACAATTTTTATTATAATGATTCTTATTATTACTTTGGGCATCTGGTCTGAATGTGGTAGCTGTGATAGGGGCAGTACCAGCAGCTGCGGTGCAAGCGTCCTCATGCTGTCATGACAGTGTGCCTTGATGCAATTCTGGAGAGAACCCCTCTGGGAGTGACTGTACTTGCTCAGTTCTTGGCCTCTCTGCTGAGGTTGCCACCCAGGGAACCAATTGTGGTGGTGCTTTTGTTCCTGAGGGCATCTGTCCATAAGGAACTGGACTGAGATTGCTAACTCATTACTCCCACAACTCACTGAGCAGCTATCAGATGGTGGTAATTTGTGGTCTTGGGGTAGTTTTGGGCTGCTGAATTAGAAAGAAAGAGCTGTGCCGCTCCCCTGAGCCATCCAGTCCCATCACATCCCAGCCACTGCCTCCAATGAGTGAATTCTCCCATCTCCAATAAATGCACAATACGTTCCTTGACAAAGAGATACATCAAATTAAGTCAGCCTTAGTACACGGGGGACACTTAAAAAGTGATGCCAAAGCACCATGAGTTTTACAGGTGCACACGAAGAAGAAGGGAAACGTGGCTAATTATGCAGGGCTCTGGGCCGAGAAGCTGCTTGCTCAGCACTCCTGCTATAGGGTGGAGAAGCATGCACCGTACTCAGCCAACTGAAAAAACCTCAACACCTGTACTGAACTGAGCATGGAGTAAGTAGGGGAGTGAATGGGAGGAGCTGGAACAGGTGGAGCTGGCTAAACTGTGTGGCACAGATGCTTATACGCAATCCAAAGAATACAAATGATGTGAATTTCAGATATTTTAAGGATTTTCTGTTTCTCCTACGGCCCACAAGAAACCATGGCTCCCCAAGTGTGTTTAAGAGCTGCACTTAGAAGAAACTAGGAACAGAGAAAGCCACGAAGGCCAGTGACTGACACAAATATGTCCAAGATTTTTAATAAAACCATCTATTCCACAGCCAGTTGCTCAATGTCTCATGACACATGCGAGCCAAAACATTCTTGCCAACCCCTCAACCTGCACTGCCTGCTCTTTCCCTCTTAGTTCACCTTCTCGGAGCTTTACAAAGCAGCACGCTCAGCAGCCTTCCCTGAGGTCTCACTCTGCTTTCTCTCAACCCTCTTCCACACCCTGAAACACCAAACACTCAGAGGTTGCTCTGTGTGCACAAACAGGAAGGGCTGGTTTTCCATTGCAGAGATGGGCTTGGCATTGCTTCTGAGAACAGTAGAAGAAGGGAAAACAAATTTCTACATGTCTCTTACGTGAATAAGAGAGTACTATGAAGCTACCATAGAGAGTACTATGAAGCTACTTTCCCATGTAGGAACAATTCTACAAACAAAAGCTTTGAACTCTAGAAGTAATAGTGTAAGATCCGGTATTTTAAAGGGTTATTTTCAGAGATGGGTTTAAGCCACAAATTGATTTTGCACAGGAAGTTCACGTGTGTTTGACTATGGGGTTTTGGATCAACTCGTTGTAAAGATGTGGAACACTTGCAAAATGTAGAGCTGGGCAAGGATTTTTAACAAATCCAGTGCTCTGTTAGGAGGGAGAGGGTTTGATTTGGGCCCAGGCCTAGTTATTTTTACAAGGAAAATAACAATTGAGGGTTGGGTTTTGGGGTTTTTTTTAATTCCTTATACCTGGGAGATTTCCCCATGCTGAGATTCGTATTTATATATTATTTGACATATCTGAACCACTGGTGCAAATTTGAAGACTGAGCAGTTGCATGAATCGAGGTTGGGACTTGTAGTGGCAGCTGCAGTCATGTTCACTGTCACAGGAAGTGGCACCAGTGGCTTTTATCAAAAACAACGTTAACTCTTTCACCATTTTTCAAAAGTGGGAGGAACGTAGGCAGGAAAAGTGTAATACTCAGCTGTCAGCACAGAGCGACAGGGAATCACCATTTAAGGGATGGAGGGCAAATTTAAGATAGTAGAGGGCAACGTAAAATCCTTCAGCGGGCCAAGGGGTTTGACATAGGGAGTGGTGCATGTCAGGTCTTGACCTGGAGGCTGTGACTGGGAGAGCTGGGGTTCAGGTCCTGCCCTTGGGACGGGGGTGGGTTGTTGGAGCTCAAGGGCCCCCCTACCCACTCCCACAGCAGTAGCTCCTGTCCCGTGGGACTGGCTGGGCTCCACACTCTAAGCCTTTGGCTTTCATCACAGCGTCATGTGATGGGTGCATCTGTGTGCAGACAACCCTCCCTTCTCCCATTCCCCTGCAATGCCCTGCCCTGCCCCCTTCCCAGCCCTGATGCTACCAGATCGCCTGTCTCATGCTGGACTATGGCAGGCCAAATAAAATGATCTGGTGGGTTAGATGGAGCACTGTGCTGCCAGTTGCCCATCCCTGATGTAAGGTCTGTGCCTGCTTGGTTCGAGATGGCTGACTAAGGCCAGGTGTACCTACAGACCTATACCAGTATAACTTCATTGCACAGGGGAGTGAAAAACCCACCCCCCCTGAGCAACATAGTTATACCAACCTTACCTCCCATGTAGACAGCGCTATGTCAGTGGGAAGGCTACTGCCTCTTGGGGAAGTGGATGAACTGTGCCAACAGGAGATCCTCCCATCAGCATGGGAGTGTCTTCACTTGAGTACTATAGCGGAAGTTTTGGGGTGGATGGAGGGGAGTAAAAGGTTCTTGTGAGGAAGACCAGACTTTGAGGTCCTTTGCTAATAGTTCATCTTGTTTTATTTTTCACCCTCCAAACACAGCCAAACCCAGCTCCTGTTGAGGAATCTGTGTCATATAGTCCCATAAATTCTTTCTAACACTAAGGAGTATATAATTAGAACTACCATTACTGTTCATATATTACAGGATGAACTTTTTAGTTGAAATTTGTTAATGTTGTACATTGTTAATCTTTGTAACTACACCCAGAGCTTTGGATAGGCGCATTTTATAAAGCCATCAATAAATGAGTATTAAATATGTTATTTTAGTATGACTAAACTTGTGCTTGGTGTGTTGCCATCCATGGCTCTGATCCTGCATGTTCCACATGGCACCTGAAATATCTTATTCACATAAAATTAAGCATATATGTATGTGATTGTAAAATCAGGACCTTAATCCTTAATTTCTCTTTTTATGAATCAAGGATGATGAGATAGAGGATTGAGTAGGCCCCAAAATACACATGATTGTGAGTAGTCACACCTCTCTAGCCAGACATGGACTTTAGCCTGGGCCCTAAAGACCTGTCTTGAGAGGGGAAATACTTTTCTGCACCTCTCCTATAGTCAGCTTCTGAACCCAAGAAACTGGAGTGCTAGTGGGAGTAAATAAAAATTCATTTGGAATGATTTTCATTGGATTTCGTGCTTTGGGGATACTGCATGTATAACTGCGCAGACTAAGAGCCCCTTTAAAAATCCTCAGTGGGACACTAGCTTGCCTTTAGGATGCTTATACAGAAGGCCCCATAAAAGAGAGAGATTTAGCGGGGTCAAACAAAAGTGACTATAAAAGGGTTTTTTTAATGTGTTTACCTCAATTCTTAAAATACAATGTGTGCTTTTACATATTGAGTATCTGTCACCTGTGTCAATCATTGAAAGGAGTTGAAAGTTAGATTTGCAGATTACTGAGCATTCAAGAGAAAGAAAGGTTAGAAGGGAATAAATTAGTCTTAATTTCCAATCAAATGTGTATTGCTGCTTTGTAATTAACATGCACAACAAAACTGAAATCTGTCATAATGTTGAAAGCCCTACAGCTAAGTCTGCCTTCATTATTTTGTAATGATGTGTATGCTTAATGCAGATATATTGTAGTAATTCAAATATTTAACCCTTGCCATAAGAAAATCACCATTTTCTCTGCTCAGGAAAAGTCTAGTGCTATGCTGAAATGGACAACTTACTGGAGGATAGCTGGGATGGCAAAGCTGTGTGGGGAAATTTGTGTGATTCCTGCCTGTGCTATACCTGTCTCTATGGGTTTCTTTGTTAGACTATGATGATAGGTGTAAGTGCTGTATAGTTCTGACCAGCGCTCACACTCTTCCTGTGCTACAAACTCAGCATTGCACACTGGAAAAAAAGTAAGAATACAAATTAACAGCATGTTTCCTTGGTTCCTTAGAACCCATTTAATTCATCACCTGGGCAATATGTAATAGTCTAGAACAAAACAAACATTAAGCATCTCTTTGGCCCTTCTTATGCATGTGGTATTTATGTAAACTTCAACAGCCATCATTCTGAATTTAACATCTGTTCTTCTTGCAATAATTGTCTTATTTTAGAATCAACCAGCACAATAATCAGTGTTCTATATTCAGAAAGAATAAGGTGCAAGGAATAGGTCATGATATCACATTTTATTCTGCCCTGTCTTCATTCAAGCTGTGTAGAAGCTACAGCTGTAGAACAGCAATTTTTGATTGCTTTTTGTTTTCATGAAGCAAATTCCAAGTCCTCTGAAAATGCTCAACAGAACAACAAATTGAGCTAAATTAAACAAAATCAATTCAGTTGATTAATTAATTGTTTGTTTAATACCATAAAGTAGTACATTGAATACTTATTGAGATTTGGTACATAGAATCAGGTTTCTCCTTGTTCTTAAGCAGACATGTATTTTTTATCCAAAAACTCACAATTTTCCACAACGAGTGGGGAAAAGATCTGTCCCAAAAGAAACCTCTTAAAATTGTCTTGATCTTCACTATACTGTACACTTTGACAGTGAAACATTCTGTGAAACATACACCTGACAACTATCTGCAAGATTTAAAAACCTTCAGCTTGATGTGGAAACACCAGAAATACTGTTAATGGAGCTAGACTTCAGACAGGTGTCTTTTCTCCTCCTTAAACTTGTTGCATTTCTTATTACCCACTTAACAGTGCTTAATAATCTGCCAGCCAACAGCTGTTAGCCAAGCTTGACTACAGTGTAGAATGTCATAAAGTTCCCAGCTCCTCTTTTGGTAAGGAGTTCAGTAGCAGTTCCTTTGGTAGGTTATCTGTAGGTCAGTTGCAGCTAAGTAACATTGTTGCATTTTGCAGCTATAAATAGCATCAATGATCTGTTTCCATGGGCAGTGAAAGTGTTGGGTTTGATGTAGTGTTCAATGGTAACTGATCAAATGAACCTGTCCTATACAAAGCCGAAAGCTGCATTAATCTATTCAGTATTTAAGAATGTTCAACTCAAATTATTTTTTGTTCGTTGTCTAATAGTTCATAAGGTTCCTATCAGGACACAGTACTGATAAGGTGACTAGCTTGAGGGCAATGTGTGGTAGTTCAGTGCTTTGCCAGTATTAATAGAATACATAGACTTGATTACAAGCAGAAGTGCTAGGTTAAAAATGCTTGCCAAATGCCATTTAATTATCAAGCAAGGACTAGTCACAGATCAGACTTTTAGGACTGATTACAATTCTACAGCTTGTAATGTTTGTGAAAACATGTTTTTAGCAAAACATCAGTGTTACTTTCCTGACCTAGCTACTTATTTTGCTATGTTTCTGGCAGTTAGAAAGTAAAGAAGCTTAAAACCCCATCACTTGTGTGTCTCTTTCATGGCTGTAGCACAAATTCTGTCCTTACTTAGTGTAAAAAGTAGCTGGGTTTGTTTCAATAGAGTTTAACTCAGGTTGGCTAACCCATGCGTACATGGTCATCTGGACACTCCACAAACTGTTCTTTCTAGGTGGAGATACAAGTCTGTAAAGTGCATAGCAGAATGGGCTTGTCTGGCCCGTAGGCCCTACCAGAGTAACCTCAGTTGAAAATGAATCAGTCCTGTGCAAACATGTTGACTAAATCAGGTTAATTGGCAATCAGTGTTAGTTCAACCTAAAAAACTCTGCTGGCCACACCCTCTGAAATGAAAACGCAGTGCAGATTGGGGGGCTGAGTAGGAGGCTGGGAGCTAGAAACAGCTGGCTGTTGGGACTCTCCATTCAACCATGTACAACATTTTGTAGAAAAATCAACTTCTTTGGCTTACCTGACTGAAACCTCTTGTGTTGTGTTTCAGTTCAAGTCAAATACATTAAAATGGCACCTTTATTACATGTCCCCCACCCTCAGGCATGTATAAGTGTATTCTGCAAGTTGATGACTTTTGGTTGACTATTCCCCCTAACTCCCATTAAGAGACTGTCAACTTCTATGATGGCTTTTCTAATCATAATCTTGTCTTCTGCCTGTTTATCCAATGGACTGTCTGTTTAGCAAACAGCCAAAGCTCTTTAACCTGGCTGTATTCTGGTTTAGTGCAGAGAGCAGGAAGAAATGGATAGCAGAAGGATGAAGACTTTTGCTCCAGAGATATGTTCTACAAAAGTAAGTTATAATACTGAATTAGAATGCGGGATGGATATTCTAGTCATGATTTCTGCTCCACTGTATTTGATATGGTCTAAAACAATGGTGTCCAATAGAAATTCGATCCTAGCCACACTGCTAGCCTTACTTATGGTTTTGAATTTTTCTTATTAGCCACATTATAAAAAAGCCACATACACTAGCCACATTCAATAGCCTATTAGCCACATCTGATTAGTGGCAAATGTCTTGGACACCGCAGGCCTAAAAGTAGGCAGAAGTTTATCAGGTTAAACATATCACTTGGTTACTTGGGTTTCAAGTTTAACTTAAAGCCAATTAGCCCTTCCATTTTACAAAAATTAGTCATATTACTTTTCAGGGATGAAACAGAACATCTATTCTATATATATGTCAAGATTTCTTCCTATGCTTTCATAGCAGATATTGAAAATTGTATGTAGGCTCTAAACACACCATTTCAGAATGTTAGTAATGGATATTGTTTTTATGGCCAGCACTAGTAGAAAATTGCACATGCCTGAAAACTGACTTCTGCAATTTATGAATTAATAATTTTGATCTTCTGTGGAATTTGATTTAATTATTGGAGTCTGACTTGCATGAATGAGTGTCAATACCAAGTACCTAGACCTGCTGGTGTTCAGCTAACGTAGGTATGTAGTCCAGTGAAAAGTTAAAGAATTAATCATGTATCTCCATAATATTTTGTTGCTTTTATACAATGGAATAATTTATTAATCAGTGATCACACAAAAATGATATCCGCTGGGTTACTTTTAAGCTGATGTTCTAATATAACCAGTCTAGTCTCAGGCCTGTGCTACACACATCACATGGGCTTAACTAATTGTGTGCCTTAAAACAGATTTAGGCCATATTTACACTCTGAGATGGTGAAGTCTGAACATGGTTAAAACATGTTAATTTGTGCTTTTTCACCTTAGGATTTATCATTTTAACTTGTTTGTTGATTGAAGGAAACCTTAGTGTGGCGCTCAAGCAAAATTAATTTGAAAAGAACCAGACAACTCTTGCAAACCAAAGCAACAGGATTTTATACCTATGTGCTATGAATATTTTAACAAGGAGTGCCCACAAACTTCCCCTGAGCCTATAACAAACCCCATGTACTAAGGGTACTTGACTGTGGAATCTCTTCATATAAACATAGGCCTTATCATAACAAACCAATAAAAAACTATCAATACCACTCAGTAAACAAGTACATTAAATATCTCATTTGGGAAATGTTTATACTCTGTTCCTGGAAAAATATGTTGTGTATTGATGTTTTATCACAGCTTTCAACTTGTGTAATTTGAAGAGAGGATGAGCTGGGCTGGGCTGAACACTTATTCAGGGATATTGTCCCCCTTTTTTTTTTTTAATTTACCTGTTATTTGGTTAAATCTGATCCATTCCAATAGCAAAATATTTGCTCTAGCAAAATACTTTTTAAGTACTGAGGATATTTTTATGGTAAGGATGAGTTAGCAGTATCCTGAGAATGGGGTCAGCTTCCTTACAAAGGACAATCATCCCAAACTTCCCTTCAGTTTGGTAGCAGCATTTTAATAAGGGATTTCTGAGATCCCCCATTGTAGGAAAGATTGTTCTACTAACTAATGCAATGAAACTTGGGCTGCTATGATGGGCTGAAAATACAATGGTTTCAGCCTTGTCTTAATTCAAAAATTGACTTTAAAAATAAAACAAAACACCTGATTACACATGGGGTTGCACCAATTTAATGAAGACAGTCTGAAACTGATTTAATGAAATCAGTTTCTAAGGCAACTACTTTAAACTGATGCAACTTTTGTGAGTAGACAAGAAAAAAGATGTTACTATTAAATTGTCACCTGATGGTTTTTAAAATCTATTATAACAAAAGCTTTGCAACTGATTTGAAAAGCATGGAATAATGTGTAGCCTAAGGTAATTACAGTTAGAAGGGTAGGTATACGTTAAGTGTGGGTTTATGAAATACATTCTGATCTTTAAATATGCTATAGCCTATACTTTCATTGAGTTATTGCACATATTTGCAATACTAATTATTCTTGTTTCAGACTCTTCACTTGATGCTGCTTCATTCTAATCAATGGTCTCCTGATTAGATAAAACAATTAGTTAATCTTAAAATTCATTTACTTCCTAATACAGTGATAGCATTTTCATTGTGGCTGTTACCCACTTGTAAGACTTTTCTCTCTTTAAAACAATCAACATGTTTTATTGATAACTGTAACAATGACTCTCTGATCTGGTTTCTTGGAATAGGCTACACTGAAGATGCCTTTAGTGGCAAAACACTTGAAAAAGCAACACTTAAGTCATAAAGATCAGTTAGTATTTTCTTTTTAAATGTGAATTTTAATGCTAATGAAAAATGCCATGTTGATAGTCCCAGAGTGTAAGGTATTCTGTATATCCACAAAAAGCGTGACCTGTGCAGCAATAAAGCATGCTGTACCAACAATGCATCTCTCTTCTGACAGAGGTGTCATTTATATAATCGAGTCTGAGTGACAGAAAGGAGTTGGATGCCAAGTAATTTTCAAAGTAAAATTACCAAAAGAAACAATTACCAATTCATGAAAACAATTAATTACATGACATTTATTCATTGATTCTCCTATGACTAGTTCAGGAAAATCAACTGAAAAGATGGAATTACTGATTGTTATTGAGATTGCATTCAAGAAGTAGCCACATACATTTCACCAAGGATTCTTTCTCCTGTACACTAAGGGATGCTCCCAAAATAAACAAATGAACTTTTCTTTGAAATAGAGAAATGTTTGGTTTCTTTTATCATTTTGATTTTAAACAAACAATTAAATCAACAAGGATTACACAAATGAGATACATCACATAAGGTAAATAAAATGAGTGATACAATGTAGTAATATTTAAAACACAAAATTCCAAAATAGAAAGTACAATAAAACAAAGTTGGTTAACTGTATTGAATGGGCTAGTAGTATACAACTGAATATAAAATTCAAAACCTATGTGCATCAACCGCAGTGGTATTCACATAGGATACTAACAGCATCAACAGATTGTTTATTGTAATTAAGACTAATTAGCAGCAAACATTATTAAAATAATTTAACAGCTAAGATTAATACTTTCTTATACATGATACCTTCAATTTAATGAAATAACTAGATTATGGAAATTATTATTCAATTTACAGCAAAACTCTTAAACTAAGGAATGAATTAGGATGAAACTAGATAGGTTGAACAGGACAATTTCATTGAAAGTAATGTTAACTTAAACAAAAGTGAGTAAAACTATTACTTCTATTTTAAGAAAATAGTATTCTGAGGCCTGGTCTGCACTAGGAAATTAGGTTGGTATAATTATGTTGGACAAGGGTGTAAAAAATCCTCTTGGCTGGGATGGAGTACCTGTGCTGACAGGAGAACCTATCCCATTGGTGTAGGTAGTATCTTCACTGATGTGCTGCAGTGATATAGCTGTGCCCGTGGTGATGGTTGAAATTTTGGTGTCAGTTTAGGTTGTCTGTCTAGAGGATGAAAATCTTTGGTGTCAATTTAGGTTCTGTCTAGAGGATGAAAATCTCATGGATGTATCTCGGGTATATCATTAGTTTCATGGTGATTTATCCAGAAATTCTTCTTTAAGATGGATTTGCTAGATACTAAAAATCATAGACTGAATAGAGACACTCGATTTACAGCTTATTGCAACAATCTATAGCCTACTTAAACCTCCCCACTCCCAGATTTTTTCCCCCTTTCTTCTCCCCTCCCCCATGACTGGGCTACTCCACTTTCCATGGTCCCTTGTTGTAGCATGATTAGTAATATGTTAACTACTTATGCTAAATGATCTGTTACAGCTTGTATTTAGTTGTGACACTAAACATTTTCTAGACTTGAAGAGCTCTGTGTAAGCTCAAAAGCTTCTCTCTCTAACCAACAGAAGTAATATCTTTTATTGGAACAACCTCAGGTAACTTTCACTCACACATGCAAGGCAGCAAAGCTTCAGATGTTTGAGTGCATATGATACAGGGCAAAGCAGAACAGTGATTTCACAAAGATGTTACAGTATCTCTTAATAGCACTTAAAGTTAGGAATTAAGTTTAAAGCAAGACAATAAAGCAAAACTAACCATTATTCAATGAATTTCTACAAAGATAAAACTCTCTTAACCGTACGTATATTATGTACTTATTAAACCAAAGATTTTAAGATTAGCTCTCTTATGCAGTAAGCCAGATAATTTTGTAAGACAAGTGAAGTGAGCTCAGCACTATACACCAGGTGTGAACAATAAATCTCACAGTTATAGGTGAAAGCATTGGCACCAAATCAGTTCTATGTACAACAGTGTTTGATTTAAATCCTATAACTTAGTCCAGTTATGTTTGTAGGAGAATTTCCCCAATTTTAAGCTACTTTAAGGCTCTGTTTCATTTTCCTCTGTGTACTGTAATTCTATTCTTCGGCTTATTTGGAATCCGGCTATCTTACAGTATCTATGGAAACTGATACTTATGACTTTGGTATTTTCCAGTGAAGAGTTTTTACCAGCCCAAGAGTCCTTGTTTTATGGAATAGGGCTGAAATCTAATGGGTTCAGTGTTCTAAGAAAACAATAATTATGCTCTTCAAGGCCAATTTCTGATTTCCTTTGAAGCACAGAAATACCCCACGGAATTTTAGCACATTTAGGCAGGTGGAATTTCTCACTCTTCCGTCTATTGTTTGATCGTGCAGTCTTTTTCATGGTGGGACTGAAGATTCTGTCTTCAGGGAAATCTCTTTCCCCCGGTTGCTAATAATTGTGATTATGGATGTTAGTATCTCAGGATCTAAGATTTGTTTTTAGTGAAGGACTCTTAGACCAAAAAACCCCAAAACTCTCTCTTAGAGTTAAACAAACACTTATTACTGTGTAATGGATCAGCTCACCGATCTGCTGAAGGTAGGTTTTGCTGGACAAAGATTTTGAGCTTGACAATCCTTTCTATATATAATCTCCCCTTTGGTTGCACTACCCCCAAAAGCACATATTTGGCAATTTTCCACTGGCCCGTTTTCTTTTGTGGAAGTGGTTGTTGATTAATTGAACATGTCAGTGTCATGGCAAGTTTCCTGCCCATCCAAAAGATGGCATTCAAGCCTCACACAGAGTTCCTTTCCATGGGCTTCCAGGCTTTCCTTGGAATCTTTAATGGCTTCTTTAGCATAGTTTATGAACAATTCTGTTAGTGTATATTTCAATTGAGTCTTTTGGCTCACTTTCTGTTTCTAATTCTTGAACCACCATTTAACAACAGAATACAGCTTTCTCCTGTTATTACTAGGTAATTATCTTCCAGAAGTTGTATTCTTACTCTTTAATTTGAATAAAATTTTATTCCAGCCCACTTCTAAATGTGGGAAGAAATTATCCCCCATTTGATTCTAATTTACAATAACTTCCAGGTTCATTATAAAATCAGTATTCAAACTCTAAATGATTAGACTAGATTAGCTGGTTTTAAGCATTACCCCTGATACTTCAAAACACTAGCCACACAAGAGTACTCCTTACTAATAGTGGCTTCTAATGTAATTTCACAGTTGCTCCACTTAGTCTTTTTATACCATGTTTCTAGATATACAGAACTGTAGTGTATTCTTATATATTAATATATCAAAATCTTATTTTTGTTAGTAAACAGATATTTTCATATATATGTTTGTGGTAGTGTTGTAGCTGTGTTGGTCTCAAAATATTAGAGACACAAGGTTGGTGAGGTAATATCTTTTATTGGACCATCTTCTGTTGATAAGAGAAATGAGCTTTCAGGGGTGCTGGAACTAGGGATGAGATGGGGGTGCACCCACACCCCCTGGCTGGAAGTGGTTTCCATCATGTACAGGGTTTACTCGTTTCTTCAGTGGCTTTCAGCACCCCTACTATAAAAATTGTTGCAGTACTACTGTGAGCTTTCACAGAGAAGCTGTTGGTATGGAGAAATGAGCTTCTTTGTGAAAGCTCATCTCTCTCACCAACAGAAGTTGGCTCTCTAAAAGATATTATCTTGCCCACCTTTCCAGATATATGTGAACTTATTCAGTGATAGAAAAACCTTGGTTTGATCACTTTAAACCAAGGGTTGGCAACCTGGGCACATGGTCCGTCCATCAAGGGTATTCCACTGGTGGGCTGGGAGACATTTTGTTTACACTGACCAGCACAGGCGCGGCGCCTCACAGCTCCCAGTGGCCGCAGTTCACTGTTCCCGGACAATGGGAGCTGTGAGAAGGGGTGGCCAGCACGTCCCTGTGGCCTGCCACTTGCTACAGCTCCCATTGGTCAGGAATGGTGAACCACAGCCACTGGGAGCTCTGGCGGGGGGGGTCGCCCATGCCTGTGGACAGTCAATGTAAACAAAATGTCTTCCAGCCTGCCCATGGATTACCCTGATGGGCCATGTGCCTAAGGTTGTTGACCCCTGCTTTAAGCCTTAACCAAAAAGTCATAATGTCATTTGGCTTAGAGTTTTCTGGCTCTCTAGATGGCTAAAACATTCGTTGTTTACTTTTGTTCACCTTATGAACTAGGGAATGTTGTGAGATTACTTATTAAGTTTATTTATTTGCTAAGAAGTTCATTAATGGTTGTGATGGAACCATTTAGTTTGCTCCAAGTGAAGAAATAAGCATTTCCAAAACAATTTTGGAGATGTTGATTTTAGAAACACTTAGGTTTATAGTCCCACTTTACTGGGACCTTGACTCATTAACAAGGAGATATTGCTGGAATGGGGCCAGAGAAAACAGATTGTAGCATCCTTTGTGTGTAGGTTTCTGTATCACTTATGAGGAGATGAATTGAAACATTTTGTGTTGATACTAAATATATTTTGAGAACTCTTTTATTTCAGACTTCATTAGTGATTTAGTTTAATACAGGCTTATTCAAGATGCTAATAGAAATCTAGATGAAAGCGGGGAAGGACAGGTCAGCCTTTAAGGGTCTTGAATGTGTGGAGATATGAAGGCCTAGTCTCCACTAAAAAATTAGGTCAGCGTAAGATGACTTAGTGTGTTCTAGTTGTGCATGTGTCTATACTTAAATTTGTGTCCCATCATGGCATGTGGAACCCCCCTTTGGGGAGGCTAGCCCTCAGCTCTGCCCCTCCACTCATGCTCTTCCCCCCGACCGAAGCCCCAAAACTCCCTGCCCCATCTGTGGCCAGAACCACAAGCTCTGTCCGCCCTGAGCACATACCCTGCCAGAGCCACGGGCCAGCGACAGCCTGGAGCACGTCCCCACCCTTAGCTGCAGAAGCCCTGGGCCGGCTGCAGCCCCGAAACCCCCAAGGAGCCCCAGGTTGGTCGAAGCTGTGCCACACCTCCCCTCCCTGGACCCAGTCCGTCCGTGGAAGTCTGTTAGATGCTTTTGATATGTTCCATGCAGGTTCTGGGGTGGCCTCCTCAGCTGTCCTGGAACCTGCATGGGGCATAACAAAACAAAAACATCACTGCCAAACCCCGCAACGAGAGGCAGAGCCTCCCTGGCCTATTATACCTGCTGTCCATCTGTCCCACCACATAATTGCCCCATTACAGTGAGACAGTAAAACCACCTCCCTGAGCAGTGGTGAGCTGTGGTCAATGTACTGAGGTCAACACAGCATGAGTATAGACTCTGTGGTACTTATGTCATCTAACAGTCCTCTAGCAGCTGTCCCAGAATGCCCAGCACTGACTACTTTAGTCACAACTGTGAGCTCCACTGCTCAGGGGTCACAGACACCAGAAGCCCCACTACACCTTTAAAGCCCACTGAATTTTTGAAATGTCCTTTCCTGATTGTCCAGCGTGGTGAGCACACCTTGCAGCTCTCTGTTGTGAGGATCTGACGCTGCCCGTGACATGCTTTGGCTTGGAGTGGACAAGAGATATTGGATGCCTGTGGGCAGAAGAGGCTGTGCAAGCACAACCACAGACCAGCCACAGAAATGTGGACATCTACCAGCAGATTGCATGGGGGATGCAGAAGGGGTAAGACAGGGAACAGCAGCAGCAGTGACATGTGAATTGAAGGAACTGTGTCAGGCATATCAGAAGGCCAGGGCGGCCAACGGTGCAGTCGATCTAGTACTGAGACACAGACCTGAAGCTTTTACAAAAGGCTGCATGCCATGTTTGGAGACCCTACCTCCACCCTGCAGAGACCAAAAAGAATACCACAGCCCCAGGCATGAACCGTGAGGAGATGGAGGAGGATGTGGAACGTGCAACCAAGGGGTCCAGCTATTAGCCAGAACCTGTTTCAGACTCTCCCACAGTTCAGTCAATCTAAGCAGGCAAATATGAGTTAGGAGGGGAAGGAAGCTCAGGTAAGTGTGTAATTGTATTTCCCATTGCAATGACATACAACTTAACAGAATTAAGCTATCGACTTTTCATTAACTTACTCCTACTAGAACAGGTAGCAGTACAACAGAGAGAGGGAGAGTTATCTCCTTTTCATTCCCTTATAGAGTTGGGCAAGAGGGGTCATGCAGAGCAGAGATCTCAATGAAATGTATGTGGAAGTACTCGGCAGTCCTCTCCCTATAGTTTCTAGGGATGGTAGCCTTGTTTCTTCCTCTGTGGTAAGCTGCTTCCCCACACCAGTCAGCAATCACTTCAGCAGGCAACATGCAGCAGACTAGCAGCATATGGACCCAGGCAGCTCCAAGAAGCCTGCAACACTGTGCTATCTGTGCTTTAGTTACCCTCAGGAGGGAGAGCAACAAAAATCACTGCCTGTGGAAAATGGTGCCAGTACTCAGTGTCATTGTCCTATACTCCTAGTGTCATTGTCCTATACTCCTAGTTTCATGTAACCAAATAATTCCCTCTGCATTTCCCTCACCCCAGCAGGCCATACTCACCATGGCTGATAATGTGAGTGGTGCCATACACAAGCGCACTGATGCAGATGTGGCAATAAGCATGTCTTGGTTAAAACTTTAAAGGGAGCTAGGGAAGGGGGAGTTCAGAATCTTAAGTTTCACTGACTATACTGATGATTGTATATCTGAATTTTTATCTGAAGCTGCTGATGTTGCAGCCTTGGGGGATTCCCCCTCTATGCAGAGTGCCAGAAGCTTCCTAGAAATGGGCGAGGGGGGGCATTGGCCCCCAAATAGTGACCATGCACCACTTGCTCCTCTCTGCCCTCTTCCCCCATTGCTTGCCCATAAGGCAGGAAAAAATGCCTTCCCACTTCTATAAGTGATGGAGCTGTGCCCCCCCCCCCCCCCCCGGCTTCAGATGCCCCTTAGCTGAGTTGCTCCAGCACATACAGCCTCTCACTGGCTGGCCCGGCTGTGGGATGACTCTTCGTGTATGTGCTGATCCCAGAACAACTCAGCTAAGGAGTGCCAGAATGGGATGGGGAGGGGCATAGAAAAGTAGACCTTTCTCTGGCAAGGTGGGTTTGGTGCCAAAATAAGGATATTAAAATTGTATATGCAGGGGCCAAAATAACACCCTTTTGGCACTCCAAGTAATTCAACCTCTGTGTCTATTAATCCTAGGAACTTCTGTCAAGTTTGTAAATCAAGGTACCAGTTGTAATGGGTGCTTTTCTCTGATGTGAATATTCATCCACCAGGCCCTAGAATGAGATTACCCAAACATTTTATAGAGGACCCAAGCAGGTGATAACTAATGTTGATCATTAAATCAAAGCTGTATTTGACTTGGTGACTTAGAGGTGTGTGATAGCTGTGAAATATGATGGATTAGGTAGTAGCACTGTTTTCATCTCAACTGTCTGATTCTCTGAAGGAGTAAGGTTGTGCCTCTCAAATACTTTAAAGTATTCTCCCTCACTCATAGTACAAGAGTAGAGTGACATTTAATTATATGAAAAGGTGGTACATTCAAAACTAATAAAATGACTTTTTTTCACAGGTGTGGTTTAAGTGTGAAATGTATTGCTTTAGGAAGTCACTGAAACCACAAATTTAAACAGATTCAAAAAAGGGATTGGACGTTATTGTAACTCTGTGTATTTTTAATAGCCACATGAATCACTATGAAAGAATTGGAAGGGATATTAAACCTCATGCTTCAGGGTTTAAATCAGCCTTTATTGGAGACCAGAATAAGACCTGTGTTAGGGGCAGATTATCCCACATCTGCCTACTGCAAGGTTCTTATACTTTCCTCTGAAGCACTTGGTACTGACTGCTGTCAGACACAGGATAGTGAATTAGATGGATTTGGGATCTGATCCAGTCTGGCAATCCCAATGTTAATGCATCTTGCACATCCTGGGTACACAATTCTTCAGTGACTTTGCTGGGGCATGTTTATCCTCTAATTATGTGGGGTGTAAAAGGGGTGGGGTTTCAAATGTTCTTCCAATATTTAACAGGTAGGTGATCTTCATGCCTTATCTGCATTACTCCTAGTACTGTGATTTAACAGTATTCATCATCATGATGTAAGAATCCTCTTAATCTCCAAATCAAATAGTAGATAACAGTAATTGACATCTTTCTGCTGTTCAGTGCACAGCACACTAACATTGTTTCCTCCTACTTAATATGTGAAAGTCCTGAAAGTGGCTATTAGGTGCATCTGAATTCAGAAATAATACAACAGTAGAGGATATGGGAGCAACAACAACACTTTGTCACATAGGATCCCTTCTGGCTGCCTGCTATGTTTCAAAGGGTTTGTGCTAGGAACTTTAATTGCAACAAAACACTAATTACTGAGTACAGTACTTTCAATATTAAAATGGGATGTGAGGGGGAATCTAAACAATGTTTCCCACTGGTCAATAGGGAAATAAAAACAATGATTTCTGATTTCATGAATGGATGGACACCTATATTTTAGATTTTAAAATATCATGTAAAATTATCTGAACATATAAAAAAATATGGTCAGTCACAGTTCTGTGATTCTTGCCTTCACTCTGCATTATCAACATACTCTTAAAATGTTTTTGTACACTGAAAGTTACATAAAAGTACCTGAAAATTGTAAATAAACAGTGGCCAAATTGAGTAATCCCTTAAATAATCCCTACAAATGGTTTGTCTCATTTTAAAAGTAGGATTAAATGATCTGGGAAGGATACCTGAAGAATATTTCATAAATGGTTCCACACCCACAGTGGAATCCTGAAATGCAATGTTTCTTTGACTCCTTATCTGCAGGTATGTAGTGGCCTTGTGATGAGGTGTTTTGGGTAGGTAGCTGACATGAAGATTTTTTTAAAATATCACATTTTAGATGTGAGGAGTTGAGAGGTGTGACAACTATTTGGATTTTGCTTATTGCTTAATATTACTGTAGCACCTGTGGTTATTGAGCCATGTTAATACTAAATCATTTTTTGTTTGTTTTAAAGTATTTAAGATGCTCAATAGCTTTCAGCCATGAGTACTTTTATACATTAAATATGGTGTAACTTGCAAAAATGTGTTAAAAATTAGGTTTCATTGTAGGTTTACCAACCTTGACTATCTTTTAAAGGTAATTACTGTATTAGTGAAGTTTTCCCATTTCAACTGTTACATTTTATACATTTCTGATTATTGCTAGCGTAACCCACTGGTCAGTGTGTGTTATGAGATGCCCTCTGTGCACGTGTGTAACAGAAGATGTTAATATGTTACAGTCCTCATCTTCAGCACCTAGCTCAAGTTGCCAAAACTCCTGCTTTCAGCTCTAGAGATCCCTGGTTCAATCTCTAGGATGGTGAAGATGGCAGCCATCACACTAGCAGTATGGTGGGTAGAGTTAATGACATAGCTCAGATCATATTGTTAATGGATGTGCTACATATATATCTGCTGGGGAGCATATTTCAGGCTTAGAGGGCCATATGAGCAAACCTCTGTTTGCACAGAGTTTCAGTAGGGGGCTGTATAGGTGCAGAGCTCATTGTATGAGTGGAACCTTAGTTATTAACACCTAAAAATATTAAAATTGACTTTCATTGTCCATGCTGAGATGGTTGACAAGTTTTTTTTAATAAAAAGTATAAATACTGTTAAAAAGTAAAATGGAGAATTACAATTTTTTTCAAATTTTAGAAAAACAAATCAATTCAAAATCTTGTCAACCTTGAGAATAGAAAAGTCTGAACAGTGTAGTTTCACTTTAGTTCATAGCCATTTTTTTTCTACTATTGTAAACCATTAAATGTCTGGGTTACAAATAGAGACAAGGTGGGTGAGGTGATACTTCAAAAGAAAAAACTTTGGCTGCAGTAACTCTTTATACTGGCACTAAAACAAACCTATAAAACACTATTTCTACCTTTTCTAAAAGCATGATTTTAGAAGGCCAAATTTGAGTTGCCTCTTAACTTGTATGGGTTTACAATCAGATTATCCTGTTTTAAAAAGTGTCTGCACTTGTTTCTCCCTCACCCATTGCAAAAGACAATGTGGAACTGGCCACAAGGTGCTCTCCCGTGCACATAGTAAAACACAGTGCATTTCCCCTCTTCGCTCACTCATAGTAACCTTGTAATAATAGAAAACAAATGTCACTTCTGCCTTTTTTTTAAAAAAAAGCTGTAGGTGTCTTTGTGGCGGTATTCAAACACAACAGAGGCTAGTATCCACTTCATCGGACGCATGCAGTGGAAGTATCCAGGGGCAGGTATAAATAGGTAGGCAAGAACCAGGTTAGAGATAACAGGGTTAGTCCAATGAGGCTGAACCGGCTTGTTATCTCTAATCAGGGACGGTGAGGTATTCCTCTAGCAGCTGAACTGGAGGTGTGAACAGTGAGAGAAGAGAAACTACTCTTGTAGTTGGCTAGCCATTCATAATCCCTATTCAGTCCTGAGATGATTGTGTCAAATTTGCAAATGAATTGCAGCTCTGCAGTTTCTCTTTGCAATCTGGTCTTGTAGTTTTTTTGCTGCAATATGGTGACTTTTAAATCTGTAATTGTGTGTGCAGGGAGACTGAAGTGTTCTCCTAAAGATTTTTGTATATTGCCATTCCTAATATCTGATTTGTGTCCATTTATCTTTTCTCGTAGGGACTGTCCAGTTTGGCCGATGTACATAGCAGAGGGACGTTACTGGCACATAATGGCATATATTACATTGGTAGATGTGCAGGTGAATGAACCAGTGATGGTGTGGCTGATCTGGTTAGGTCCTGTGATGGTGTTGCTGGTGTAGATATGTGGGCAGAGTGGGCACTGAGGTTTGTTGCATGGATTGGTTCCTGAGTTAGAGGAGTTATGGTGTGGTGTGCTGTTGCTGGTGAGAATATGCTTGAGGTTGGCGGGTTGTCTATGGGCCAGGACCGGCCTGCCTCCCAAGGCCTGTGAAAGTGAGGGA
The DNA here is from genome assembly GCA_007922305.1 of Dermatemys mawii. Taxonomy (NCBI): domain Eukaryota; kingdom Metazoa; phylum Chordata; order Testudines; family Dermatemydidae; genus Dermatemys; species Dermatemys mawii. The sequence continues at coordinate 31,848,910 of ML677352.1, forward strand.
TTGTTGCCCAGGATGGGTTGTAGATCACTGATGATGCATTGGAGAGGCTTTAACTGAGGAATGTAGGGTGATGGCCAGCGGTGTTCTGTTGTTTTCTTTCTTGGGCTTGTCTTGCAGCAGCAGGCTTCTGGGTACATGTCTGTCTCTGTTGATCTGTGTCCTTATTTCCTTGTTCGGATACTGTAGTTTTGAGAAAGCTTGGTGAAGATCTTGTAGGTGTTGGTCTCTGTCTAAGGGGTTGGAGCAAATACGATTGTACCTCAGTGCTTGGCTGTAGACAATGGATTGTGTGGTGTGTCTGAGATGGAAGCTGGTGGCATGAAGACAGACATAGCTGTCGGTAGGTTTTCGGTATAGGGTGGTGGTGATGTGGCCATCATTAATTTGCACCGTGATGTCTAGGAAGCGGATCTCCTGTGTAGACTGGTCCAGGCCAAGGTGGACGGTGGGGTGGAAGTTGTTGAAATCATGGTGGAATTCTTCCAGAGTTTTTCCCATGGGTCCAGATGATGAAGATGTCATCAATGTAGAGTAGGTAGAGAAGGGGCATGAGTGGACAAGAGTTGAGGAAGCTTTGTTCCAGGTCAGCCATAAAGATGTTGGCATACTGTGGGGCCATGCGGGTGCCCATAGCGGTGCCACTGGTCTGGAGGTATATAGTCACCAAATTTAAAATAATTGTGTGTGAGGACAGAGTCACAGAGCTCAGCAACCACTTGTGCTGTGGCATCATCAGGGATACTATTCCTGACAGCTTGTATTCCATCTCTGAGTGGGATGTTTGTGTAGAGAGCCTCTACATCCATGGTGGCTAGGATGGTGTTTTCTGGAAGGTCACCAATGCATTGTAGTTTTCTCAGGAAGTTGGTGGTGTCACGGAGATAGCTGGGAGTGCTGGTGGCGTAGGGTCTGAGCAGAGAGTCCACATATCCAGACGGTCCTTCAATGAGAGTGCCAATGCCTGAGATGATGGGGCATCCAGAATTTCCAGGTTGTGGATCTTGGGTAATAGAAAGAATAACCCCAATCAGGGCTCTAATGGTATGTTAATTTGTTCCTGTGTTAGTGTAGCGAGTGTCCTGAGTAGATGGTGCAGTTTCTTAGTATATTCCTCAGTGGGATCTGAGGGAAGTGGCCTGTAGAAATTGGTGTTGGAGAGTTGTCTGGTAGCCTCTTTTTGGTAGTCAGACCTGTCCATGATGACAACAGAACCTCCTTTATCAGCCTCTTTGATTATGATGTCAGGGTTGTTTCTGAGACTGTGGGTAGCATTGCGTTCTGCATGACTTAGGTTGTGAGGCAGGGAGTGTTGTTTTTCCACAATTTCTGCCTGTGCAGGTCGGTGGAAGCATTCTACGTATAGGTCCAGACTGTCATTTTGACCCTCAGGAGGAGTCCATGTGGAGTTCTTCTTGTGCTGCTGGTGGGATGGTGTCTGTGTATCAGTGTGCTGTTCTATGTTATCTTGAAAGTATTCTTTGAGTTGGAGATGGCGAAAGTAGGCTTCCAGATCACTGCAGAATTGTATCATGTTTGTGGGGGTAGTGGGACAGAATGAGAGTCCTCGAGATAGGACAGACTCTTTTGCTGGGCTCATTGTGTAGCTGGATAGATTGATTGACATTGCTGGGTGAGTTAGGGGTACCACTGTTGTTGATCCATGTGGCAGGTAGGATATTAGATAGTTTTCAGTCTTTTTTTCTTTTGTAGAGAGGCGAAATGTGTGAGTAGATCTCCTGTCTTATTTTAGTAAAGTCTGTTTTTGTGGAAGGTTGGTTGTTTATGAAGGTCTCCAGGTTGGAAAGCTCTTTTTTGATGTTTTCGTTTGCTGTACAGGATGCTGATTAGATGGTTCCTCAGTTTCTTTGATAGTGTCTGGCATAATCTCTCACTGTGGTCTGTGCAGTATGTAGATGATAGCAATGGGTTTTTCACCTTCAGTCCATTAGGTATGATGTCCATCCGTTTGCATTTGGAGAGAAAGATATCATCTGTCTGTACTTGTGCAAGTTTCTTCATGAGGTTGATGGTTTCCACTCCATAGGGCTAAATGCAGTGCCTTGCATGATGTCAAGAATCAGAGAGGTAGCTGTTAGTCTGGGATTGCAGAAGTGACAGAGTCCTGTGGTACCTTAAAGACTAACTAAAATATTGAAGAATAAGCTTTCATGGGCTAATACCCACTTCGTTGGATGCATGCAGTGGAAGTATCCAGGGGCAGGTATAGATAGGTAGGCAAGAACCAGGTTAGCGATAACAGGGTTAGTCCAATGAGGCTGAACCAACTATCTCTAATCAGGGAGGGTGAGGTATTCCTCTAGCAGATGGACTGCTTATGAAAGCTTATGCTTCAATACTTCAGTTAGTCTTCAAGGTGCCACAGGACTCTGTCACTTCTGCAATCCCAGACTAACATGGCTACCGCTCTGATTCTTAACAGAGGCTAGGACAATGTTGGCTCCAGTGTGGACATGTGGTGACTGCAACTAAGATCCCTGTGATGAAATGTACCACTGTTCAATCCTGATTTTAGTAATACACTGAGAAGGGTGGGAGGGGGTTTGCTCCCTGGCTCTTTCTTGCACAGGCCGTGAGCACCCTTTAAAAGTGATGGGGGAACCAACTATGAACAACAGTCCTGGATGTAGCAGCCTGGAGGCTGGGCTGGTGCGGTGCCTTGTTTCCCTTGCAACAGCAACTTGCTGCTCCGCCAGCAGGAGCACAGTGCTGGGCGAAGGGGAGGCCTGGCCCACGTGGGTGGCCCTGCTGGGGAGCCATTGCAGCTGCGCGAGACAGGCGTCCGGCCCAGCTCTGCGTTGGTCTCCTTTCGCCACACATCAGCGCGCGCTCACCACCTCTCACAACACACAGACACGCGGCTGCTGCGCTGCATGCTGGGACTTGTAGTCCCGTCCTTCAACGCGCGCGGGCTCCCGTCGCAGTAGGCCGCCTCCAGCTCCCGCGATGCTTTGCGCGCGGCAAAGCCCGGCTGTTCCTGGCGCCGGAAGAGAAGCGGGTCTCTTTGGGGCCGGCCATCTTGTGTGGTATCGCGAGCAGGGGGCTGGGGCCTGGGCAGCATCGGAGGAGGATCCCGCCGAGAGGGGCCCATCATGCCCGGACACCTGCAAGAAGGGTTCGGCTGCGTCGTCACCAACCGCTTTGACCAGCTCTTTGACGACGAGTCGGACCCCTTCGAGGTGCTGCGGGCGGCCGAGAGCCGGAGGAAGGAGAGCGGCGGCGGGAGCCAAGGGGGCGGCGGCGGCGGGGCCCGCAGCGGACAGGCAGCCCAGGCCAACTCCTCGGGCGGGGTCGGCAGCGGGGGCCTGGGCCAGGCTGGGGGAGGCGGCGGCAGCAGCAGCGCGGCCAAGCAGCTGCGCAGGGAGTCCCAGAAAGAGCGCAAGAACCCGCTGCCCCCCTTCGCGGCCTCGCCCGGGGGCGCCGGCGACCGCAGGGAGGAGGGCAGCGGGCAGCCCGCCGCGCCGCTGAGGAAGGAAGGTGAGCGGGGAAGCGGCCCATGCGGCCCGCGCCAGACACGCCGGGGCGGGGGGAACCTGAGGCGAGACATGCGCTAGCGCTCCCTGGTATGGGGCCCTGGAGAGTCCGGGCTCGAGTCCCCGCCTGTTTCCTTTGGGGAGGGAGGCTGAGCCCCCCCCCCATGCAGGAGCTGGGGAGGGGAGAGGAAGCTCCACTGCCGAGCAGGGTTCACAGTGATGAAGCCCCCTTGGGCCTGCACCTAGCGGCGCATCCCCCTCCTGGCCTAGCGAGGGAGAGCTGTCGCCCCTGGGTGACAGCCCGTCACCCCCACACGCGGCCTGGCGGCACAGGCTGAACGGCGGAGTGTCTCAGGCCACGGGTGGGCCAGCCCCTGTTAGATCCCCACAGAGCCACCACTCGCCCCCTAGGATGGCGGGGTGGGGTAGTTGCAGGCCTGGCCGCTGTTTCTGTACCCACGTGGGGGGGAGGAGGGCCTGTTGCACATGCTTGTTGGGAAGGGGGGGAGTGCATGGGGATGGTGGGGGGTGGACGAAAGGAGTTTGAACAACGTTAGTTGCCGGGGACGGGTGGACGAGGTTTGGGGTGACCCGGCTGTTCAGGGTTAGGAAAGAGTCAGGCTAAGGCCTGCTGGTGCTTGTATGCTCCGTAGTGCTCGTGGTCCCGGAGCATTGCACCGACAGACGGCTGGAGGATCCTGCTGACGATAAGGGTCTGGGTGGGATGGCAGCCCGCGTGTCGGGACGGAATATTATCAGCCGAGTCTGTTTTCCCAAAGGGAGTTGCATCACTTTTTAAAGCACGGGAGCCACATGTTCGTGTTAGTGAAGCGGAGCTAATTATACCTGAGCCACGTGCGTTTTCAGTGTGTTGTAGATCTCCTTCCCTTAACGCAATAGCCGCAGCTATCTGCCGCCTCCTTCCACTGGCTGGGAACCTCAAAATGGAGCCGTTTAATTTGTGGTGTGTCTGATGTCTTTATTTTTGTATGTTTGGACCCAGTTATGGTAAAAATTTTATTGTTGAAGTGGGGTACTTACCGAACTGGCAAGAGAGGCATGAGTAAGGAAACATATTTGGGAATATGAATTAGAGACCGATTAATAATTGGAGACCTAAAATTGCATCTCTGAGGACATGTCCCATTTAATAGTACATTTAACACTCTTCTTCTGAGTTCTTTTCAGTATTAGTTTATAGCCTTTCAGATTCATTCTGTAATACTGTTTTGTTTTTTTAAGGATAATTTGGATTGAGATTAGTAATAAAAGTACATTATCTTTCAGATGTGTTAATACTGAAGTTACACAAATGTATGGGAAACATTTTTATGGACTGTAAAAGTTTAATTTCTTTTATGAACAAGTGAAAGAATACGAAAATATAGTGACATTAAAATTAATGTCTTTTAACTTACTTTTTTATGGGTTGATCCTGCAAAAAAAAAAAAAGGGATTAATTTTAAGCATGTGTATAGTTTACTGACAGATAATATGGCACATTAGATCTCAAAGCACTTTAGGAAGGAAATCAGTATCATTTTTCCTATTTTGCAGGTAGGAGGCATAGTAAGGGAAGATACTTGACAAAGGTCTCCTAGCAGGACAGTGATAGAGGGCTATTTACGTACATAAACTTCTGCACATGCATGATTGAAAGATTGTAAATTTGTAATGCTCATAATTTTTGAGTGCATTGAAAGTGCTCGGTAATATTTGGATAAAGAACTGTTTGGCAGACTAATAAGATAATTACAAATAAACTAAATGATTTCTTAAAAATCTGACTTCCCAGAAGAGTAGAAATAATTACACTACTAAAGATTAACACATTGCATTTCTTTTTAAGAAAAAGTACATTGCAATATTGTCTCTGGGTGCTTTTTTTTTGAACTTTTGGTAAGGGCGAGAATAGCTTTAATCAAATATGTCACTTTAACCAAAGAAATACTAAGTAAAGAATTTCTTGTGAAGGGAAAATAGGAAATAAAAATCAAAAATGTGCTTTTTACATTACTGGGCCTATGGACATCTTGCACATCAAAGTCAGTGGTTCGATTTTTATTCTGAGCAGTGGAATAACAGGTTCAGAAAATATCAACTGACAGTTACTTACCTGGTAGCTTTTTTGAAAGACCAGCTATCATAAAATTGCTCTGTCTTCCCTCATGAAATTGATTTTTAAATGTGGATGATACTCTTTATTAAAGCTACAGAACAGTAGACCCTTAAGATAACTATCATAGTATAAAGGCCAGAACTCTTGTTTCTTCCTGACCAACATGGGTGTCTACCAGTTCTAAAAATTGTCTCAAAAAATGAACAGTGTCTAGATGGAAAGAAATAACTCAGTATTTCAAGGATTTGTAGTAGAAATCCTATTAGGCAAGGGCAAGTCCATTCACTGGAATAATAAAGGTAGAGGGCATTTTAAACTTGGCATCTTGTATTAAGGGGAAATTCACTCACGTTTGTAAGCATGCCTGATTTTTCTATAGAACACAAATGTTTTGTTTCACTTTTACTGGCATTCTTAATTTTATATTCCAAGTAAATTTGTATATTGATACATGTGTAAATATAAATGCCAGTCACGAATAGCCATGACATTGTCTAATCTGCCTCTGCAGTATATATAAGAGCTGCACCTTCAGGAACTCATTAAAAAGGCTGCTAAAATGAGAATTGTTGTGGTGAAAACACAGGACTTAGACTTTTGAGATCCAAGTCCAATTCCAGGTTCTGCAACATATATCCTGTATGGACTGAAGCCAGTCACTTAATGTCTCTTCCTCTCACCCCTGCATCTGTAAAATTGGGCTAATATTCCTTTCCTCCAGAGAGTTCTATTAGAGTAAAATCTCAGTGAGTTTAACTTCCATCTTTTCCTATGGAAAAGGATTATTTAGCAAGAGTTTTGGGTCTGGATGTATAAAGGGTAAGGAAGTTATTGCTCATTTATGTGAGTTCGGCTTGGATATCATTACAAATGTGCTAGTTTTTATAGCTCCACCCAAATACAGCATGGCTTGTTCTGCAGGCTTTTGTTCAGTTGGCTTATTATAGAGATTGAAATTTGGCAGTTTTGAATTTGGGATCAAACATGACATAGGCTCTTAGGAAGCAGAGCTTACAAAACAATACAGTAGGTTTACAGGGAATGTGGCTGTTTTCATAACTGAATTGTAATTTTTTTTAAAAGCTGCTTTTCTTTTTTTAATACAGATTCAGTGATTGTGGTTTTTTTCTAATTTTGATACACATTGTTTTCCTGCTTATTTTGATGTTATATTAAAGCAGCTGATGTCTCATGGAAATGTTTTTTTTAAACAGCTTTTGTATATTTTTAGCATTTTGCAATACAAAAGAGATTTGCATAAAAACAGGGTTGCTCCTTCCTTCAGTTCTTTTGCCCTGTCTGATCATAACTTAAGTCATAATGGTCTTTTTGACATAATCCAATTTTGAAGATATCAATTAACTTCGGTCCACATGAGGAGCAAACAGCATGAGGATAAGCATGAGGATACTAATACCAAACAAAAAAAAAACCCCTTTTTCATGAAAATAACCTTAATAGCCTAAAACGGAGAAATGAAATATCTAACGTTATCTAACTAGAATGTTAGGAGAGAAACACAGAAATCAAGGTGTTTTTGTTACTCTGAAATGATGTGGCTTGTTATGGAAGATAACGGCAGAATGAGAAATAAGCTTATAACGAATTTGTTCTGGTGAACTGACTTTTTATTTTAAAGAGCAGTAAGCTAACTTTTTCTAAAAGAACAATACCATACAGTTGCCGTTTAGAGTCCTCCAGACATCCCACAGTGAAAAACTAGTAATGGCCCTTTAAAAGTGACCTGCGAATGGGAGTGGGGAATGTGAGCTTCTGCAGGGAGAAAATAAACTTACCCGGGTGTCACAGTGTTCCTAAAACTTATAAACCTTTTGGGTGAATCCTTCACTGTCACAGAGCCAGAATAGCTGGTCCTCAACATTTTAGTGGGCAGAGGGAAAAGTTTATCTTGTGTATATCACAGTGAGATCTCTGTCTATGACTATGGCTCCTAGGCACCACAGTACTACAAATAACAGACAATAATATCTAGGGTAGGAGGATGCTTGGTTAGAGCGCATGGGGCCCTGGCAACCCCCAGCCACTTCACTAGTCCTAGGATGAGTGAGGATGGAACAGAAAGGTGATGTAAAGGCGCACTCATCCATCCACATCTCAGAGCAGAGCTCCAGTGCATCTGATGCAGATGCTAACTTTCTTTCTCTAATATGCAGCAAAGCAGTGACACATCTGAAGCATGTTGCCAACTTTCGTGAGGTAAATAAGTACCCTGACTTTCACAATAGGCCCAAAATCAACCTATCCCACTTCAGAACAAGGCCAAAACAAGCTAAAGAACCCCAACACTCCATGTGACTAGACATCCTCCAATGCGCAGTTTTGGACTGTGGTGGGCCTGCTGTGCACTGTCTTCCTCCCCCCCCCCCCTTTGCTGGGAGCCAATTAAGAAAAAAAGCAATAAGCTGCTACGTGGTGGTAGTAAAAGGACAAAACATTACTTGTAAAAGGAAATCCTCCCAAACCCCTGGCTGTCAGGAGATTGGAAGTAAAACCTAAATGTCAACTCTGTATTGTTTTGTTTTTGTGCGGGTAAAGTCACAATTTCTTGGTTGCTCAATAATCTGCTGATGCAGATTGTCTACTATTTTAGGTATAAGACGAATTGGCAGACGGCCTGATCAGCAGCAGCAGCAGCCTCAGGGTGAAGGCAAGCCTATTGAGAGGAGACAGGAGAGACGACCGCCCCGTGAACGCCGATTTGATAAACCTGCTGAAGAGAAGGGCGAAGGAGGGGAGTTTTCTGTGGATAAGTAAGACTTCTTCATCTTGCAAACAATCTTTGTGATGATTTGGGTCAGTGTTCTTATTTCCAACTGCTGGTATACAAAATTAATAAAATCTTTGAGCTTGTTAGATCAGAATATTGATATCTTAATTTTGTTAGCTTCATCAGAAAAGATTTGTAATCATGCAAAGTAGAATAGCTATCTTTATCATTATCACATGACTAAGTTTATATACTTGACCTAAATTGCTGTGGCCCCAAGGTCTAGTATAAACATGTAGTTGAATTGATTTAACTAACGGTGTGGTTTTTTTGAACTTGTGCGGAACCCTGTGTGGACACTATTACAGGTCTAAATCAGTTTAGCTTATGTCATTCAGTATACAGTCAAAAGCTAAACCTATAGATCAAGTTTTAAGCCAGGATAAGTATGCCCATACAGGGAATCCTATCAGTTTAATTAAAGGTTTTCAAACTGATTTTAGTTAGATCAATGCAACTTTTGTGTAGACAAGACCTAAGTTATGCGACTTCCAGAATTGTGTGTGTGTAATACAGTGCCACCAGTATTATAATTTTAAGCAATTGTACCATAATGAAAGTATCATTATTTTTTAAAGAAATAAGCTAAGGGGAGACAGGCCATTATTAAAAAGAAAATGTGGTGCTTGTGGTATTTGTTGTATTGCTTGCAAAAATATGGTCAATTACTAGGTGAAATAAGGCAAACAGTTGACTTTTTAAAGCATTGTTTCAAGATTTTAGAACTTAGGCTGTATTTTTTCAGATCGAAATTAGATGGTAGTATTCCTAAATGGATGTTTATATTTGACTAACGATATACGGCATAGACTTCAAAAACAAAAATATTGAAAAGCTCTGTGAGCTGTGCTTTACATTTTGGAAATGTAATATTTAATGGCCTCTATTCTATGATAGACCCATTATTGACCGACTCATACGTGGCCGTGGTGGTCCAGGTGGAAGAGGTGGACGTGGTGGTCGTGGACGTGGAATGGGCAGAGGAGATGGCTTTGACTCCCGTGGCAAGCGTGAATTTGACAGGCATAGTGGAAGTGATAGATCGTAAGTCTTAAATTTAAACTCTTCCTACTGTGTGTTTCACTAGACTTTAATAGAATACAATTCTTTAATTTGCCTTTGAATTTCTGTGTCCAGACACTATTATGTTAACTCAGTTTTGTTAGTTCTCTCTCACATTCCCATTTCAGTGGCCTAAAGCATGAGGATAAACGTGGTGGCAGTGGATCACACAACTGGGGAACCGTCAAAGATGAGCTAACGTTAGTAATCCGTAACTCCTTGAAATTTTTTAAAAAAATTTAAATTAGAAAAATGTAAACAGGTCCAACTATTTATAAAATATAAATAATGTATTTGCCTCTCTGGAATTTGTAGTCTTGTGGGAGTTTTTAGGTCTTCAATGTTAGTGGAAACAGCATTAGTTTGTTTTCTTAAAATCAGTTTTGAAACCTTGTTAACACGTGACGAGCAAAAATTTACCTAATAGCTTGCTGGTAACATTTGAGGTTACTTGGACTTTTGACTCTGTTTAAATGGATGTTTTTCTGTTCTACTTTTTGAAAAGCAGTGATTCACTTTGCATCATTTTACATCTACACTTTCTCAAGGGCTTTATTCTTTCTAGTCCTCTGTTTAATGCCTGGGTCAATTTTACATTTGAGGAAGAAGCAGGACACTGGAAGTATTGGGGATTGATAGTAAGAGTAATACAAGCCTTGGGAAAACTGCCTAGAAAATTGCAGCAATTGGCCCTCTTAAATCTATAAAGAGACTTAACTTCATGACTAAGGCTCTGTTATTGACATGGATTCAGTGACTTCTGCAACAGCTGGTGTGCCTGGACTAGGGGGTGCCTGAGCCCCCTCCCATTTCGCAGTACCAAGAGTTTGGGTATGTGGGGGGTCTCAGGGCTGGGGATTGGGGTGAGGTGTGGCACTCACCTGCTGGGGGGGGTGGGGTGCGAGGGGCAGGCTCCCCAGAAGAGCGAGAGCAACTCCCTTTCCTCAGCTCTCGCGGGCTCTGCTCCCCCCACCCCCCAGCTTCCATTGGCTGCAGTTCCCAGCCGATGGGGGCTTGCAGAATTGGGGCTTGATATGGAGTGGAGACAGCAGAAGGAGTTGGGGTCCCTGCTTCCCAGGAGCTGGGTAGGGAATCTGCGCCGAGCACCTGGGCTGCGACCTGTGGTACCGTAGGCCGCCATCCCATTGCACCCCACCCCCAAGTTTTAGTCAGGAGTATATAATAAAAGTCATGGGCATCTGATGGGCCATGAATTTTTGTTTACTGCCCATGACCTGTCCATGACTTACTAAAAATACCTGTGACTAAAATGTAGCCTTAGTCATGACTATTAAGTGAGTCTGAGTTAGAGATTCAGGAGCATCTTAGTAGTTTTAAACAGTTAGGCACTGGTTTAAAGAAAAATCTCTTTTTGCAGTGACTTGGATCAATCAAATGTGACCGAGGAAACACCAGAAGGAGAGGAACACCCACCTGCTGATTCTGAGAATAAGTGAGTACTATTCTTTTTACAACTTTCTTCAATAGCTTCACATACTATTTCTGAACTATTTTACTCTTTTTAGTTTCTTGAGTTCTTCGGCCGTGGTGCCATTGGCATGAGCTGTTACTCTTGGGACCATTGGTATTTCTTTCACAGCTATGTAAATGGTCACAGAACTGTTGAAAGACTGGGAAGAAAAGAGGCGTGTTCTAAACATCTAGAAAGATGTTTACATGTTAATGATTTATCAACTACTAGGCCACTTTAGGTTTATTTAGCTAGTAATCTTAAATTACAGTTTTAATATACTTCCAAAATAAGATCTTCAAATTGAAAAAAACAAACAAACTTGAAAGCTACCCAGCCACATCTGAGCAGAGTACGCAGGAGAAGATTGTTGATAGGCAGCACTTCTTTTTACTTTCGGATTTCCAAAGTAGTTGTATTGATAATGGCCGCACTTCTGAGGAAAATATTGCATGTCTCCCCAGTTGTGTTGCTGTGTGTATGTGTGATTTGCAGATAACTTGACTACTTTTAATTTAATTTAACTTGACCCTCAAAGAAAGAGGGAACCAGAGAATTGGAAATTAGTGATTTTTAACACCTGTTGGATCGGTTGAATAAAAACAAGTGGCTATAGAAAACGATAGTCAGTAGTGGGACATGGAGTTTATGAAAATGTAATATGAAACTTTGATAAGATAATATAGTAGATAAATGAAATGTAGTTTTTCAGTTTTAGTATGTCACGTGATACGATTCCATGTGACAGTGTCATAAGAAAATGACAACTGGATTAGAGGACATCTCAGAGTATACATTTGTCTAAGAAAATTTTAATAAGGGATGTAGTACCAGTCAATTTTCTCATTAACAACTTTGTGGATAGTCTCAAAGAGGAGGGCAAAGTTTTATTATTCAGTGAGGAAATTTAGATAAGAACGTACGGGTCAACCAAAGGTCCAACTAGCTTTGTGTCCTGTCTTCTGACAGTGGTCAATGCCAGGTGCCCCAGAGGGAATGAACAGAACAGGTAATCATCAAGTGATCCATTCCTTGTCATCCATGATCCATTCCTAGATTGAGTATTAAAGGCCAGATTCTGCCCCTCCAAGGCTGTGGAAGACTCTGGTACAGCAGAAGTGCAGTTTGCCCCATGTCCCATGCTTCTCTATTGTGGTGAAGATCCCCCACCTTCTAGTATGTAGGTGAGCAGAAGTGGGGTCAATGGATCCACCAGCAGTTTACTTGTGCACTGGGGATGACGAGAAAGTGCTCAGGGTGTGGAACATCTTGATTGGTCTTCCGGATTCTGAGATGAGTGTATGCGATGCATTTTCAGGGATTTCTGGCTCAGTCTAACCACTTGCTGCATGCTGGTGTTTGAAATTTGGCCCCTAAAACAGTAACACAAAAATTTGCTGTGGAAGGGATACTTACTCAAAGTTTGAGTAAGGGTCCACCCAACAGGTAGGGTTTACAGATAACTACATTTTCCACAGAGCAGCAGAATTGAGTATGTGATGCTCTAGATTCCCACTACCCAAAATGATAAATCAGTTAATCTCTTTTAAAGAGAGTTTTTTATATTATCTCTGAAACACTTGATGTGAAGTTCGGTGGATGAATGAAACTGCATGTATCTGTTTGTGGCTTTTATGGCAATACCTTTTAAATGTTTACATTTCGGTAAAGAACAAAATGTTGATGTTGATATCACCCAAAATGCCAAACTAGTAAGTCAAAACAGTTTTGGAAAAATCAGCATTGAGAGCAATAAATAGTACGATAAACATATTACTGGTTATTTTAAATAATTACATTGATGTAATTGGAGTTATGGTACTGAGTCCACCACTACTTGTTACAGACATTTAGACTGGTTCATGTTCAAAATCATTTTTAGTGTGTGCATCACACAGAAGTCTTGTATTTGCCTCCCAGAATCGCATTCAATATATACTTTAGAAGACAACAGTTATGTTAAACTAAAACCACTAATTTCAGTAGTTGTAATAATCATATTTTGCTGGACATGTTAGCTTACAGAATCAAGTATTTCAAACCAAAACTCATTAATATTAGTAATATTAAATAAGTTTTAACAGGTAATCAAACAGTGTCTACTTCTCCTGGAAGTTATTGGAGTAATATCCTATTCCAGCATGCATCTGAGTAGCATACAGGTGTGAATCTCAGATGAGCTGAATTTAATGAAAATCAGGTATCTAAGCTACTACATCCTGCAGCATGTAGTAGCTTAGATACCTTTGAAGCAGATCTGGAGTGCAGGATGTTAAAGGAGAAGAAAAGTCTAGTAATTTTAATTTGATTAAGTTTAGGAAAAAGATGGGTGGGATAGAAAATAGGAAAGTAAGTTTGCAAATTACACACTGCTATACATCTTCAGAGAGCAGTACATACGTTTATTAATGTTCTGATTGAATTAGGATGTGTTTATATTGAATGATGGGGTCATTTACATAGAATTCGACCCTAAATTGGAATAGCATTTTGTAATCTGTTTAAATAGCATGTAGGACACTTTCCGTTAGTAAAATATGCAGAATGCCAACAGAAGGGGACATTCAGCCAAATAGGGTCAAATATGTAGATGGTAACTCAGGCGCTGGTCAGTAAAGTTAACTGTGGATGTTAGTTTACATAAGCTTCATGGAACAGATTGGAAGGGAAATTATCCACTGGAAGGCTGCCGACACCACCTGAGACAACATAGAAAGTAACATGGAAACTGGGAATTTTGCAAAGAAGATAAGAAGTGGTTGGTCAAAAAGGCTTGAGTGGAAGCATAAGATACCTGTGGATGAAAATGGAAATGATGTGGGTAAATGAGGACTGATGATGTGTTCTCATATAAATGGAGCTTCTGTTTGTACAGAACTCATTTATTTCCATTAAGTTTATTTTAAATGTTCAGCACTCTGGAAGCATGATCATACACTTCAACATTTTTTTTGTTAATTTTAATTTGATAGTTTAAATAAATATTTTTATTTACCCCTTATTAATGAGACAGGTTAATAGAGAGCTCTCTGAGGTTTTTAAAATTTTATAATAAGGTATTTGATAAACTTCTTGTTGGAAATGGAGGTGAGGGAGGCAAAACTAAACAAATCCAAGCTACTTTGCCATTAATTTTTTTTATTCCTCTGATTGTATGTAAAGGCTTCTGGGTTCAGTTTTCTCCTTTTGATGGATCTCATATTTAAGCCACTATGGCCTTATGATATTAAGGAATTGATTGCCAGAACTGGACAGGAATATACTTGAATTAAGAAAATCCTGGTGCGAGCTCTCATAACTTCTAAAGTCCCTCTTTAGGCACATCAGGACCTACTGATATTTGTTAGAAAGGATCAGTGCAGTGACTGACTTACTCTGTAGCATTTTGTATTGCTAGAGAATTTTCCAGTGCTGGAGAGACTAGTCTCCTTGATGTGTATTTGATTTAGGAGGCATACAGCTATCTGATTCAATGGCAGTATGCATTACATCCAAAAAACCTACACTAAAAGAACATTAAGGTTGCAAAATCAAGCCCTCAAAATTAGATAATGCCAGAATTAAGGCTGCCCGTGGAACCTTAATTTGGTGCTCTTGTGTGTATGTGTTATGAAACAGTCCTTATTTATAAGAGTACACAATGCTTGCTTTATGCACAGAACACTGTGCCCTGGGGGGATGAATCAGGGTTTTACAGTTATCTGTAATGACCCCTACCTTTTCTGTAGTGGAAATTGGAAGATGTACAGTGAATGAGGCATGGAACTGCAGGTAGAGAGAGAATATAGTTAATCCAGTTGAAAGCACCCTCAAAAGATGGATTCTATCCCTACTTTTGCTAGAGAGGAGTTAAGATTCTTTGCAAGTCGTGTACACACATTTTCCTAGGCAGTCCTAGATTTCTCATTTTCTGGTCTGAGGTGCAGCAGTTGAATGCACTCACAGCTGGAACTATTGTAATTTGGGGCTCTTGTTTTGAATGTATAAAGTGCTATAATAAGGTAAGTAATATGAAAAAACAGGCCCTAAATGTAAATGAGATAATACATTTAAATTTGGTGCCCGAAATTAGCTTACATTTCTGACAATTTTGCATTTAATTTGTGTCAATGGATATGCTACCTTACTTCACATAGGTGTTGTGAAGGTAAAATCATTTGTTTGTAGAACAATATATTATCATAAACACTATAGAAAGGGCCTAGAAAAAATTAATGATACTGTTTTCGGCACAGGGTTTGGATGAAGATAAAAAGAAATATTGAATAGCTTCCTTATCAGTGAATGTTGTCCATCCTGTGTTGAATGAGGCTGGATCATATGGGGAAGATATGTGATCATGTAATTAAAGACAGTACCATACTGCGTATGCACGAGGGGCTAATGCTGTACAAGCAAACTTAATTTTGTAATTTCCTAACTTTTGAGCGCTTAACTTTGCACTGCTAATGTTCTTTTAACATGATTTCTGGATGCAGTTTCTTTTGTGTTTATTTACAACTTTCTAATTTAGTTGCCGTTTTTATAGTATTTTACATATTCCTGTGTACACCATTCTCCCAAAAAGTCCAATGAAATATAAATACTGAATGTTAGTGGTATCATTTGCCCCATATAAACATAGGTACAGAATTTTAGTGTTCTCATTATGGGTAACTAGAGCACAGTCTGTTACTGAGCACAGTGATCAAGTATTTATTTAAGTTACAAGATAGTGGGTTTTTTGAGCAGGGATCAGACACACTTAGTGAAACTGCAAAACTTAGGCATCAGATCTTAAGTTATTTATAGTTACTGTTTCAAGCCAGGTGAAATTATACCTGTGATCAGCTGGTGGAAGTGTAAACCATTTTGTGCATTTTAAGGTTGGAAATTGAATGAAGAAACAAAATAATTAAAATATGTATTTGAAAAATTGCTAAGATCGAGAACAGCAAATGATAGTGTCCCTCATTTAATTTGCTTGCCATCCCAGCCTTATTTTCATCATCTACTAGGAGACATCTGAAAAACTGATTCCATGGCAAAAGGTAAAAATATTATTTGCAGTGAAAAATAGCATTAATGGGTATAGGGATACTTTGGGCCACCAGTAATTTGAAACTGTTTACTGTGCTGTACTCCCATTTTGTTCAGAGGCACCTTGCTCTGCTGTTGCTGAGTTTTTATTGGTTGGTTAGGGTGGACATCCCATCTTACTTTTGAAAAGCAGTGCACCCTTTCTGTAGGGCGGAGTTCTGAAGGTTTTCTACTCTGTATCTTAATTGCTACTAAATCTTTGACATAATGAATTCCCCTGTATTCTCATACCGATGCACTGCTTTTGGGTTTGCTATGCATAGTTGTTTGTTAATGAATAGAAATTAAGTAATCATAATAAAAATGAATTTCAGAGAGAACGAGGTGGAAGAGGTTAAGGAAGAAGGCCCAAAAGAAATGACTCTGGATGAATGGAAAGCTATTCAGAATAAGGATCGTGCAAAAGTTGAATTCAACATCCGTAAACCAAATGAGGGTGCTGATGGGCAATGGAAAAAAGGATTTGTTCTCCATAAGTCAAAGAGTGAGGAGGTAAAGTAAAAATTTAATGGTATTCCAAAGTACCTAGATCTCATGCTGTTAAAATATATTTACTGTTTAACTTGCAGATTTTTACTACTTAACATGTGAAGATTATGGCAATAAAACAGTTGTTTAAAAGCAGGAATAGGGTGCTTTGCTGCTAAAATATTTTAAGCAGCATAAATCAATGTTTAGTGAGTCAGTTTCAACTACTGGGCTCTCTCTCTTTCGCTCAGTAGGTATTTTTATCTATAAAAGTAATGTGTTAAAACTCTGGAGAAGTAATGCAGTTTTGATAGGTTCGTAAGGAAGCTCTTTTTGAGCATTTATAATAATCTGTCTTAAACTTTGAAAGGCATTTGAACAAGTATTAAAAAAATTACTGAATGTATGATTTATTGTGACTGTCATGCCCAAAGGTCTGTCAGGAAATGAGCTCACTGTAGTAAGTTCTGTACAAATGTGTCTGAACATATGGGCTAGGCCCTGTCTGAAACATCTTAAAATCTAATGTAACATCTGATTTCGTATTGTCAGTATCCTGATGTTTTGCAGTGTAACTGCATGGTTACCTAGGGTGCCTTTAAAGAATATTAAATTTAGGAAACCATGGAGTACTTGCTATTTTTCTGTAATGTTTTATGAATCAGAAGCAGGGAAATCCTGTGTTGTAAAGAATCACAGTATCCAGTCCCACAGTATCTAGCAGGTTATTGGACCTCGCACACTGGTTTTAGAAGCTTCATAGATGCAAATTCCTTTGTTTCTGGGGAGGAAGCAAATTCAAACTGAATCGTTTTCTAATGCAGCCTAGCCAGTGGTTTAAAACTGCTTTGCAAACAGCTGTTAAGGGTTTTTTTAGTTGGTCTTTGTTTTAAATATTAGCTTCGAAAAAGGATAAATAACATAGTCTGTGACAAGCCAAGGATCTAGATCTTTATTCCATAGTTTGCACTGATTCCCACTAAGCCAGTAATTGTCATTACTCTGCTTAGTTTTTCTAATTAGATAAATTGATGCTCTCAACATTTTACATCTGTCACTTTTGTTAAGCGTACATACCCAATTTATTTTTAATAGACTTCGAACTGCATGTATGGATAGATGAACACTCTAGCCCAGTTTGTCATCTATAAAATGAGAGCCTCATTTTGAGACTAGGCGGTACTTGGATAATACTTGATTATGGCTATATAAGTGCTTAGATCTGAGTGCTGTTATACACTCTACTTTCCATCTGAAACTAAAGAATATTTAAAATTTGTCAATAAAAACACTTTACTTTATATGGCATCAGTAGAAAATACAGGTTTTTATTTTTTAGTTTAAATTTTGCTTCGCAGTATAGAAAGAGAAATTAATTCACTCTTCTGAAAAGCCTTTTGGAATGCCATCATTGGGAGTCCGTATTTTATGGGGAAAATATGTTGTAAGATGGGGCAGTGACTGTCTTTGTTTTGTGTTTATATTCTGCCTAGCACAGTGGGGTTCTGATCAATCACTTGGGCTCCTAGATGCTGCAGTAACACAAATTAAAAAAAAAAAAATTCCTGTGCTAATTTGTTTCTATATAAGACCCAGCCTTGCTAGAAAGGCTAAGTGGAGAATGATTTGAGATTATACTAGGAAAAGCTGTCTTCCAAAGCATACAGACAATCTGATCCCTTCAGAGCTAATGGCAGAGAGAGAGAGAATTTTCTAATGACAGAGGATTGATTTTTATTTACCTATATGTTTGTGTGTTAAGGCAATTTAATATGGTTTTGGAAGTTTAGCAGCTCTTGAAGTCATGCAGACAGGCTGGAACCTTTTTCTCTAAACCAGATTGGTTTGGTGGCTGGCCAGGGAGACTGGAATTTTATTGTCTCCTCTAAAAATATAATAAGGGTAAAATACTGTGGCAATATTGTAGTGTCATTTTATCAGCACATGGAAAGGTACATACATACTATATCTTTTATTTTAATTACTACCTGTTTTGTTTTCTGGAGTTGGAATTTTCAGTTTTTAAAAATTTATATAGAGATTCAATATTTCAGCCCAACAAACATCTCTCTCCACCCGTATTGATCTGTCAGTGATTCAAAGAAGGGAGATAAATTTTTGTTAGCTAAATATGAAAGGGGAGCTTTTCATGACACAAGTCCAGAATAGTAGTTGCATGAGCTCTCTACCTACAGATTGAGGAGTATAATAATCCAAAAGTGGTCAAATAAAATCCAGAAATCAATATTTCTTGCTGTTTCCATTCCTCCTTCTCTCATACCACCTGTTCAACCATGAAAGCATGAAAACTGATGATGTGATATAGAATAATTCACATTTAGGCCATGGGTGTGAACCTTGCTCTGGTCGATAGCAGTCAAAAGTTTTGTCTGAGGTTTCAGTCCAGGTCCTTCTGGACAATACAGATGATCACAGTGTGCCTCAATTGATAGTCTTATCAGAGTAATTGGGGATTAAATGGGTTTGGTGATGGAAAAATTTTCAACCCTTCAAATATGTTTTGAGATAATTGGTAGGCAACTGCCACCCTGAGTCTCTAAGGATAGAGGACTTAAGTGTCCGGTGCTCGCCATCTGCCTTAAAGTCATGAAAGAAGTGTCCCCTATACCAGCCCCAATTTTCTCTTTTGCTGTTTCAAGGAGTTGCAGCCAAGCATTTATCTAGCTGTTTTATCCTTTTTCACATTTTCCATGAAACAGTAAAAAAAACAAACGGGTGGTTGTCTAGTAAAATTCACTCAAAAGTGTTTCTCATTGTTAGATTTAAGATGAGTTGAATTTTGGAAATCTTAATCCAGATCCAATAAAACCCTTTACACATACACATTACATTGAATTGTGTGATATAAAACAAATCTCAGATGTTTCCCTTCAGATTGCTTTACTGAGTCAAATAAACAAATTCTGTTGACATAGCTGAACAATCAAAATGTAAATGGTATTGTGAAAAGCATTTAAAG
The DNA here is from genome assembly GCA_007922305.1 of Dermatemys mawii. Taxonomy (NCBI): domain Eukaryota; kingdom Metazoa; phylum Chordata; order Testudines; family Dermatemydidae; genus Dermatemys; species Dermatemys mawii. The sequence goes on from ML677352.1 coordinate 31,868,368, forward strand.
TTTCAGGTTTAAATAGTTTTTATTGGTGAAAGACTTGCTTGTCGGGAAATCATAAGAATGGCCGTACTGGGTCAGACCAAAGGTCCATCCAGCTCAGTAATCTGTCTACCGACAGTGGCCAATGCCAGGTGCCCCAGAGTGAGTGAACCTAACAGGCAGTGATCAAGTGATCCTTCTCCTGCCATCCATCACACCCCTCTGACAGAAAGGAGCTAGGGACACCATTCCTTACCCATCCTGGCTAATAGCCATTAATGGACTTAACCTCCATGAATTTATCTAGTTCTCTCTAAATCAGTCTATATCATACATGTTTGCTATACAGATTGTGTTTGCTATGCTTTCAAGCTTGCCTCCTAATTTTCATAGTGAGAGATATAGTGTAATGGGAGGTACTTGAAAAAGGTTTAAATTGTTTGTTGGAAAATACCTGATATCTTTGAAAATTCAGAAAAAAGTAAGTCCTTTTTGTAAACCTTTTCTTCAATTTTTTTTGTCTCTTTGTGAAAAACACAAGATGCCTTACACTGAAGGCTTATATAGGCCTTACAGTTGGAACGGTGACACACACATCCAAACTGTGTGTAATAATTTTTTTTTTTTTTTTTTACCAGGCGAGCAATGCTTTACTATCCTTGGTTCTTGTACTGTACCACTCACTGTGGTGATTGAGACCCTGAGATGTGAATTTGCACCTTTTTGTTTCCTCACAGGGTTTGTAGTTGTGGTATTTTAAATTTGACCACTGTTGAATCAAGGTACTTCACTCTGTGAATATGCACTTGTATGCAGTCGTTTTCTCTTTGTGGGTGCTTGTGTAGCCTTTTGTTGTTCCATGTATTCAGTGGGTTCACTTGACCTTAGTGCCTGGTATTTCTGTATGTAATGGTCTCATTTCTTCCTTCTGTTTTTATATCTTGGGTGTGAACACACAATTTGCATCAGACAAAGGGGATGACAGAAATGCCAGGGAGTCCGCTGGAGTCAAATGAGGTACCTGATACTTTATATTTGATTGTGACCTCCTTAATCAGCTAATGATTAGATGAAAACATTTATATGTAAGGAAATTAACAATAGAGTATATAAATATATGGTATATAATTCTACTGTCCATGCCTGGTGCCTTGTTGTGTATCAAGTATGACCGTTTCATAACAAGCATGTTTACTTCCCATAAAATTAAAACCCTTTGCTTCCTAAGTGTCTACTTGTCTGCTTCTTTCATAAGTCCCTCTTACTTCTTTTCATATCATACCCTATACACAGACGCCACTTTGACATAGTCCATAAAGTCCTTTTTCACAACCTACTTCTCTCATGATGCCTACAGGAAATAATCAGCTGATAATGGCCAGATAGTGCCAGCAAGAGTTGCCGATGTTTGTTCATAATTAAAATAGCTTTCAGAATGAGGTGGAAACATCAAACCATGCATATAGTGTGCCTGTGTAATCATATGTTCCTATTACCCTCATCCTCATTTCCTCTCCTGTTTTTTTACTCTTTTTGTTAGTTTGTCCTAAACTAGATTGTAAGCTCTGTTGAGCAGGGATAGTATCTTCATCTTTGTTTGTGTAGAGCAGGGGTAGACAACCTATGGCAAGCTTGGGTGCTGGCCACTAGTCCGAGGGGCTCTGCATTTTAATTATAAATGAAGCTTCTTTAAACACAGTAAAAACCTTTACATACAACAATAGTTTAGTTACATATTAAAGACTTATAGAAAGAGACCTAAAAATGGTTAAATGTATTACTGGCATGCAAAACCTTAAATTAGAGTGAATAAATGAAGACTCGACATACCACTTCTGAAAGGTTGCCACCCCTGGTATAGAGCCTAGCACTGCAGTTCTCAAACTTTTGAGAACTGCGACCCATCTTCCCTTCTTCGGCTGCCGCGGCGGACCCTTGTATGTCTGCCGAAAAGCTGCCGAATGAATTACTTCCGCATTTGGCGGCTTTTTGGCAGACATGCCAAGGGCTCCTGACCGCAACCGAACAGAGTGCTCAGTGTGTCTTCCGAATGTGGAAGTAATTCATTTGGCGGTTTTAAGTGGCAGCGGGAGCTCGAGATACCCCTGGAAGCGCTCGGTGACCCCCACGGGGGTCGCAACCCCGGTTTTAGAAACCCTGGCTTAGCACAGTGAGGCCTTCCTTGATCCTCAGTGGGGTTTTTATGTGCTACTGCAGTTTACTAAAAATAGATTCACTTTCTGATGTGTTGTGCAGTCTCTGGTTGTTTGAGCCAAAATGTGTATTTATTGAAATAGTTGAACCCCACCCAAAAAAAATCATAATAGAAAATTATTGGTCTGAATTTGACACACATTTATTTTAACTTCAGTAAAAAAAAAAAAAGGATTATGTTCTCTAATGTTGGGTAATGCAAACTGACAATTGCCATTTATGGCTCTTTATTCTGATAAAATCTGTTTTTTGAGTAAGTTAACTGTTTTGATAAAACTCATTCTTCTGATGGGCTACTAAGTTGTTAATTACGGTAACCACATTTCAAGAAGCCAGCTCAGAAAAGATATATATAAATGGCTTTGTAATGTTGATATAGTTTTCTAGATTTCCCACTCTTTTTTTGTTTAATGATTGATTGTATTATGTAGGTGTTTGTTAATAACACCTCCAACCTTACTGACTTGCCAGTATACATTTTGGTACTGGAACTTAGGCTTCCTCAGCCCATTAAATGCTGAAAACCTTAGGACCAACTAGCTCTAGAAGATTGTTTGTTTGTTTGTTTTTTTTAAAGTATATACTAATACGGCACAAGCTTAGGGTTCTGTATAATTTTATTTGTTCTTCATTTAAGCGTGGTATATTAGCTACTAACAGTTGCAGTATGTTGTGTGCGTACGTCTAATCCATTGGCCACTTGGGGCAAATGGATGGCACGGCGGATGAAGTACTAAGAAACTTTCTTGGCTTTAAATAGTACAGCAAAGTATGCAGATGGAGAAAGTTAAAAAGTAGTCATGTTAAATATGCAAAGGTTATCAACACTGAATGAATAACAAATGAAATACAGTACTAGCAGGAGTACTCGAAGAGGAAAGAGAGAACAGTAGAAAACGAGATTCAGTATTGATTTTTTTTATTATTATTTTTAGTGAGAAAGACATGGATGTTACGTAAATTCTTTCAGTTCTGGTTTCACAAAAGTTAAATCAGCTCTTCTTCCTTTAATGGAAGACAAGAAAGATTTAGAAATAGCCCAGCATGTTGCATTTAAAGTACTTTTGGTAAATGTTTGCTTTGCTGTATGCTAGCTTGTATGTTAGTGGAGTTTCTATATTATTCAAAGTTGATAGATTTTCACAAGAAGAACCTGCTGGTTTCTTGATCCTTAGACTCTGAAACTAGCATACTTTTGTATTTGCTTAAAATTAAGCTCATGGATAAGTGATTTGTAAGAGCAGAGCCTTAAATTGGAAAAACATATAAGTGGTGGTGGATGCTTTCGTTTTAATTTTAGGCTCATGCTGAAGACTCTGTAATGGATCATCACTTCCGTAAACCAGCAAATGATATTACGTCCCAATTGGAGATAAATTTTGGAGACCTTGGTCGCCCCGGACGTGGTGGCAGAGGTGGTAGAGGTGGCCGGGGTCGTGGTGGAAGGCCCAGCCGTGGAAGCAGAACTGACAAGGTAAGTAATCTGTGCTTAGATCCACACATTATTTTCTTTTTAACAGTCTCTTTTCCAGAAAATTGAGTTGATATATCAATAAAGCTTTTCCAGAAATCTTTGCCATTTTTAAAGACGCCATTATTTTTACCGTAGCCACTGCAACAGTTTACAAAGGGGTATGGGGGATTTTCCATCACTGACCATTTTTTAAATCAAGATCAGATGTTTTTCCAAAAGACATTTTCTAGGAATTAGTTCTGTGGTCTGTGTTGTATGGGAGGCCAGACTAGATAAGTGGTCCATTCTGGCCTTGAAATCTATGATTTATGTGTATTCTCTTTATAGAGATCATTGTTTTAGTAGTCCATCCTCCTGCTGGAGTGGAGAGAGAGCCTGTCACAGCTAAGAAACATAATTAGCACTTTCGAGGTACTTGCATGCTAATTGTGCAGTTTATCCCTTTAAGTTTCAGGTAAACTAGTTTTCTAGTAGAACTTAAGGATGCAACTTGGCAATGTTTTCATTATTGGCAAATTTGACACTAAACTGTTAGTCTCTCTCTACGGGGATTTTTTCAGGTTTCATTACAGGTTACACAGTGCCTAGGAACGCTTTGTCGTCTCTGATTGTCCATGACACGCAACTCCCAGTTTATGGTTGCATTTTCTCCATTGACTCAGATGTTCCAGAAGATGTAAATTTTCCTCTAGAAAAGTATTCAAAGTTAGCAGACTGTAGAAACCAGGTCTTCATGTTTTCACCTGAAATACTTCTGAATTCCCTCTAGCTTTTCTTGTCCTTGCTAGACTTCCATCATTATTGCTTTAGTAGCTTCTATTTTCCTGGTTTCTTCAACAATTCCCTCTCTCCCTCTCTCTCACTAGACAGTGAAAGCACCTAGACCAGTGGTTCTCAAACTTTTGTACTGGTGACCCCCGCAGCTTCACATAGCAAGCCTGTGCGTGCGACTCTCCCTCTCCCCCTTTATAAATTAAGAACACTTTAAAATATATCTAATACCTTTATAAATGCTGGAGCAAAGCAGGGTTTGGGTTGGAGCCTGACAGCTCATGACCCCCTCCCATGTAATAACCTCATGACCCCCTGAGGGGTCCCAACTCCCAGTTTGAGAACCCCTGACCTAGGGCTTGTCTGCATTGGAAGAACTATACCAGTGGAGCAAATCATCCCTACTGTAGATACAGTATGAGCAAGTTTAGTTGGTCATTTAAACAGTTTAAGTGCATCTGTGCCGGAGGTTTGCATCTTTAAATTTATTTAGTAGCAGCCCTGGCACAACTTTTCAAATGTAGGCCAGCTTGTAGTCGCTCCTTATTCCAAATTCCTTGCTCACTTGCACCACTCAGAAATCTGGTTTTCTTTTCTCTTCTCCATTAGCTCATCTTGGATGTTTAGATTTAGTAGTTGGGAAATGCAGTTGAATTGGGTTTTCTTTCCTTAGAAGCATACCCAAAATCCAGGTATTTCTTGTTCTAACTTGGTACTCCAGTATGACATGTAGTTTCTTTGACTGTTTTTGTGATGGCATTCTTAAAGGCATTCAGATCTTGCAGTGTTGACTTTGTGTTTCCTTCCAGTTGGTGAAGGAGTTTGACGTGATCCACACACCCAATCAGGTTGGTGATTTACAATGATAGTGTTCTATCTATTTTACCTTTGAATTAGGCTAGCCTGTTGTGGAGACAGTTGGTTTCTGTGTGGATTGGCTTTTATGGCTTATCTTGTAGTTTTGATGGAATGGAAAAAGGGGAGGACTAGAGTCCTGGCATAGCAGATGCTTGCCCCACTGATGTCCATACTCCTAGCAGTGTGTGCGTATGGAATAGGGGACTGCTTTCTTGCCTCAGTCTTGTATTTGGTTTTTGGCATTTCTGCCCTTTGTTTGAAATTCTTTTTGCTTGCATTTGCAGTTTGGATTTTTGGAACACTGGGATGAGTAGTACTAAATAAATGATAACCTATACTGTAGTGCTATAAGTAAATCTCTTTGCTCCTGGTGAATGAGTATACCCTTTCTTCTGTAACCCTTCTCCTCTCCACATCCTCCTGCCTCCCTGCAATTCCAGCCACACACAATATCAAGGGGTTAGAAGCCTAGTCATTACATCCTTATTCAGGTTCAGCGGAGCAACTTCCATAAAAGATGGTTGAAGATGTGCTAAAGGGACTTTTTTTAAAAAAAATTATTACTATTTTTTTAAGTTCAGCTTTAGCTTGCCAATTGTTGCTTAGTGTATTTCAACTCTAGTATATGTTAGCACAGGTTTTCACTTGGATTTAACAGAATTCTGTTCCTGAAAAACTAGTCTTTTTTTAAAAAATTCTGTGAATTCCCCAAAAACCTTTTTTCCTCTGTTCTGTTGTATATCTCTGAGTTGGCATGAATAATTACATATTTTACAGTGACAAAATATTTACATTTTCATCTATGAATAAAAACTGTACAGTCAACAACACTGTTGTGACCCATCCTTCTTTCATGCCATGACAAGACTTAGAATTTGTGTCAATATGTAGCTACATCATAGGTTGTCACTTTGTTCATGTCTAAGGTTGTATTTCTAATAGAATGGGATCAGCGATATGTAAGGTGCTTCCCACACAGAGAGAGTTGTTTTACACCTTTTGAAAATCACATGGCACTATGAGAGAGATGTACTATAACCATAGTGAGTAGGATGACCAGATATCCCAATTTTATAGGGACAGTCCCGATAGTTGGGGCTTTTTCTCATATAGGCTCCTATTACTCCAACCCCCTCCCCCACCGTCCAGATTTTTCACACTTGCTGTCTGGTCACCCTAATAGCAAAGTGTGACCATGGTTACTAGATGCCCAAAATGGATAACTGAATAGTGGAGTAGCAGCATTAAAATCTTAATGTAAGAGATCTGACCGTACTTAGAATAAGTCTCAGTGTGATTTACTGTGGAGGAAAAAAATCTTAGGAAGTTTCAGGTAATATTACTTTGACTGTTTTATATACTATTTTGAAAACCCGTTGATTGGCATTTTAGGCACATTTCTTAATTTTAAGCTACCAACTGACTAGGCACAAGTGTATCATTATTCATAACATTAAAAAGATGAAAAATGTAAAGATTACAAACTTTTTGGTTCTGCAGTTAATTTCTGTAATATGTTTTTCTTTCAGTCAAGTGCTTCTGCTCCTGATGTAGATGATCCAGAGGCTTTCCCAGCTCTGTCCTAAACTGGATGTCATAAGCCAACTCTGCCCCCTCGCTGGGCCCTCCTCTACGAGGCTTGCATGCTTAAGGATCCTAAACAACTAAGAAATTTAAAAAATGAGACTGTCATTCATACCATTCACACCTAAAGACTGAATTTTATCTGTTTTGAAAATGAACTTCTCTCGCTACACAGAAGCAACAATATGATAGTCAGTTTTGTATTTAGAAATGTAATGGTAGCAGGGATGTTTTCATAATTTTTTCAGAGATTATGCATTCTTCATGGATACTTTTTTGTATTGCTGCTTGAAAATATGCGTTTCCAAACTTGAAATATAGGTGTGAACAGTGTGTACCAGTTAAAGCTTTCACTTCATTTGTGTTTTTTAATTCGGGATTTTAGGCGTTTTTCCCCAATCTACAAACTGGTTTTTAAATATTGCACACTATTTGTTTCCTTTAATACCTACTTAGCAGATTTTTATCAACCCATGGTCAGTTGGGATATGTAGAATTTAATTTGGCAAATTGTTAGTACTATGTGGAATACTTTTAATTTAGTTTTTAATACTTAATTTCAGACTTGGAAAAAGTCATTTTTCATCTATCTTTGGTAGTTTGTTGTGTATGCAGAATCTTTATACAAAGTTGATATCAAATACTTGAAAAATAGTCAAAGCACATTGGTTTATAGTCAAATACCTGCATATTGATCCAGCAGTGATGTACAGGTGATTAGTCTAAAAAGTTTTTTAAAATTATATTACACCTTTCACTCACCCTTTTTAACCTTTATTCCTTTCTCCTTTCAACAAAACTAGATACTTTATTGGTAAAAGTTGTTTATCCTACTTAATACTCTTTGGTAAAGTATCCTTTAGACTGGGGTAGTTTTCTGTTCTACACGTCTGGGAGGTGGGAAAGGGAGCATCATCTGTTTCTAATACAGTTGATTTAAATTCCATTTGGAATATGGAATTTTGGCAGTGCAGTTTGTTTATATGAATACATCGCTATCTGATGTATTTACAGACTGTTCCATTAGCTATAATTCTTGCTCCGAAGAGGAAAATAATGGACATCATCTAGGTCCAGGAGGAGAATATTTGACTCATTTAGGTCAGAGAACAAGTCCCTTCAAAAGGAGACAAATGTGGTTTGCATGGGATGCAAACCAAAAAAACCCTTACCTTTTGCCCTTAATTTTGTTCTGAATTTTTGCTCCATTTCTTCACCCTTTGGTCTCTGATTAGTCGCTGACAAACGTTTTTCAGAGGGTGATTGTAAGAAAACCCACTATGTCCTGTAGAAATTCCTTCTAGGTTAATTTCATCCCTGTGAACAGGAACATTACCACTTTCCAAATATGAAAGGACTTAAGAGAATGACTAATTAAAAAAAAAAAATCCTTAGGGTTTATTCTTTTTTTCTGCAGCATTTGTTAGGAGACTAGAAGCAGGTTGCTCGTTTTATTTAATGTTTTATTCCTAGAGCAGCTTATAAAATATTGTAGTTTCTTAACCAGGTAGATAGAAAACAAATGGTAATGCCCTATTTTTTTAAAAGCTGTATAGGACAGGCAAAAAATATTGGAAACCTTTGGATATGAAACTTTTGCTGTTCAGCTGGCTTGCTTTGTCTAAACTATTTTCTACTTAAAAAACCCTAATACACAATTTGTGCTGATTTAAACAAATGTTAACATCATTGGATTAGATTCTTGTAGTGCGCTCACTTAGTTTAAAACAGTAGACTCTGTGAAGGAGTACATTTTTCCAAACAGTGGATAACATTTTTGTCCCTAGATCAAATCTTCTAAACATGTTTTACGCAGGTGCTTAGCATTGGGGTATTCCAGTTCCTGGCACCGACGTAAACCTTCATTAATTACTTTTGCTCCCTTTGCGGTTGCACATTCCACACCATGGAATGAGTTGAAGGTTATAATGGCATCTGTCAAATAGGAATACAACAATAATACAACAGTGCAAATAGCTTGATTTCCAGAATCACCTTAATTGAAAAGCTTTTGCTGTTATAGAACCCCTTCCACCCAAGCTATATATTTGCGCTCTCCACCAGGAATCTTAACTCTTTATCCAGACTACTCCTGTGTCAGTTGAGCATTTTGAGCCTTGCTACCGTGACTTTGTTACAGCAGTTGTCTGCCTCTTTGCATATCAGAGTATAGAGCAATACCTTGAATAACATGTCAGATATAATATGCCTTTCAAAGACAGCCTGTACATAAAGTTGGTCCATCTGCTGTTCTTCTGATAGATGTAAATTTCCCTCTTTCAGTCCATTTATGTCAAGAACTAAAACTGTGAAGTTATCTCTCTCTAATATTAGTGGGTGTTAACTGACGTAAAGGTTTATTTTCATGCTCTTCTTAAAAATGTCCTGAAAACAGACACAAGAATCCATTTAGGTTCAGACGTCTCTTCTCGTTTCTGTCCCAAGTGTTCTAAATCTTATGGTGGTAGTGCCCTGGCATATCCATTGCCAGCAATGGACTTTGCTTTGGGTAAATGTCTCTGAGCAATTCCAATATTTGCTATTGATGAGCTTCTCTTCAGTAACTTGTCTTGTTCTCTTGCTTGCTCATCATGCTGCCGTGCTATGACTAGAGCTTGTTCGTATTTAAAAAAGCTGTGTCAGAACAGAAAAGTTCACTCAGTGTTTGTGGAGGGAAATGGACAGAATCACAATTCAGATTGGCTTAAGATTGTACTAATTCAAAGGCTTGAGCATGAAAGTTCATCTTATAACCTGAATACCATTGATCCCGGTAGAAAATATTAAGATTGATAGCTTAATACTGGTGTTGGCCTCATGGAAAAGGGCATAAACTATTTTAAGGAAAATTAAACAAGGATAAAAAGCCTTTTTTTGTGGATATGGTGTCTGCACCTGTTACTTTCAAAGAGAAGAGATTACTGTCATTTGACCCAATATCTTTTGCCCAATGACATTGATTTGTATAGCCATGTCCCTTAATAAATGCAGTACATATGCTTAGGACTGACACTTCCAAACATTTTCTAACCTATTATATGTTTGATTATAGGGATAGCATCAACCTCAGTTAGCCTCAGTATCCCTCTCAAGTCCATATTTGTTTACACATGAAAAATTGCTAGTTGTAAAGTTAAAAGCTACCACTTGTGTATTATGTGATAATACACAGTGCAAGTCTGCATAATACTCTACGAAAGCATTAATGGATGCACAGATTCCTGCTGATGTCTTATGATCCTGGTACACTGATTCATACACCAGGGCAGCTGTGTTGGCTTCTGCAATAAAAACAACAAAGTAAAATTCTTGCTAGTGAGATAAAAGTTGGGGAAAGAAATGTTTTGTTCTCACTTATGAGCATTTATACAGACTATGGAGTTTAAGTACTTTATCTCTGAGTCTGAATGTGGATTTTATGATTGATGCCAATCAATTTTTCAAGCTTGAAATGAGGCTTTTAAGCAAGTTTCACATTGAAACTGACTACTGGGTCAACAGACTTCACAGATCTTAAAATTCTAGAACAGCAAAGAATATATTAACTGTCTAATTACAGTTATTGATGCTGAACTTATAGAATCAGCTAGCTGTACATGAAGTAATGTGCAGCAGTATGTAAAATCTAGGTGGTTAAGTGCTGGGAGAACGTTGGTCAAATAAAATAGCTGTTTTTAGACTCCCATTCTCAAATGATTTAGAATACAGGCATCTAATTTGCTTGTGGGAGGATGCCATAAGGTACTTTACCCTTAGGTACTAATTTTTCTTTGATATGCCCAACCAGAATCTTCTACCAAAGTTATTAACAGATTAAATATGCGGCTCTTGAAAAGGGAGAGATCTTGGATGTCATATCCAAATATGTTGTATTGTCTGACTGCGAAGTCTATGATAAACCATTGGACCCACAGGGCTAAAGATATTTGCATATACTCCAGGCCCTGTGTGCCTGGTAGTAGTTGTAGAGCAATAAGCTTCTCGGACCTGAAAATGAAGCAGATAGGGTAAAAAAGCTGGAAGTATTTCCCTAGGGAGGAAAAAGTGTGTTTGGTTTTGCAGACCACTTTCATTAGTGGCCCTGTATAAAGCTAGGACAAAATTGGCTGTCTGCAAGGCTGCCTGAAGCCCATGTGGCATGATGATTTCAATCTACTTTGTTCACGGGTGACTTTTCAGTACCTCTGTAAAGATTGCTCTTCCTTCAGAACAAATCTTTGTCAAGACTTAAAGCTATTTTCATTTTGTCTTCAGCAAAGCTTTCAGTTTGACATAGAGTGTAAGAGCAGTGATTTCTATTCTTGTCATTAGTGACACTGCTCTTATAAACACTTGGCTGTCCGCTCAGAGTCCTGGGACTGTATTAGAGCTCTTCCAGGGTAAGATGCATTGGCAGTCAGAAGAGGCTTGCAGAATACCACACGCCTGCACTACTTAGTTTGGCCTAAGGACACAAAGTGGCGATTGCACTTTGACTTGCTGGAGCCTCATAAGCCACACTTACACATGAGAAGTCAGTGCTCTCTATCAACATTCCCACTTGCTGCTGACTGGAAATTCAGCGGAAGCTGCAGGTGTTCAGCATCTATGAACTGCATTTTAGGCACCCAGGTATGAGAATTCTGGCATCGAATTTGAGGCTTACAGTTTACCGGGGTTTCAGGCAGCTAGGTCACATGGCAGCTTCTATTCAGAGATCAAAATATTGTTTGCTGGCCTCTCTTTGAACTGAAAAGAAACCATTTTAATATGCTATGTAACCTCATATATACTTGTCTTTTAAATGCGTTTAACAGTGACTACAAATACTAAACCTCGTCCATTTTTTTTCAGCTCTGCTGCAAAATGGTGCTGGACATATACCCGTTACATGTGTGTGAAGAGTTTAAAATGAAATAAGACCTTTATAATGACATAAAATGCCTTCGTAGGAGAAAATTTGTCCATCAAATTCAGTAAACATTTGAAATAAGTTTGGCTGTTAGTCTTAGGGCCACCATGCTGCTTAATAATACCAAGTGTGGGTGGCTCTACTCTTGCCTATGTTAGCGCTTTCATAAATACTGAATTTTCCCAGTGTTTAATAGTGGGGGCAGTATACAAGTGACATGGGATTGGTCACAGTATATTGTAGTTGAGTTACTTAACATGTAATCAGTGTATTAAGCAGCCTTTAAGATGTGCACTTCAGAGAGTTTGCATTGCCTGTTGTAATTCACTCTTTATACAGAACACTGAATAAAAATAAAGACTTCACTGTTCTCTGATCACAAGGCAACAGTTGCCCAGTTTTTAAAGTCAGATTGATTAAATCCAAAATAAAACACTGGAATCACAAGATAAAATGGCAGTGAAAGCTCCTGCTCATTCAGCAAAATGGTAGTACTGGAACTTGCATTGCTACATAAGCTTTCTAACCAGAGATATTTAAGACCGTTAAGGAGAAAAGAGACTGAATTGTCCATTGTTGATGGTAATATAAAATAAAATATGCAGTTTCTTTTTTAAAAAAATTCCCCTTCAAGGGCCTTCCTTCTAATATTCACACAAGTCACCATCTTTTTGTTCTGTGTATATTAGAATGGGCTCCTAATCCATGATCTGGTTTCCTAGGTGATAATACAAATATGTTCCAGAGTTCACATAGTGCTGTGTTGTACTCAAGAGAGAATCTGCTTTCTCAGTAGCAGCCCAAAGGTGATGGTGATATTCTTGCTCAGTGCAAATTTTTGTGGAACTTCACTGAGCAAGCAAATTCTTTGGGAATGAGACGGCCAGTGTATTGCTGCATTCGTTTTCAGTTGCTGTGACTGTCTCCATCCTTAGCAATGGTTTGGCCATCCTAACTGCAACAATAAAATGAATATTGAAAGTGATCCCAGTGATCTTAAAACACTTGTTTATCATGACTGCCAGGATCAAATGGTTTTGAGGTGGGAGGGAGAGATCCAGGTTCCTCCCACTCAGATCTGTGGGGATTAGAGGGAATATTCGGATCAGTGCTAATGAGTTTTGGGTATAAATACTTTGCAAGTCACTGGGACTATACACTCCCTCCACACAAGTGGTGGGCTAGTAATTCTGTACGTACATTTGGCATGGGTGGGGAAAGTTGCTTTCTGCCTTGCCTTGGTCAGTATATTGTGGATAATTTCCACAACATGTTTTAAGACAATTACAGTGTGAAGTGTTTTGGCAATAAGGGTAAGTAACATCTGTCATCAAGGGAGCACAATATGCTGTACAGTATTAATAAATAGCCTTTACAACAGCTGTGAAGAGTAGAAATAGCATTCTGATTGTACCATGGAGAAACAGGCTAAGGGATGTGGCCAGGCTGACAGAGTGAGTTGGGGATTGAACTTTTCTCCTAACTCCTGGTACTGGAGTTATATTAAGTTATATTCATAACCGATTGAAACTGTGTGAAGCCCTTGACACAATGTCAAGTTGTATGGTTCTGCTGAGGCTTCTGATTGCAAATGATCCTGATTTTTTTTTTGTTTGTATTGGAGTGGTGGTGATGGAGCCATTACAAAGCTTTGTGATGATTTCCCCAGCAATAAAGCATCACTTTTATTTCCAAATTAAAAAGCAGACCAGAAGAGTTGTTTAAAACTGCCCTGTCCTCATTTTTCATTGCATAGGAAAGACTTTTAACCTTTATATGATTTGAGTGGCTTTGAACTAATGACTGATGGCCATTATTTGTTAAGATATAAAATGAGGCTCTTTTATATAACCTTTTTTTGTACTCCACGCTATCCAGTGTGCCTTTCTGTGGTACAGTTACTTTGCTGAAAAGTTTCTGGAGCTTCTAATTTTGTGTAATCCATTTTTCTGTTCCCAAATTTCCTTCCGGCTCTGAAAAATTGCCTCTCAAATGACGTATAATCCTGTCTCTTAGAGGCCAGCAGACTCCGGATCTCCTGAACATTAGTTCAAGCCCGAATTAGATGTAGAAGAGAGACAATGAGGACAAGGTTACTTATTTTTGCTTCAGTGGCAATTGGCAGATGTTCAAAAATAGACTTTAGAGCTGCTAGACAAGCTTTGTGGTGTATTGGATTCAGTTGTCATTCATTGATCAGATATTAAAACCTTAGCTCAAATGTCTAAAAGTGATTGTAATCTACCTATAAAGGACCTTTCAACATTGGGGGAAGAATAAATTACCAATTCTAATTCTGAAGTTCAGTGACTTATTGCAGAATGGCAGAAATGTGTAGCACTGAAATAGTAATGTTTGAGAAGACATTGGTTACTTGTGATCAGCGTATTATACAATTTAGAGATGGAAAGCATCAGTTGGGATCTTCCAGGCTGCTCACTGCAAAGGTAAGTTATAGATAGGATAAAATATTAAATGGATACTATGCCTGATGTTAACCAGAAGACCAAAGAGGAGCAATTGTCAATGTAGTCAGGTTGGTCAGATTAAGCCTTGTCTACACAAGGGAATTACTGATTTAGTTAATTGGGGCAACTCCCTTGTGCAGACACTTTTACTTCTGTTAGAGTACGGACTTGAGGCCTAATGCTGCAGCTTCTATTAGTATGCCATTTGTCTGGAACCAGATGTACTGTAGTAGTTCGTACATTTGTCAGTTGTATCGCTCCCTCTATACATCGCTCCCTCTTACTTGTTGTAGACTTGTTGATTTATACCAAAGCCCTTTTTTAAATGTATCAGTTTTGCTACCCAAATTTAAAACTTGGTGTTCTGAAAGACTAATAAATATGATGGAAATAGACTTTGCTCAAGAATGCAGAGCTATATTGATGACAACTGGCTAGATTTATTTTATTTGTATGTAACTCTTTTCATGAGCCTAAGTTATATTCTTGTTCATTACAATACCATGATTAGTTGTATGAAGGTAACATATGCACATATCTAATTGTATGACAGAGAAGGAATTTGATGGAAGACTCTTAACTAAGTCTTATTTTCAGCCCAGGAACAAAGAGGAACAAGATGACAATTTTTCCGAAGGGATTGTAGTTAAAAGCAAAATTTTATTTGAAACCCTGTAGAAACCATTTCAGAGGTGATCATAATTTGGCTATTTTAATTCTAAGACTAAATTTGCTTTAAAATGTTTTAGAATAAATTGTGTACAAAACGCAGCCTTTTTTATAATTTGGAACATGGAAAACAAACAGCGTCTTAAACCAGGCTCTCACACGCTCGCTCTCTATAGCATGTGTACATGCATACACACACCTCACTGTGTAATAAGTATATACCTAGAGACCGGCAATGTCCTGCTTGAGTACAATAAGTGACTTAAAAGAAATCTTGCAGGCACTGGAGCCTCATTCTTCTGCTAATCCATGTACAGCAACCGGAAGGATGTTCCACCTGAAAAGTGGCTACAGGCTCAGTCCCATGGACCTTAGATGTGAAATTCAAACTCTTCTTTCCAATTCCCCTCCCCGCCCCCCAAAAAAGCTTAATAGCTAATTTTCAATGTGCAAGTTATTTCACATGCACAGCAAGTAATTTAATAAAATGAATTCCCATGTACAACCCATATCAAAATATTAGACTGATATGTAAGACTATAAGGTAGTATTTTGTTGCTAGTTATCTTTTTATTGTTTTGATGCTTGACTACAGACCAAGTGCAATGACTACAGGGAAATGTGTGTGATTGTATTTCATTCAAAATCCACAGGAATGTCTCTTGATGAGAACAGATGTGATAGAAACTTACCATTATGGACCCTGTGTTGACAAAGGCAATAGTTGGAATAAAAAGTCTTTTGGAAATCTGCAAACAAGTAAAGGGCATCCTCCCTGACCTGAAAGAGTTACTTGAATTTAGGTCCTTCACTTCTGAGTACGGATGCTGTGTTGGTCTCAGTAGAAAAAGCTATGATCCAAATGCCGCAGTCTTTTGCAATAATGGTGCATTTCTACTACAGGGGGGCTGAGGGGAATGGGAAATTCTTCTTTTGTATAATTGCTTTGGGAGTAGATCTCTGCAGATTCACTGAGGATTGTTTCCATCAGGAAATTAGAAAATAGCATTTCAACAGAAGGATAGTACTGAAATACTGGGATAGTATTGAAATAGTTGCAATGCAACAAGCTAAACTCTTAATCCATTTGTTGAAGCCCTTTTTTACCTGCCTTGAAAGGGAAACTGCTGTTATAAATGTTAAGTAAAGAAGTTCAAAGGAACACATTAAAGGTAAGTTAAAAAATTTGAGCTATTTCAGATCTGTTTGAAATGTCTACATCTTAAAAAAACAACAACACATACCTCATATTTAAAACTCAATCTGTGGCTTTAGTCCAGAATGTGTGATCAGTCATACAGTAGCTAACAAGTCAGTACCTGATGGAAAAGATTGTGAACAACGCAACTTAGTTTTCAAATTTCCAAGATTTTAAGTGAATAAAATCATAGAATGTATACAAAATATTTTAAAGTCTGTATCTAGATTATTTTAATAAACAGTCAAAGGTTTTGCTGTTGGCAGATTCTTGTTGCCTGTTTGTTCACCTCTGGAACCTGTTCTTCCTACCGGCCATTGCTTCACCCAAAAAGGCAAGCTCACTTTCGCTTAGTGATTCATATAACCTGCTACAAAAATTCAGTAATAAGCCCTTTTTCCAGTTCCCCATGTACACATCTGTAATGCAGTGGGCACTAGCACCACTATAGTTGAAGTTTAAACTAGCAAAAGAATCAGCGAAGTGCTCTAAAATCATGCAGATTTCCATTGCCTTAAAGTGAACTGTGCTTCAGCAAGGCGCAGGGTGGGTCTAAAGGTGGAATCTGAGCGTGGCGTTTTAGTGTCCCTTAAAAATATAAAGACCATGTGACCAATTTTACAGTGGTTTTTTTGCTCATATCTGGGATTCAAAATGGCCATTCTGATTCACCCACTCAGACTGGTCTCGGGTAGTGTCAGGCATCCCTCTGCCCCTTTGGCGAAGCAGTAGTCAGAAAGTTACTCGGTGAAAGTTGGATCCGCAGGTGGCACCAGCCAAGATGATGTGCCAAAGAGAGTCATTTTGTGCATGTGCAGCAGGACAGGGAGTCTCTTGCAGATCTGACTGTTAGGCTCCTGCCATCAGAGTAACTAGCTCAAGGTGACATGATGTAGCCATTGAACCTAAGCAACACCCATGTACTGAGAGTTCACATCCTCCCCTTTGCACCCGGCTATTCTGCCTGTACTCGAATGGTCGATGCAGTCGAAGGGCTCCTGCACCCAGAGCTTAAACAGCCTCATTTTTCAAAAAGAGGAGCTCTGAGCAGTACAACTCCCAACCCGGCTCTTTCTGCAGCTGAGTTAAGGGGGGACCTGCACTGCTGACAGCTCTGGCCCCCACACAGTGCGAGTGGCAGAGCTAGAGCTGTAGTGCTCCTGGGAGCCCAGCCCTGCCCCAATCCTCAGTGGTGCTGCTCCTGTTTGTGGCAGGAGAAGCTGGGCTCTTCACAACCTCTCAGCTCCCAGAGGCCTTTCTGTCCCTGCTCCCCCCTCAAACGGAGCGGGAAGCTGAGGGTTGCAGGGCTCTGAGGTGTGTGGTTCCCAGCCAGCTCTGCTGGTCCTGATGATGAACTCATCCTGGCTTTACTAGATGATGAAAGGGGTGTGTGTGTATAAATAAAAGAGAGATAATTCTGTCTTGTATGTTTACTTACAGCGCTGCTGGTATTACCAGCAGATGACTCTGAGGTTAGATATCGCAGGTGATAGACATTCATAACTCTCAAACAAAATGGCAACAAAAGTCATTCTTGCTCTATTTCCTAAGTGTGCTGCTTTTTTAAAAAAAGATTGTAAATGACAGATTCCTACTGGAGCAGTCTGCATCACCCTCTAGGTGATATAACTTATTGTAAACCCAATTTTATAGGGAAAATAATGAATTGTAAGGACTACCAAAATCTATTTAAACCCTTATCTCTAGCAACACACCAAACTGCTTGGGGAAAAAAAAAATCTTAGCTAAAATTCATAAAAGCTAAGTAAGACTTTACTTTCAATCAGGAACTCTTCACTTGGGATATTTATTTGTACTGAGCAATAAAATTCATTTCTGAAGTCCAGCAATAACAGTAAAAATGTAATTGATAAATACTCCCCCAACAAACCAACATGTCAATTGTATTTTGAAATTCAAATGTGTAATCCACCTCAACCACAAATGTATGACAATCAGCTAAAACAGCAGCGTAAAACACGGTAGGCAGTCTGTAAGAATAGTACAAAAACAAGTTTACTAACCAGCTGATCTGATTATTCAGACATGTCCATGTAATTGTATTCAAAGCCATTACCTTCTGAAGAGCATTTGTCAGAATCAACCATGAAAATCTCATGTTACATCTGTTTGTTGCACTGTTTACATGTGGCAGATGTTCCTATTTTTACCCAGAGGTACAGGAATTTCTTGAAAACATTCCCAAATCAGGCCTACCAGCCATGGCAGTTTTTTTCCTGCAGTTCCCAGCTGTTGAACTCAACATTAGAGGCTGCACTCTCAAGACTGTTATTGCTGCTTCCCGGTGTCCTGTTTTGACATCAGTGTTGCCCTTTGCTTCTCCCTTGTTATGCAGCTCCGCTGCCCCACTCCTTCCCCCAGAAAAAAAACAAACCTAACAATCCAAGACTTCTGCTGATGAACCCATGTGCCTTTTGCATGGGAGCATTTTATGATTAGAGCAGTGGTTCTCAACATATTTACCACTGTGGGCTGCATATGTAGTTCTCTATGTTCTTATGTAGACTGCATCCATGCAATATATATACTACCTGTAGGGCCCTGAGGATGTCACATGGGCTGCAGCTGTGTGCCGATTGGGTTGTGGATAGAAAACCACTGGTTTAGAGACTGAGGGCAGTTGAAAAATTAGTGGATTTATTTGTCTCTCTCTCCATGTGCAGGTGTAAGTAGACAAGTGCCCAGAGCCATCTAGAAACGAGGGCTGGTAGGTTCTGAGAAGAGCAGTGTTCTCCCATGAGCTGCAGAGTAAGTTTCTGTGGTAGATGGAGTCATAACTTGTGAACTGAGCCAATCAGCACTCAGTGAGAGAAGCTATAAAATAGGAGTATGAGACCACCCAGTGGGCTCACTATGATCCTGATGAGATGATACATACCAGTGCCTCCTGGCATCTAGAGGCCTGTGATGATTTTGCCAAGGTCTTGCACCCAGTAGCACAGTGCAGCACTTGGGGTCCTCCACGGGATCAAGCCCTTAAGGCCGTACATGACCTATTTGTGCCATACTTATAAAGCTTGATCTCAAAGGTTAAAATTGGGGGGAAATCATCTTCTTATAGCAAAACAGCCTTTTAGTTTTAGGTAGAGGCTCCACCACAGATTCTGCATATTTATTTAAAATGTTTTAAGTGATTACCATAAATTTAGGCTTTAACATAATTAATATAACTAGTATTCAATTCAGATTTCATTTTAAACATGCTTATTTTTTTTAAAAAAAATCAATTATTTAAATAAACCCCAATTGAAATAATTTTTTTCATAAGAAATCATTGTGGGGTGGTTGTTTTTTACATCACCCTGATTAGGGTGATTCCTCCTTTTCTTCTTATGGTTCTGCCCCATCGAATAAGGGACAGTCCTCAAAAGGGAGAAGCTGAGCGCTAAGCGTGAGGGTGGAGCTGTCCCACCAGGGATGCTTCTGGGGCTGCAGGAGCAGGGCTAAGTCCAAACCTAGAGCCCCTTCCCCTGACGCTCCCTCTGTCACAATCCATGCCAGTGAGAGGTTATGTCACCATTACCCTGTAGCCCTGGCTGCTGTCACTCCCAACTTGGGCCACTACCAGCATGTAGGTCACACCTTGAGTATCTGGGCATGGCTCTAGCTGGTCCAACAGCTCTGACCTCAGCAACATTCTAGTCACACTCTGGCTTCCACCAGACTTAGTTAGAACCTGCAGGGTGACTCCCAACACACACGCAGGCCTGGATGTTCCCAAAAACATATGTTCTGTAGTGTCTAGCCCTATCCCAGACAGTTCAGACATTATGGTTTATTGCTACTGTAAAGAGTCCATATTCAACAATTTGTTAATTTGAAGTTACCAAACAGGTCAGTTTACACACAGCACGGGATTGATTTAGATTAAAAATAAAACAAGTTTATTAGCAAATAAGATTTAAATTGAATTCAAGTATGAAATAAAGTGAGAGATTGTTACAAGCAAATAAAAGTGAAACCACATCTAAAAAGTAAGCTAGCAAATTGGTTGAAGGCTTTGTTTTAAGGTGGCTTTCATCCCCAGTCTTCCAGCAACAGGGTGACTGACCCTTTCCTTGATGAAGATCTCCCAAAGGTGCTTGGGTCTTTTGTTGTCTTAGGGGAAAGATATAGCTTGGGCATCTCTGCTCCCTTCTTTTACAGTCCAATGAACCTTTGAAGTGGATTCTTTTGAGAGTCACTCTTCAAAGTAAAGTTCATCACCCAATTGTTCTGTTTCCCCACCATCTTCTCCCCTTACTGTTTTGAAGACCCTCTTTACATCTTATATGCTTCTTTAACACCTTTTGCCTAAGCAGAGGTGGCTGGTTTTGGAACATGTGCTAAGATCAGGCAGGGGGAATTCACAACTTTACATATCATGTTGCTACATAACTTTCACCATGATATTTTGACCAGTGAGTTACTAATTTTAAATACCTCACTAGGCATAGTTTGTACAAAAATTATTACAGAGATGGGTATGATGCGAATACAGGGATGCTTTCAATTATGGTATCCCTCCCCTAAAATAAGCTGAGCCATCAAAGATGGGGGAAGGGACGGTCTAAAGTTGATGAGAGGGGGTTGTGTGGATCTGCCCTCTGTATTTCTTCATTTTCAAAGCTTTAAGTTTAGCCATGTCCTGCAGGGGTGCAAAGCAGGGATGTGCAGCCTTTACCCCACATCAGTGGTTCTTCAACTTATTTGCTTGTATCCCTTCTCTCCCCACCACTGTGTGTTCGTAGTAGTCTCCCCCCGCACAAGTACATATACCAATTTAAAAAAAACATGCAATTCTCACTAAAAACAATAAGGCACTGATTCAAACAGAGCCTTTTAAGTATAAGGGACTTTCACCTTATCATCTTC
Organism: Dermatemys mawii; assembly: GCA_007922305.1. Classification (NCBI taxonomy): domain Eukaryota; kingdom Metazoa; phylum Chordata; order Testudines; family Dermatemydidae; genus Dermatemys; species Dermatemys mawii. The sequence goes on from ML677352.1 coordinate 31,889,346, forward strand.
CTTCAACTCTGAAGGCAGTGTCGTCACCAGCAGCAGTGCAAAAGAGTGACATATTGAACAGCTGCCAGGGTGTAAGATGGATGCCCAGTCTCCCTCACACCTCAAGAGGTATTCACAGTGTGTGCAGTAAGGATTTCCCCCCCTAAAACTTCTCATATGCACCTAGAATACATTTAGTGTCATTTCCCCCATCACCCAGTTAGAGAACCTCTGGTCTACATTAAAATGGAACTTTTGGCAGTTAATATATGAGTATGCTCTGCTGTAAGAACTCTCAACTTCTTACCTGTATGAACATGTCACCTACCTCAAGAACAGGTTCTCATAAGATCCACACAAGAATGAGGTGCAAAACGTGTACTATCTCACAGAGTAAGACACAAAACACAACTTGAACCATTTGTATGTTGTTTAGATTTTACACCTTTCCTTTAAATTACATGAACTGGATGAGTTGGTACTATCAAACTCAGAACAATAATTCTGTGATTTGTGTATTTGACTAAAGTGCACAGAACCTGGCCAGAACAAAAAACCAAAACAAAAACAAAAAAAACCCAAAACCCCAGACACACAAGTTGGACTGCTTAGTCTCTGAAAGAATTGCAGTCAATTTTTACTGTATCCAAAGTAAGTTTCCCTCCACAAGAAAACGTTGGCATCAGAAGAGAAGTTGTTGGGAAAATGGAGAAGGATTTGCATTCAAATTCATTCCCTTCTTCATTCTTGTCCATAATGGGAGGCAATATGTTTGAAGGCAAATAATTCACAGTCATGTCTGTAAGTGGATTAGTAATGTACTCAGAAATAGTTTGAATTTTCTCTTTTTCCTCTAGAACTACTTTTTTGTACAAGTAAGGCAGGTGACACTTATAATTGTCTCCATCATCTGGTGTGCTGGGGGCCAAATGTTTGTACTCCGAGTTCTTTTCAGTGGATTCCTGTTTCTCAAAGCTGTCTTCTGTTGTTTGCCAATGATGACCTTCACTGGTTTTAATGTTGTTGAAGATGGGTATGTCCTTGAAAGCCACTGGTTCCCTTTTTATGAAGACTTCCTCTACTTCTATAGTGTCAGGCTCTTCAAAACTGCTGAAGTAGCTTAGGAACCGACTGGAATGCGCATTCAGCTCATCCTGATGAGTGAGGAAAAATATTCATTATTCAGGCAGTATTTTCTACCCTGTCAAAATGCAAATAGCTTCCCTGCAAGATCCTTTCTAATACTGCTACTCCTAAAAAGTAAGTTTCTGCATTCTCCTTGTACCAGGCTGATATGTGATAATCAGCATGCCATAACATTCAAAAAGTAGTTTCCTGCAATCATCCCACTGGCCACAAATTCACACTTTTTTTGTACCAAGAGATTATGGACATGTATGGCCAAAATCATTTTTAAAGTGAGCATGACAAGCTTAGTATAAAAATAATTTTGAAAGGTGACTTACCTCTACAGAAGTGTACTTTTTAGCCCATGTAGAGTTAGCTGGGTCTGGAATGGCTTTTCTGTACCACTGAGGTACAAAGACAGAAAGAACTGAGCATAATCTACAAACGAATTGAACATGTTGGCATTAAGATCACAACTGCTAATTCCTGCAAATACAATGGCTTCCAACCATACTGCGTACGTCCTCACATTTAAATCGGATGTATTAAATGGGAACACAACACAATGCCAAGATACTAAATAATCAGTATTTTGCTCAGTGTAGACTGCTCTAGTCTGGACCAGTAGAATTTCCAGTCTGCCGGTATTTGGTAATTTGCAGTTTACATTGCCTGGTCCTGTATTAAAGCAATTTAGTTTAAACTCAATCTGCTTTTTCTTCCTCTCCCAGCGCAGGCGAAGCCGCTCCAGGCTGAAACTGACATTACCTGCGGGGGCACCAGCGACTGGGCAGAGCTCTGCCTGTGGCTTTCAGACTCCCTCTCCCAGTGCACGCGAAGTCGTGAAGCTCCTGAGCAGTGCGGCTTTGTCTGCGCTGGGAGAGGGAGTCTGAGGGCCGCAGGTGTCAGCACGCCTGCGGTGTCAGGGCTCCCAGGGCAGGGACCTGATGCCTGCAGGGCTCCCAGGGGAAGAAGTGGCACAAGTTGTAAGTTTCTTCTAGGACGCAAAATATCCTTGTACCGGCCTTGCTTATGCTCAGAATTATGAGGGCTACATCCCTTCCATAGCTCTTGTTTTCTTAAAAAAATCCTTACTAAGGTAATGCTGGATATTTTTGTTAAGTATAGACCGAAATTTGCTAAGGTGGAGGCCCAGATAGTGACTCGTCTAATGTAGCTCCCAAACTTTGTTGTCTCTGCTGTTAGCATTTTGGGGTGGTCACTGAGTCAACAAGCTAGTAGATAATCTACTTCGCCTTTTACCTTTAAATATATCTTTTTAAAAAGTGGCCCCTTCAAGTTTTTAAATTAATTAAATTTGGAAGGTAGTTGGTATAGGGAAATCCTTGTGGCACCAAAACTGTTCTGTACTAGCAGATAATTGGAGAGCTCTTCTGTTCTATGACCTATATTTTGTTCTGGTCTCTAGACATCTATTATTTCCTTGGTATATGTTGCTTTATGAAGACAAATTCATGCTCTTAAGACTTTTGAGTCTAAGGGCCAGATTCTGTTCTCAGTGAAGTTAACAAGAGTCTTGTCATTCATTTCAGTGAGAGAAGGATTACGCCCTAGGGGTTAAACTTGAAAAATAATAATAATAGGGTGTGTGCACCCTATTCTCAATTGGCACATTTCTGAACCTGCATCTATTTACATGTACAAATACCTAACTTTGTGCTCTGTTTTTATTTAATATCATTTATGCAATTTGTTTGGCATCTTATAAATTTCAGGTAAAATTTCAAAAATGTTTAGGACAAGTTGTAAAAAGACATTATTGTACATTCTAAAGAAAACTCTACTTTATTTTTGGTGCTCATGATAAAAATAATAAGACATGATAAAAAATAATTCACTTACGCTTTTTGAACAGATTGCACAAAGCAAATGCAGGCTGAAATACCGAAGAAGATGCAAGCAGCTGAAATAATAATCCATTCAGAAGCACCTGCAAAACCAGCAAATCCATGTTGATAAACAGCAAAAATCAGGTTTTAAATATTCTAACTCAGCTGTGTGGATGGTTGAACTATGATAGTCCTGGGGTATGATCTCTTGCTCATAAACTACAAAGAATTGAGTACATTTAAGAACTGGAGTTTGGCACTGATGAAATGCTAAGGAAAAAAAAGTACTTTGTAACATGGGGCAATTTCATTCAAGACTGATTGTCTAATATATTCAGTCCTTTAACCTTTGTCTTGGACCACTGCACTTAACATCGACATATGCAGCAAATAAACCTAGAGTCAGTAAGATGGACTCTGGTAGCGAGCGCTAAGCTAGGCAGAAAAGCTTTTAAACAGTAAATGCATAAAGATATTTTGTATCTGTGAAACAATCAACATTAGAACTGGTCAGGAATTTTTCTGACAAAATTCAGTTTCTGCAAAATCAAAATTCATTGGGGGAACATTGTGATTTTGCTGAGGTTTTTAGATTTTATTTTATTTTTTTTTGTTAGGGAAACTGAAATGAAATATTTTGGTTTAGATCGACTCAGACCTGAATCAAAATATTTCATGTGGGGTCAGTTCAACATGAATCTGTGTTTGCCTCAGCTGCCACTGTGCCTCATGGGAACTGTACTTGGTGTGCCTCATGCCCCCATTCTCTACAAGCCAAGCTCCCTACATCTCCCATGATGCACAATGGTCTGTCCTCTAAACTGCTGTGGTGCATGATGGGAGTCACATAACCACTGTACATTGTAGGAGAGCTGACAAACCAAAATGAAATTTTTTGATATTTACTAATCAAAATCTGTCTGAACTTTCTGTTATGTGTGTAGAATTTTGTTCTTTGACTTTCTGTCCCAATTTGAGATGAAAACAAATTTCAAACTATGGGAATTTCCCATGGGTTGGAAAGTCTGATTCTACCAGATCTGGTTAAAAAATGTAGAAAGGGGTCTGACTTTGTAACTGGTATGACAGGCATAACTCTGTGGAGTACACACACAAAGGGGGAAACTTCTGAATATAGGAAACATCTGAAATAACTGAGAATTACAGGAATTTGGAAATAATACTATTTTACTCCACTTGGAGTCAGTGGGAATTTTGCCGTTCACTTCAATGTAAGCATAATCAGGCTCTACTTTATCCCTAGCTTAAATATGTAAGTAGGGCCAATGGGACTGTTCACACTGAAGTCTGTGCCAAAACTCCTATTGCTTTCAGTGAGGTCAAACATTGCCTGCTTTACTCATGTGAACAGTCCCACTGGGCTCAAATTACTACTTGCACATCCTATTTGTCTCCACAGATGTCCTGTGGGAAAGTGGGCACTTGAAAGAAAAAAAACACATGCACAATTTTATAACAGCTGAAAATATCCAATTATTTTCTCTGTAAGCATCAGCAGGAGTAGGTAAAATGCAAATCTGTGTGAAAGGGTTGGGGTAGGGGATAGCCTAAAGTGTCCTCCTGCTGGCTCCTCTCACAAAGATCTTAAAATGAAGCTATTCGTTACTTTCTAGGTAAACCAGTTCCTCGTTCCCCATATGGCTTTCTCCAGCCATGGTTGAAGCTGTCATCCACAAAACGTAGTTCACACCACGCTGCAGGTTTCTGATTAAAAATGAATTTCTGGAAGTCACTTTATGGATGACTGCAAAGAGGGAAAAGAAGAGAAATCAACAAAGAATCCAGTGTTTTTATTTCTCGTTTCATTCTAAAGAACTGAACCCTCAATTCTCCATCTCATTTCTTTCTCCCTCCCTTTTCTTCTTCCCCAAGTCTTTTCTTCACCGCTTTCTCCTATTCTTGGCTACCCGTCTTTATTTTTCATGACCTGTAATCTGAACAGATTCCTCCTTCACCAAGTGCCCTGCTTTCTCCTCTAAATCTCTGTGCATCTTCTTTCATGAAGCTTTTCCAAACCAGATCTTTGTTCCCTTTGCCCTTTTGAATCTAAGCCATTGTCTTGTTATTCTATTTATCTGAATTAGATCATATGCTGTTCAGGGTAGGGACTATGCTTGCTATGTTTGCTAAGCACTATGTGTGCTATGTTAATAACCATGTCCTTTACATAAAGAATTTATCAGAACTATTTTCTGCCCTACTTTAACTGGTGTGATTTCTAAATTGTAAAGGAACACTAAGCATAGATTACAGTAGTAGTGTTCATCTTTGAGCAGCTACTTTTACTTTCTATGGGCTGCTTCTGCAATGAGCTCCAAGAAGGATGGACTCAACTCCCATACGGAGCCCTACTTCAAGTCAGTGCAGCTCTATGTGGTTACAAGGGTCTACCTATGCAGCATTTGTAATAGAACTGAAGGTGGGGGGGGAAGGTTTACAAATTACATACACCTGCTTTCATTTTCTACCCCAATGATTAAGGCTACAATTCTGCCACGGAGGTAAATGGATTCTGAGACTTTCCGGGACTTCTTCTGGGGCAGGGCTAGAGCAGCTGTCAGACCTAGGGCTGCCAGAGCAGCTGACTGGCAGCCAGCCCCAAGCTGCTGAACAGTTGACTGGCAGTCAGCACCAGGGCCACTGGACCAAGTAGCTAGGGGCTCAGCCCCAAGGCCACCAGAGCAGCAGCCCCCTAGCATGCTGGAGCAGCGGTGGTCAGCCCCTGTCAGGCTTGACAAAGCCTTGGCTGGGGTGATTTAGTTGGGGTTGGCCCTGCTTTGAGCAGGGGGTTGGATTAGATGACCTCCTGAGGTCCCTTCCAACCCTGGTATTCTATGATCCTATGAAAAACAACTTGTTTAAGCACCGAAGACAAAATTAAAAACTAAACTTGCTCCTATAAAATTACTTTAAAGGTGAACGAGAGTGTGGGGTTGGGTTTTTTTTGTTGTTTGTTTTTGCTTCTTTCCAATATTTTCTTTAAAAAGGCCTAGATGCATTTTGTCAGGAGGCTGTTGGCAGTGAGGTTGGCTTTTGTTTGTTTTTTAAGTGTGGAAGTGGTTTCTGCTGCTTTTTTTTCTTTCTTTCTTAGAAACAATAAATCTTCCCTCTGTCTGTTGGCAGACTTCTTGGCTGACTTAAAAATGTGAACTGGGAGGGTTCACATTCTGGAATGGAGAAGCCAGCAGGCCAAATTCTTATCCAAGAAGTTTTCTTTGTTTCTTTAGTTAAAAGGGGTGTTGTTAAAAAAGAAAAAAAAAAACATAGTTTTAAGCAGTGACTATAAACTGCTTCCTCTCTCAGGCTCCAATTCTGCAAACACTTACATTCTTAGCTTCACTACTATCTGCTATCCCATTGCTTTCAGTGGAACTACTCATAATAATAAAGTTAAACACATGCATAAGCAGCATCAAGGTCTCAATTAGGTTTTACTTCCTTGGTATCTCTGATGCCATAAACTTATTAGTCCCCTGGTCACGCAAAATACCTCGATAGATAACACCTGAATTTCATTTAAAGAAAGTCAAAAGAAACATGCCTTGTAGGCCATCTTCACACATTCTTAATGAGCAGAAAACCCACCCCAACATCATGGAGACACTACCTGTCTGAGATTTGTGGCCTTCCCAAGGTGATTAGTTGATCTAATCTTATCCACAAGTGCTGTCAATAAGGAACTTGAGAGCAGAGAAAAAAGGTGGGATTTAGGGTTTGTTTGGTTTGGTCTGGGTACAGTGTTAAAAGTGTCTATAGATGGTCTGTAGGAGAAAATAGAATCAATAATGAAAAGCAGCTATGTAAAGACAAAGAAGACCCTTGAGAGACATGGTGTTATAAAACAATAAAAGACCTTGCAGTCAAAGTGATGCAAGTAGGAGTAAGGAGAACATAGGGGCATGTGTGGCTGCAACATGTTGTTGTTTTTTAATTACTCTTGAGAACCTAGAAAGAATACAAAAGAATTAACACTATTGTAGGTGTAGGAAGACTTCTATTATTCTGCAGTACAATGATTACTGGATATTGCCTGAAGATTGGATATTTTTATCCTGTGGATATCACTGGTTAGTGGTGAAAGATAACCTTTGCCTCAAAAGATGTTTGTGAGGTGACATTTTAAAGGCCTATTTGTGTTTTAAGTACTTTCTTGTTGCAGTGTCTGGATACAATTGAGAGAGGAATGTATATGGGTTTGTTTCTTCACAGGGGGGTGGTGGATATAGGAATTACAGTGTTCATGGGATAATAGATGATTTGCACAATAACAACGTGGGGTGTGTGCATATGTATTACTGATTTTAAATCTTAATTGGTATGTGTATATTTTGCATGACTTCTGAGTAAATTTGTTATCTTATCCAGTCTATAACTAAAAGGAACTACATCAATTACTGTTTAAGCAACTTTAAGTAGATAATTTAAGGGTAACAGTGTGCACAGATATCAAATTGCATTATTCTATTTTTGTCTTGCTAGTACCAGTGACACATTTTTAAAAACTGACTCTCCAGTCCCTTCTGCAGATATTTTTAGTAGAGGGGGGCCCAAACCAAAACCTGAAATCTCCTGGCTCCAGACTCTGGGGAAGTTCAGCTCTGGAGCTAAGTCTTGTGGCTTTTGGGCTCGTGTATCTTTCTGAATGTGTTTTTTCCTCTTACCTTGAAATATGAACAACAGGGTTCATATTTTCAATGTCTTGTACAAGAACAGGATTTATGTTATGCTTATCTTTTGCCAGATACCTACCATAAACTTTAGGGCCTTCCTCTGAGTTTTTCTTCTGCAAGTATATATTGTAGCTAGTGATACAGCCCATTTGCTGGTGGCTTGGAATTTCTTCCCATGAAACCCAAACACCATCTCCTTTTACTGTTGTATAAACCTGGGGACCTGCTGCTGGTGCTGCAAAATACAAGATTTTCTTTTTAAGGACAAATGTTTAGGGTCGTTTTAAACAAAATGTCTCACACTGAATAGCCAGAACTTGCCTTCCTGTTTTGAGTATCCTTTAGCTGAAGCCACTTGTCCGGCTCTGTTCCTATAAAGTGCATATACATTGATGTCATAGCACACATCATGCTTTATGCTCTCTGAAATGAGAGAGATTGGATATGTGGTCAGTTGAAATATTATTAACCCAACTACCTAACCATCTAAAGAGGAGAGTAGGCTTCAATTTTATTACATGTATTCTTCAAATTGAGCAAGAGACTCTTTATGTTCTACTCTCTGGAAGCTTTGCATCATCTCTCTGTCTGTGTCAGTAGCTTGACATCTTTCACGAACATTAAAACTAACAGTCCTGGAGAATGAAGTCCTTTATATAGCCATGGAGTGGGTATAGCATGGGCCACCACAGTGGAAGAAAAATCAAAAGTCTGAGGAAAATCTCTTCAGCTATTTTTGAGTAATGGGAAAGCAGGAGGAGGAAACAAGCTGTTTATATGGTTCACAGCTTTAATATATATGATAGACGGCTGCTATAGCAAAGCCAAATTGCAAGCAGTGCCAGTGATGGCCTCCTATCCCACATTCATAACATGGAATATGAGCACCTCCCCATTAGAAGGGCCTCTAGGAGTTGTGAGGTGCTGCTAGTAATTCACTCTCCTCCTGGAATACAAAATAGTAGTATGAGCTTGCTGGTTGTTTTCTGGTCTACTCCAGAGACAGCAGGGTCCTTACTCCTGAAAGGCCCAGCCAACAAGGTACTTTCCCAGTACAGTATATTGGGAAGACTATTTATAGCAGTAATAAGCCCAGTACTAATGCTTAGACGATCCTTCGGCATACTTTGTACTGATTAATGACAGACTAAATTCCCTTGTTAAACTGTTTCAGTGTTCAGACTTTGTATAGCACTGTTCTTAAATCATCTGGAAGGGACTACTGCTTATGGAATGTGAGAGAACTGACCCAGAACAGTCCATTTACCAGTTACAAACATACAAGGAGTCACTTATCATCTTAATTGTGCTAGGTAAAACTATTACATAGCAGTCACTAAATACAGCATTTAAAGCATTTAAAAATTAACTGTCCAGCTTGGTCTAGTAGAAATTAACACTGAATCAGGTGGTTCTTAACAAAGAGCTGTCTAACTGGAAGGAGAATCCACTTCTAAACTGTACAATTACCTGATATTATTGTGGACAAATTGGATGCTGGAAATTTTATCCAGTTCAGATGGGGTTCAGGGCTATGCATCTTTGCCCATTCCACTATATATCCATTGATGAAGGCTCTGGATTCAAGGGGAGGTTCCCAAATGACAAAGATACTGTTATTCCCCATTGGTGTAACAGAGATGCTCTGGGGAGGATGTAAATCTTAAAAAGGAGAAAAAAATACAACAAACTTACCTGTAAGACTCCCTTAAATAATATCACTTATTTGAATCTGTTACTCATGGTCTGTTGTATTTTGATTTGGTAGATTGGATATGTGTCCTTTCATAGCAGTTGCTGCCTTTGTTCATCTTAGTGCTACACAGTGTACAGAATCCTTCATCAGAGGAAAAAGCAATTTGTGCTAGTCTGATTGCAACTAAGATGCTAAAACTGGGGTTTGTTTGTTTGGCTGCTTTTTTTTTTTTTTTAATTGCCATCTTGTATCATGGTACAGAACTGGAGGGTTGCTATCTTTACACCCAGGGTCCTCACCTGTCTTCAACCTACCAACCATTCTAATAACACCCATACTTCCACCAAGAGTCTGGAACATGTGTGATCCACATAAGTGTGAAATTTTGCTTTCAGACACAGGGCCATGTTACTCTCTCTCCTGCAGGAAAAAGCTGTGAGACAGAAGTTGGTGACAAAGGTGGGTTAGTATGTTTCTGTCTACCACTGAAGTAGGACCATGCCACAGATTTGACCTTGGTCTAACAAACATGGTTGAATTATGTCCACACAGCAGCTTTTTTCACAATACAGCCATGTATCAACTGTCTCTCTCTAGCCATCTTTACTTAGGCTGCCTAAGAGGGTCTAAATCAACACACATTCAGCAGCTGATATGCCATACAGTCTCAGTTGGGGAGAGTGTGTCTAGAAATAATTCTGCAGAGCAAAATAAGCAAAATGTGCAGCAATGTACCCTGTGAATATCCTACTGCAAAGTTAGGACAGGGCCCAGTCGGGGATCCTACTGATAGTTTAAAAATAAGCATTACTCCTGGGCTACAAGAAGGCAACTATGTGCCAGCCTAAGCTGCAGAGAAGGATGAAACCCACCTAGCTGAGACCAGCTGCTGAATATTAAACTTGATATGTGGACACAATGTGCTTAGAGCTAATCATATTGCTCATTAATTACAAACTCTAACAAATTAAAGCATAGACAGCAAGCTTCATAAGCACTAACCTTAACTGTATAAAGATGTAACAGGACTTTGAATGGCCTTCTAGCTTAGGCTGCTGTAGCACAAAAGTTGAATACTTCAGAACACAGAGTTCTGCTCTGTTCAAAAGCAAGAGCCAATATTTCTCTTAACTTAAGTAGTAAAGGTGTTTACCTAAAATACTCAGATCAGTAATGATGGATGTTGGAGGTGAGTTTCCTTTTGAATTATGAGCATAAACCGTTATATTATAATCCCCCTTGGGGAGGACTCTAGTGTAGTGGGTTTGTGTGGTAATGCTCATGTCTGTCATTCTAGGACTCTTCTGGTTTAGTGCTTGAAAGGTCAGTTTGTAATACAGGATCTTTCCTCTTGCTTCTGACTTCTTCATAACCTACAAAGAAATATACCTTATTACTTTTCCCATTTTCCTGGCAAGATCACAAATATTCAGAAACAGGAATTTGCCAGAACTGTTGAGAGCACCATGCAGTAGCATTGTTCACATGAAATTAATTAACTGAAGTGCTTCAAGAGACTTTGGAAAGTATCCAAGAGCAAATGTGAAAAAAGATGTTAGCTGTCTGAGAACCATGCATCTTACCAAAAGCTATGGCTAGCAATTCACAGGAGCATCTGGTAACTTTACAATAGCCTGTGCATAATGCACATACAGTATAAAGGTTTAATATAGTAATATTTTAACTCAACAGTAAAAGGTACGAAGCCTAAAAAAATGCATAAAAATACATGCCAGAAGAAGAGGCTGTAATAACTGATGAGGAATCCTGCCTAGAAAAATAGAAACAAATTCAGATGAAATATTTGGAATTTATTTGGGGTACATTTTTTGTTTTTATATACATAAAGGTTTTTCATATTCAAGATGTACCAGAGCCTTCTCTCTCTCTAGTTCACTCATTTTTATTATTATTCATAAGCCCATTGCAATTTATACAACAAAACATGTAGCAAAGAGATGTTGGCTGAAGTTCATGGCCTGTTTCAGGTCAGGCTAAAGATCATCTAATAGTTCCTTCTGGCCTTAAAATCTATGCCAAGATGCATACTAATTCTAAGGCAGAGAATCTTACTTCTATAGTAATTGCAGAGCAATCTCTCTACTTGTCTATGATTTCTACAGCTTTGCAAAACTTTTAGCTCATAAATGAACTATTTGAAGTGCAATTATATCTTTTAAGGAAAAGTGCTAGGGAACTCAATAAGGCTGTACAGACTGCTATAGGTCTTATATCCCTGCTACAGGATTTTATAGGTTGGTTTTAAATTATACAGAGGGGTGGTTATTCTGTTAAATAACTTTTCCTTAAGGGAAATAAATAGATAAAACTTTAATCCAGCTTTGCCTCCTTGTAGAGGAGAGGGATGGAAAGCAGGTAATTGTGGGACCTGTGGTAAAACAATGGCTTATGTTCTGTGTGGTGGTTCCATGGAGGCTAACACACTTTGAGCTTGGTTACACTTACAGCTTTATAGCTGTTTTGGTTATACCTGCCCTCGTATACAGCTATAGGGATAGCACTACACCGTGTCCACACTGAGACCCGCCAGTGGTATAGTGTGGCCACATTTGTGGCACTTGCAGTGGCAAGGGGATTGGTACATTATGGGCAGCTATCCCAGCATTCAGCTGGGTGCAATGTGCTTTTCAAACAAGGGGGGTGAGGAGGAACGTGTTGTGTGTATGCGGATGGAGAGAGCGAGTGGATTTTTGGGGTGCTGGGAGCGTGTCAGCAAATTGCCTTTGAAATACAGAGCCTGTTAGTCTTCTATTTCACACAGGCTCATTCCTTAAACATTTGCATTGCTGATTTGCTGAGTTGAGAGAGACTCTGAAAACGTACTTCTGCATACCTCCAGCTGAGTTCAAGACAAAGGGAAGAGACGTCAATTGCTTTAAATGGCTTAGGGGCGTCTCTAGAGATCACGCAAAGCAATGTATTGTTAATACCCATTCACACTGGAGATAATAGGGAGCACTCAATATGCTATAGCTGTTAATCCTCTGTAAAGGGAGGATTACCAGGACCGGTATAAATGTGGACTTATAGCGCTCTACGTGCCTGGCCAGTGTGGACAGGTAGTGAGTTATAGTGCTCCTGGAGGCTTTATAGTGCTATAAAGTGCCAGTGTAATCAAGCCCTTAGTTTCCCAGAGCTGTCTCCAAAAGCCAACAAACCTAAGATCAGCAGTGTTGTTTGACTCCATTCAAAAACCAGGAAAAACAATTCCATTATTTGCTAAATAGTTTTGTCTGCATCTAAAACCCCCCACTGTTTCTGCTTCTGCTCAAATGCATCTTCTACCAGGTAGCTACAAGTAATTAAAGTAATGCATAAATCCAGGGTTTTCAAAGGAGTTAGGCACCTAAATCCCATTCAGTCAAATCAATTCAATGGGAATTGGTCACCTAAGTCCTCCTGCTTTGAGAATCTCCATTGCAAAATTGTGCCATTAGCTGCTACCTTCGCTACACTTCAGTACTGAAAAGATCTTTTCTTGAGAAAATGATTCATTAGATGCTGCTATCCAGGGGCAAGGAGAGAGGGAGGCAGAAATCCTGTTACTGAGAAATATAAAGAATAATCACTGCTCATGTAAGACCTGCAAAAAGATATTCTACCTATAATCCTTCTGCTGTCAAAAATTACTATTGAACTCCATCTTGGGACCTGTGATGGTTCTGGAAGCACTGATTGGAACAATAGAAGCAGAGTGACAGAGTCCCATGGCACCTTAAAGATTAACTAAAATATTGAAGCATAAGCGTTCGTGGGCTAATGCCCACTTCGTCGGATGCATGCAGTGGAAGTGTCCAGGGGCAGGAATATATAAGAGGCAAGGACCAGGTTAGAGAAAACAAGGTTAGTCCAGTCAGGCTGAACCAGCTTGTTATCTCTAATCAGGGAGGATGAGGTGGTCTTCTAGCAGCTGATCTGGAGGTGTGAACACTGAGAGAAGAGAAACTGCTTCTGTAGTTAGCTAGCCACTCATAGTCTCTGCTCAGTCCTTGATTGATGGTATCAAATTTGATACCATCAATCAAGGACTGAGCAGAGACTGAGTGGCTAGCTAACTACAGAAGCAGTTTCTCTTCTCTCAGTGTTCACACCTCCAGATCAGCTGCTAGAAGACCACCTCATCCTCCCTGATTAGAGATAACAAGCTGGTTCAGCCTGACTGGACTAACCTTGTTTTCTCTAACCTGGTCCTTGCCTCTTATATATTCCTGCCCCTGGACACTTCCACTGCATCCATCCGACGAAGTGGGCATTAGCCCACGAACGCTTATGCTTCAATACTTCAGTTAGTCTTTAAGGTGCCACAGAACTCTTTGTCACTTCTGCAATTCCAGACTAACATGGCTACCTCTCTGATTCCTAACAATAGAAGTAGTAATTCCTAGATCTGCCTGCCTGCCTAATAAAATGAAAGAGAATGGATTCTTGTGCCACCTCGTATACAATCGCCCTGTCATAAGTGGTGTTTTGTGGGGGGGGTTTATAATATGAACACACTACACATGGTCTATAGCCTGTCCATTAAAGGCTTGATTTCAAGCCCATTGTTCTTCATGTAGTCTTTCCATACAAGCCGATGAGATCTGAATCAGACCCTAATTCAGAATCTCCTCTGACGGCAGCTAAGAGCTGTCACTTCCTGGAAAAGAATATACTACCACATCTTTCCTCCTTTCCAGGAAGGGGTATAGTCTGATTTAACACTTTTTTTTTTTTTCTTGTGTGTGTATTCCTTATGAGAATAAAGAATTGGAAAACAAACTCAGGAAATCAGAACAACTTCAAGAACAGCTGCTGTGGCTACCAATCATCACTATTGTGAGCTGTCACTAATCTGAATTACAAAACAATCTGTTCAGTGCTTTTCACATCTTCGATATCTTGCTTCAGACCCTCAAACTGCCTATTTTAAGTAACTCAGCCACTGTTCCTTCTAATATCCATTTCAAGGTGAGGTAATATTTTTCTGAATCATAGCTATTTATAGTAATAGTCCTCTTTGCTAGCAAATGACACTCTTATCAACAACTGTCCTTTTAGTAACACATTTTCACTTCCTTCCTATCTCTATTCTAGAAACTGGAGGAAGGACAGTAAGTCCCTATGCATTATTTGAAACCTTATTGAGACTAGTTAACTAATTCCTCATTATCAGAAATTAGCTGGTCAGCAGTGGCCCTATGGCTTTTAATTAGCAGAAGCATATTTGTTGTGACCTAGAAGTAGTAGCTGCTATCAATAACTTACTACAAAGGAATATTTGTGGCACCGTAGAGACTACCCAGTTTATTTCAGCATAAGCTTTCATGGGCTATTGCCCACTTCATCGGATGCATAGAATGGAACAGAAGTAAGATGTATTTATATACACAGAAAGCAAAAAAAGTTGTATATTACCATGCCAATTCTAAGAGGCTGTTTAATTTGGATGGGCCATTATCAGCAGGAGGAAAAAAACATTTGTAGTGGATCTGTGTCTGACTGGTGATAGGAATCTTTGAAGGGAACTTATGGTGCTGTTCCTGGTGGGACACAGCTGAAAACGTCAAGTCAGGACAAATTGCTCCAAACAGGACATTTACAGTCCGAAGCTGGGGTTTCTCCATCTCTAAGGCAAACCAAACCAGCCAAACACAAAAGACTGTGGTTTTGCCCCACTGGCTAGCCACAAGTCACAAAAGCAATTCCGTTAGACACTCCAGTTTTCCAGTATCACCACCAACAGCCACCTGTCCTGGGGATAAATGTTTATGAAAACTAATACCCCAGATAAAGAACCTGGTTCTCTCCAATTCTAAAGAATCAGGCCCCAGACCCAGGTCAATATACAAATCAGATCTTACCCACGAATCATGCTGTTGCCAATCCTTAGAATCTAAAGGTTTATTGTAAAAGGAAAAAGATATAGGTGAGGGTTAGGAATGGTTAAAAGAAATCAATTACATGTAGTAATGGCAAATTTCTTGGTTCAGGCTTGCATCAGTGGTAGAATAAACTGCAGGTTCAAATCAAAGTCTCTGGCATACATCCCTTAGTGTAAAGTTCCCTTCAAAGATTCTTATCACCAGTCAGACACAGATCCACTACAAAAGGTTTTTTCCTCCTGCTGATAATGGCCCATCCAAATTAAACAGCCTCTTAGAATTGGCATGGTAATATACAACTTTTTTTTTTGCTTTCTGTGTATATAAATACATCTTACTTCTGTTTCATTCTATGCATCCGATGAAGTGGCCTATAGCCCATGAAAGCTTATGCTGAAATAAACTGGTTAGTCTCTAAAGTGCCCCAAGTATTCCTCATCTTATTTACGGCTGCTAATCTTAAACTTACTACAAAGGAAGTGTTATTTCTTCATATAACACAAGAACCTGGCAGTCATCCAATGAAATTAATAAGCAGCAGGTTTAAAACAAACAAAAGGAAGTATGTCTTCACACAATGCACAGTCACCTTGTGGAACTCATTTCTAGGGTAAGTTGTGAAGGCCAAAACTATAACGGGATTCAAAAAAAGAACTAAAACTCATGGAGGACAGGTACATCAATGGCTATTAGACAAGACGGTCAGGACTACATGTTGAATGTCCCTAGCCTTTGATTTGCCAGAAGCTGGGAGTGGATGATGAAATGAATCATTTGACCTTTGCCTGTACTGTTCATTCTCTCTGAAGCCTCTGGCATTGGTCGCTGTCGGAAGACTGCACGGTGGGCTAGATGGACCATTGATCATGACCCAGTGTGGCCATTCTGATTTTCTTAAATTTTGAAATGCCCCATGAAACTTTCCATATTTTAGAAGATGCTCAGACTAAGCTATTATAAATATGTCTTTCCCCGCAACAGAGATGAAAGTTGAAATGTTGAGGTGGGGAATGAGAACATGGGTATTGTCTCACCTATCTCCCTGGAAGGAAGGGGAAGTAGTGATGAAGAGCATCCTTTCTAAAGGAAAGGGTTGGGAAACCCTCGGTGGGATACTTTTACTCCCCTGATCAGGTGCTGCTAATCCTACTCCATCCACTTGCAGGAAATGTTGGGATCCCAAAAACTTTTCAGCCAGGAACTGGCTCCTCTTCCTGCTCCCTCTTCACGTTCCCTGCCTGGTGAGTCTTTCCTGCACTGATCAAAGAGAAGAAAACTCACATGTAGCTGAATTTTCTCTCCTCCTTAGTCAGTTGCCTTATGAAAGGGAGGCCAGGACGTAGCTCTCTTTCTGCTCTTAGCAGGGGAAGGGTAGCTGGGTTTTCCTTGCTTTAAGCCCTTTCTTTTCAAACACACAGTAAAAAACGGTCCCTACATCAAACTTAAATATATCACTTAAATTAGTAAAATCTTACCTTCCAAAAAAGAGTGATATTCTGTGTTTGGGAGTCCATATCCTTCCTTATATACCAGACATCTAACAACCCACTTGGCACTGGTTGGGGAGAAAAAAATGTGTAGAGTTTGAATGCACTTGGATACAAATCTGCAAAATGTTGATAGTATGAAGGAAAACAAAACTAAACTGAAATATAAATTGTTTTTTAAATTGCACAAAACCATACAGCCTGGAATCCTTGAAGGGATCCTTTGAATTTTTCATCTATGAACAGTACTTAAAGAGACACAGGTAGAGACACTTTAGAAATGTTTATAGATGAACGGCAATATAAGTACTAAGAGAGGTAGGTTATGTTAGTTGTGTGATTTAAGTACAAAGGAAACCAGATTCTAGGGCATCCATCCAAACCATAAAACTCAGATACATTCTTAAGGCTACATCCTGCCATTATCTGATTTATAATAGTGGTAACAAGATCAACTGCTAATAGTTGCATAAAACTTGGGGAGAGAGTTAAACCATTTCAGCACTAAAACAATTAACCTTGTGGTTATGCCACAGCACTAAACAGTTTTTTATTCTTACTGGCTCAATGTCTGCAAATTTTTCTGTGGCTACTCAAGACAGATCAACAGCTCCATAGATAACATTCTGGTAGGGTTTTTCTTGTATGATTTATATCTATTTGTGACTTACTTTCTTGGTAGAAAGAGCACGAGATCTAAGCTCAGTGGGAATATACTGTTTCTTATGTTACAGAAAATGTTCATAATGATTAGTGGTAATAAAAGTTGTAGTTAGCCCAAAGAAGAAAAATGTTCATGTTCTTTTAAGATTTAGCAGAAATAAGATTATCAGATAAGCTTTGGCTAAAGTTTTTAATAAACCCACAGCAGCAAAAGTCAAGCAAATGAAGTGTGGAGTATGTCCACCAACTTTTGGCCTATATACTCAAGTAGTTCAAAATCAGAAAGAAGTAGCAAGAAAAAAACTAGTGAAACAAAAGATACTACAGACTGCTTCTTCAAAACTGATTTCACTGCTGTATGCTGAAAAAAAAACACCACAACTCAGATAAGAACAAATTGTTACTAACAACTCTAAAACAAAAGCAAGGAGCTCTTGGACAAATCTGACTGGAATGTAATGGGACTGCATGCATGGAGGAGATAAAGCCTCAGTATAAGCAATGCTAAGAACTGTTGCCTGTAAATCTTGCACAACCTTATGAATCTTAGCTAAACGGGGGGGGGGGGGGGAGTAGGATTTAGTTCTCCCAATACTAAGCACTATCAGATAATGGGATAGAGAAGGGCTTCAAAGGATCAAAAATGAATGCATATCAAACTCAAATATTCCTTCTTCAAGACTATTTTCACATACATCCTATACAAGGTGCCTGAATGAACAGAAATTCTAGAATGGTGCTTAAACATGTCCCATGGCAGAACCAATCCTGTAGAGACCTGAGAATAAGTAGCTTTTTAAAAAATAGAGCTTTGAATTCTGCACATTTTAGTTATTTTAGGTAGTAATGTGGCTATTTTGTACCTATGACATCTCATTGAAGACTCCCATTGAGTTCAGTTGGAGTAAGGTTAGCTAGAGCAGGGGTCTTCAAACTTTTCCCCCCACGGCCCCTTTCTGTGGAGGGAAAAATCTGGCGGCCCCGGGGGGTATGTCCACCGAAATGCCGCCGCAGAAAGCAGAAGCTTCCACTTTCCATGGCAGCATTTCAGCAGGACTAAAATAGCCCATCGGGAGTTCGATGGTCTCCTGGGCGGGCTCGGCGGCAGCACCAGGTCTCACGCACCCCCTGGGGCGGGCTTGTGCACCCCCGGGGGTGCACACACCCCAGTTTGAAGACCACTGAGCTAGAGCATACCTGTTGATTAGTTTGAGATGATTCTTTCACGTTTATCTGGGAAAAAACTAAATGCTCCTCCCCGCCCTAACTGAAATCCTAACATTTAACTGAAATACTATAGCAACCCAATGTGCGTACAAAGGGTTACAAGAAGGAAATTGTTGGGGGAGGGGAGAAAAGATCACACTTCTCTCTTGCATCAGTCAATGCTTCATACAGAAACTGATGCTGTCAATGGTGGTAAATTGCATGAGTCATAGTAAGATCTTGTAGGTTTTATAATAACTTACAAATACATCAAAGGTATGCCTAAGATCAAAGGAGTTGGTGCCAAGCTAACAACTTTGCGAGACAAACTTCTGAGAAGTTTTCTTCTTTAAGAAGAAGTGAAAATCCTGTACTATGTGATTTCATAGGGGGTAGTTTGAAGTCAAGCAAGCAAACACGTGACCCGACAGTGAGCACTGCACATCTTGTATTAGATCTGGCACAAACTGATTAATACTAATTCTCTTTATGGTCTTATATTGTGTTTCTGAAACTGTCACCTATTCCTACAACGTGGAATAGTGGCAACATCTCCTGTTCACCTCCATACTTCATTGTGTGCTTGACTGTCGGAACACATGGCCAGATTCTGCTCTATAACAACAGTATAAGTCTGAAGTGACTCCACTGACTTCTGGATAGAGCTGTTGAGAAATTTTCCAACAGAACATTTTTCCATCAGAAAATGCCAATTTGTTTCAATCAAAATGTTCCACAGAATCATGTCAAGTTAGTTGAAAATGACAACAGAAACTAGGCAGGTTTCTAATGGAAGCCTGCCTGGATTTCCTGCCACCATGCTTGGCCTCTCAGCAGCCCACCCGGTAGGCTGATCGCTTGAAAGTCCTGGCTTTCAAGGGTGTAGCTCCTTGGCAACCTCTGCTCCCAGGCTTGTGGCTCATTTGCAGTCCGGGCTCCCAGGGTCCTCAGGTCCAGGGCAGTATGTCAGGCAGACAGCCCCAGAACCAGGGCTTCCAGGTTCCCAGCTTCTCAGCATTCTTAGGAGCTCTGGCTCCTGGGCTCCAAGAGCCTTGGAAACATTTCAAAAAGATCAAAATGAAATAATATTTCAGCTTTTAATAAACAACATTTTTGGAATTCCTGTTTTGTGGGAAACTTCCAAAATTTAATTTTTGTTCCATTTCCAAATATTTTTTTCTGATATCTTGGAATTTCCCAATCAACAGGAATTCCTGTTTCCAACTAGCTCTACTTTTGGATTGACACAGTTGTAACTGACAGTAGAATCTGCCCCACACTTTGCATTTTTTAATATTATACTGTTCTCAAACAATTTCTAAATGCATGTTAGACAATGGATTAATGTGGCAAACTACATTTTATTACCTGCTTCTGGAGTCTGTATTCGAAATGTGCTCCAGTCACTCCATATTCCTCTCTTAGGGTGAAATTTACAGCAAACCTGAAATTCATACTCTGTATATGGCTTCAGATCATGTAGATTGTATCTTGTAGAATTTAAAGTTTCAACCTTTAATGGCATTAAATGTAAAGCATATGCAATGTTAAACTTAAGAGGAAATAAAGGTTGAATGCAGTAATGCTCTGAATTATGGATAACTTGTATACTGCCTGGAGCCTGTATTGTTACCCAGGCTTTCAGAACCCAAAGCAGTGGCAACATAATGGTGTTTTTTAGGTGGTGTCAGGAATAAATCAACTGGGACAGCTACTCTGATAAATAATTGGTACAAACAAGTGCTTTTACCTAAAACTACCTTTTTTATTAAAAACTACCACTTTTTATTAAAAAGAAAAGTGTAATGAATATTTTGGTTTGCAGTTTTCCAACAAAATTTTATAGTTAATATCCTGAAGATAACAAACTCTTCCAGTGTTCACAAATTCTGGTGTCAATACTTTCTATGATTTCTACTTTTTTAAAAACCCTAATATGTTTGTTTGAGGTCTCACTTGTATGTTAATAGAAGTTTTTCCTTTTACTTTGACTTCAGTAGGAATTGGATGAGGCCCTTCTTCAGCTTAACAAGCGTGGTAGTTATATGTTTATATCTTGTAACTCTGAAAGTGTAATAAAAAAATTCTGGCTTTTGCTGAGGTGCAGCAAGTTACTTAATATATGCCTGAACACAGGACTATATCAGACATGAGGGACCTAATCCTGAAAAGACTCAAATGAATATTTGACTTCACTGGGGCTATTAAAATGTACTTAATTTTATGCATGAATATGTTCTTGCATGATTAGGGCCTCACACGCTGAAAGCTTCAGACCAAAGATAGTGTTTACAATGGACATTTAATTTAAAGTTAACAATTTCTGATATGAATTATTGCATTAACCTAAATTTGGTGCCAACAAGAAAAGATGCAAATTTGAAGAAATAAAACCTGGTAAAAATAATTAAACAAAACCAAACATCAATGACCAGCAACTTCCTTCTTTTCTTGAAAGAATTATTACCATGTTCCAGGAGTGATTGTTAACCGGTCGATATCTTAGTCTAAAGATTTGCGTCTGTTGTTGATCCTGCCACAAGACAGTGCAGTTTGCTGCAGAAACGTTGTCAAATTTCACTAAAACATCTGTTGGAGAATGAGGTTTCACTAAAAGTAAAGACCCCCACCAAAAAAGCCAGTTAGATATGAAATGTGATTAGAAATTGTTGTATAAGATATGATGGAATATAAATTTCAGGTAAATTTTACACAGGGTCACTTATTTATTTAGATTGCTGTTACTTTACAATAGGAACCCCTCATCCAAAGCTCTGGTTTTGGCAACCTTTTGAAATGATTCACTAAGGCATATATTGGTACATTCAACCTCTTATTACCAGCTTCCTAGATCTGCTCATTTCAGAGACAAGTAACACTTACCTATGTCTATCAACATGAATGTAAAGGGTAGGGAAGAAGCATTTCCTAGTCTATTTGAGGCAGCAACTACAGCTGTATAATTAGATTCAAAATTCAGCTTGGTCAGATTCAGTGAGCCGTATTTAGGATTCATACTTTCTTCTGCAAAACTTAAGCATTCTGTCTCATTTGTTAGCCTAGAACAAAAGAGAAACCTGTGATTAAAATCTTCAACACACAAACTCTGTGTTTCAACACACAAACTCTGGCCAAATCCTCAGATGGTGTAACTGAGCAGAGAACAACAGGCCCTGGACCTATATGAGGACACTGGACCGTTCCAGAATGTTCCCTGGGAAGGGGAAAGTTTAAGCAGCGGTTTAATACCAGTTCCAGTATTAAACATAGTTTCAAGTGAGAAGCATGTCTAGAAATGGGGTATAGTCCCTGTACCTGCCTAGCCCAGAAGGTGCTGAGGTAATGTGGTGCAGGATCTGCAGGAAAAATGTGAGCTGAATAGGCTCTTTATGCAACTAGACTCACTTTCATGAACTTGAGTCATACACACTCTCCATTGTGCTTTTCCCCCAAATAGTTAAAACAAGCCAACCGACTCTTCTGGGGCCTTAATAAAAAGAAATAGAGTTGTCAGAAATAGTAAGTTTCTAACTTACTAT
Source organism: Dermatemys mawii (assembly GCA_007922305.1). Lineage (NCBI taxonomy): Eukaryota > Metazoa > Chordata > Testudines > Dermatemydidae > Dermatemys > Dermatemys mawii. The sequence goes on from ML677352.1 coordinate 31,911,470, forward strand.
TTCTGGCAGCTAACTGTAGGCTAAAAAGAACCTTGTCCATCAGTTACTTACTGTATCACATAGGTAGTTTCTATGTGAGTAAGTCTTCCTTTATCCCAAGTGCAAGTAAGGTTCCCATCTCTTCCATATTGAATACAGGATACATTTCCTGGCTGGTCTGGAGGATCTGAACAGACACTCTTGTCAATATTTGAGGTAAACACTGGTAGCAGAGGATTAAGAAACCCTCTTCTACACTGTCTTGAATTTTGTTACCCTTTATTTTTAAAATTGAAGGGTTCAGGGTTCAGGCTGTCTTTTTACTTAGTTCTTTTATGGGAGACTGGCTTTTCACTTACTTAGAAGAACAAATTAAAGCCTCAATTTCTGCATGCTGTTTTGCGTGGTCTCACCACTGTGCAGAGCCCCACTGAAGACCATAGGATTCCACATAGACTCAGAGGCCTCAATGTGCACAGCCTGCATAGCACTGAGGCCCAAAAGCCTGCCTACAGCAACTGACAACTGCTCTTAAAAAGCTTTCTTTCCCCATGAGACAGAGGCAACCCAACCTACTTCAGGAGTTTTAGCTCCCATAGGCTACCAGAAACTCTGGGATTCCCATTGCAGACTTTCTTATTCACAGCAGAATTCATAGGGGAACTACTGGGAGGTTGTGCCCTGAATCTCAAATCTTGGGGATCCACTGGAGTCTAGATCCATCTATGCCAAGACCCTATGTCTGCATTTTGGGGAACCCCGCTCTCTCCAGTAGAGCAATCTGTTGGGGATTTTTCCATCTACTACTGCCTTGGAATCTTCTATCCTCTTCACGCTAAAAGGAGCATTCCATCAAGGAGGGTGGAAGAGGCACAAACAATAATAAAGCCTCATGTAGTATTTTACAAAGGGGGAAGGTGCAATGTGTATACATTGGGAAAGGGTTGGACACATGCATCGCCAGCCCAAAGTACAGTAGATGATACTACAGCAGTAAATGCCCACATATGCATGGTGGGAGATCAGTGTATGGAGGGCCCCTGAGGCACAGTCTGGCCCAGAGTAAATAACTAACTAACTCTGACTATAATAACCTATCCATCACCCACGGACTCACTAACGTAGTTATCCCACTACCACTTTGTGCTTCTCGGAGATATATCATATCTGATACCCTAGGAAGAAAGTTTTAGAATAAGAAATAGCTTCTCCTTACTTCCAACATAGATGTCAATTCCACAGATGATTTTTCCATTGGATTTACATTTGCAACTAAATGTGTGTCTTCCATAGGCAAGGACCATTTCAAAATTATTGAAAATTAGCTCCTTGCATTGTTCACCCTGTTTTAGCCGGCACGAGAGGGTAACGTTTGATCCAGGAAGGACTACAGAATCTGTGCTAGCGATCATGTCTCCTCTTTTGCAATTTTCTACAATACAATGGGAAAAACATAGTGTGTATACATACTCACATGTGCAAAGCCTTTTGATTGATAGAAATTATAAAAGGGGTGAAAATCGATGCAAAAAATTCCTTTTTTTGGGTAAATAGGATTAATACTGGGTGACAGGAGGACAGGAAAAAAAAGGCAAGAAATTACTGAACTGTCCTCTCTTTCCAAGGAATTCTGTCTAGCCTTTTCTTTTTAAGAACTTGAGCACTGGGTGTGTTTATATGCGCACACATCCTTCACTACATTGCCTTCTTTTAACAGACAGCATCACATTTATACTGAGACTAATTTATTATTAACACAAACACATCTACCTAATGTAATGGATTGGATTTTCTTAACATAATCAGTATTTTCATGTTGAGTGGTCTAAAATTTGTACAAGTGTGTTTTGGGTTTTTTTGGTTTGTTTGTTTTTTGTTGTTGTTTTTTTTTTTAACAAACAAACCCAAGTAACAGCTTTTCTAAAACTTGAGAATTTTTGGAAAAACATCTGTTAAAAATTGAAAATGAAGGGCCTTAAGTATAGGGTATTTTACAAAGCGAAGGAGAATCCTCCACCAGTATAATCCTCTACCATAATCCAGTTCAGGACTCTGTACTGTGATTTGTGCATGGCACTACATTTTCATTGATTTTTTTTTTTTAAAGGGACATCATGAATGAAAGCAAACCTACTTTCTTACTGAAAAAAGTAAAATCCAAGGAGCCACCTGATAGCAGAACTTTATTTATCTTCTTTTTTAACAAAAAACACTATGCACATTGGTAAAATGGCAGCAATCATGCCCCTATTGAGGTGAATGGTAAAACTGCCTCTGAATTCCATGAGAGAGATCTCTTATTTCCCTTTTCATAGTTCCTGTGTAGATGCAAGGATAGGAAAGTCTAACACCCAATTCAAACAGAGATGTGAATATACATTTGATGCTGTGCTCAGTGGCCCTTCAGGCTACCCTCTGAATCAACACAAATCGAAAAGAGAAAGGAAACTAAATATTTTATAAGAAACTGAAATGGGCAGACGAAAATGATGGAGCAGCATTTCTATTTATTAGTTAACTCAGCCTATTTGGAAATGGATTGTATGCAAGACGTGCCTCTCAGGTAACCAACAGCAAACCTCTAACTTTAAATTAACTTACTAGCAGTTATTTCCTGTAGTAGCCTCAAATTCACACATAAAACAGAAGTGAAACTTTAATTATATGCAGTATAAACAAATGAAAGTGAGTTGCCAATGTATTGACTCTTATCTTGTCCACCATTTGGTTCTGAAAAGTTCATTCAATAAACACCAGGCTTGATCCTCCAATGCTTTGCACTTTGTAGGGTTGTTTACAGTTGTGCACCATGAGTGTAAAACGCTGCCAAATCAGAATAGTAGTGTCATACATCGTCTATGACCAGATATAAGTGACCAGGTGCAAGGCAGCAGAGAGTCACATCCACTGTTCTTAAGAGCATTATCAAATTACCTGAAAATGATTTTTCAAATAAGAAAACAACCCAGCCAGGCATCATATTTACAGTAGCGTGACCCCCTGGAACTTAAATATAAGGAAGGCATTTTCCAAAAAAGCATTCAAAGACTGAAGGAGAAACACTAATTAAACTGTTCAAGATTTTCTAAGCAAAGTTTCTGTTTAGAAATCAAACGCTTACCTGTTACTGCTTGTACCAAACACCAAATTGCCAAGTGCACGAGCCACGTGGAGAACATTTTGCTCTCTAAGTTGAAATGAATGCCTTTTCCCTGTTTTAAAAAATAAAAAACATATTATATATTATTTTTGTTACAATATCTGCAACTTAGAGCATCCAAAGATGATTGTTGCAATATTTAATAAAAAAATAATAATCCTTTCACACACACACAAATTGTGGCTTACTGAGGGTATTGGCTAGAGAGCTGACTGACCGACTGCTTCTGGCAGGCACTCAATCCATGGGAACATATGGACTAAGTGTGCCTCCTTCCAGAGCATTTTAAAAGGATATAGCATATGCTTTTCCCACCCCATGTCGCCCAATAACTCCTCTTTACCAGCCCAACAGTCTAAAAAGGTTATGTGGATGTTAGCATCATTGCAAATGCTAGCCCTTGTAGTGTTTATGGTTAGAAACCACAAGGACAGACAGTGACTAGCCCCTGTGCAAAGCAGGTGTAAGGGTCCCTGTTCACATCTTACTCTCTTCTGCTTTCTTCCACTTCTTTGTATATCTGAGCAGGATTGGTCATCCAGTACTTCTTAAGGATGATATTCCCCAGCTCCCTGGAGTTCTGCCAGATTTTAGTCCTTGCACAGCTACAAGGAAGACGACCTGCCAGGTAGGGGCACTCTGCAACCATTGTGTGCTACAGAGTTAAACTCTGCAATCTTGCTCTGTAGGAGTCTAGGGGAGAAGGAGTTATTGGACAGGAATGGTGAGAAGAGAACAGTAAATGGTTTTGTAAACTGGATTGTCCACTGGCTAGAAAGCCATGGGTGGGGGAGAAGAGGAAAGGGAGAACTGGGAGGGGCACAGTGTTTGCTGCTACTCTTCAAAGTCTGTGTTCTGATTTTTCTTGGGTGACCCAAGATATTACTCTAAAGTGAGTGATGCTTGTGGAAAGGACCAGAATGCTGTCCTCCACACACAGAAAAGGTAGCAGAGGCAGTGAAAGCTTCCTGTTAATGAACTCCAAACTCCTCCAGGGATTAGGGCATAGTCCAGTCTCGCTACTGACAAGGCCACTATGGGAAGTGCTATTCAAGCATGAGGAAATTAGTTCAACCATGCCAAATTCAAAAGAGAGGTTGTACGACAAAGGCTCTGATTCCTGGGGGAATAGAGTCTTGCTGAATACAAGAAAATCATGAATGAGGTCTTACACAATCATTAATTTTTTAAACATAAAAGTGGGGTGGTTCTGATTTGCCTTCTGGCTTTTGAGCTTTTACGGGTGCCAATTTTGGTTGGATGTATTCCTGGAGATTTCATTACATGATATCATCTTTAATTAAAGATTAATCTTTAATTCCTGGAGACAACAGGCCAGTTCTGGAGAGCTGGCAACCTTACATGAGGGCCATAAACAATTTTTTCTGTTTAAAAAAATGAAACCTGAGACTCTCACAAAATCCTGTGATTCAAGGATCTAGAACTTTACAAAAAGCACCAAATAATGCAAGACTCATAATAAAATTGTGGAAGTTGGCAATACCATAAATCTTTGATCCATCCACTTCCACAAAATGAAAGGCAGCACACATGATAAACGCTGCTGACTTTCAAACTGTTAGTTAAAGTCTATCCTACAATAAACAAATGCCCAGGAAGATGTAGTGGAGGCAAACACTTTTTAAAAAAAACACTAAAAGAGAGATTTAAGTTTCACACTTCCAAAAGATTTATAATTTTTTTAAAAAATGTATCAATATCTGTCTCTTCACCTGCAAACTATACTCATTCTGGTCATAATAAACAACTTTAAGACATAGATGATATTGAATTTTCTTTGGCCATAAAATTCCCAGAAGGGAGGACTAATAGTGAGGTAAGACTATTAGTCTATTCCCCTCCCCATTTTAACATCTGGAAGTGGCATTAGTAATTGATCATGATCTTTATCCTGTAATGCTGAACATATATATTGGAGGAGTGAAGGAATATCAGGCATGTTGCAGCAGAGTGAATCTATTATGACTCTTATTGTTTGACCTTTTGTATTGAAGAAATACTTCTATTGCAATGTTTTCATGATTTAATTTTTTAATTCAAACAAAGTATTTGTGCTGTTAGAAACTCTCTAAATCCTGACCCCTTTTCATGACATTTTTGGGGACAAGACTGAGACATTGTTCTGGAAAATCCAGTCTTTGCTAATTCATTTACATTAATATAAAGTTTATTTTCCAGGTTTTTGGGGGGAAGAGGGCGGGGTGAAGCAAGGAAATGTGAACTCTGTCTTGCATCCTCAGATACCTCTCAAAAAAGAAAGTGGAGTGATATGTGGTGGTTTGTACTTTTTTGAAAATCTTTTATATAGTTCATAAAGACTATCTTTTTAAACCTGTAATTATAAGTCCTTCAAATGGAAATCTTAAGTCTCACTATAAAAATCCTCAGTCTCTGCACAAAATTTACTTACAGCAGTCACTGAAATCATCAGCTACCATATGATGAGCAATCACAGCACTAATGTGATTCAAGTAAATGGCATGTTTTCCAATAAACTGAAATTGCCCCGTAGTTGTAAACATCCTTCCAACTGCTTGCTTTATGACCGCAAAATCATAGCCATAGTACTGCCTGAGTCAACATGCCAACAACCTATCTATCCATATCCTTCTCTGGATAGTTGCTTATTGCTTAAGTTCTAGTCAATGAAAGCACTATAAAATGAACTGATCAAGTTACATATGCAAAAATTCATACAGCATAAAACATAAGAGCAAATCAAAGGAGATCAGAGATGAACTTCAAACTTCCTTTAAAAAACAACAACAAGCTTTAAGATATTACTTCAGGAAGGGGAAATTTTGCCACCTGTACACAGACTGAATCAAAGATAACTGATAAAGATAATAAATTCTCTTTATCTTTATCAGTTAAGCTTGTGAGGCAGCGGACCTATGAAGAAAAAGTAAAAGGTTCCCTGGGATTATGCATGCTTACAACTATGAAGTCTACATGATAGGCAGAAGTGCTGATGACCGTGAATTCTGTGTCCATGAAAGTATTACAATTGTCTTAAAGTAAGTGATGAGATTAACTAGTTTTTACTTCTTAAATAGTTTGTGAAGTATATCCTTCAGACAAAGGTGAACTGCTAAGTCTTTGTGATGTTCTCATCCCAAAAGCAAAGAAATTCAGAGTTCAGGCAGAAACTTCATTCTAAGCAGGACATGCTGCCATTGATAGGAATGCTGAGATGTCTTTTTCTAATGATAGAATGATTTCTGATAGTGCATTATATTACATGCATTACAGCGTATGCAGTACAGGTGCATCACATCTTACGCACATTTAACATGCGCAAGCTTTACGCGGTCAGCAAAAAAAGAGAAAAATGACAACTGGAAAAACTGTATATGTAGGGCGGGCGATTCCTCCTGCTGTTAAACTCAATGAGTTTTGACTATACACGGTTTTTGTTTTATGCGCTGACCACAGAATGTAACCCCCGTGTAACATGCGACTTGTCTGTATTATAGATCACATTCTATTTAGGGATCATGAACACTATACTAATCTAATCTGTTTTTTCAGCACCATTACATCACCAACAGTGGTACTGATAGTGTAAAATCTAGTGGACACCAAGAATAGGAGTGTTATTATTGTATCATCTAACCTCATAGGTAGTCTGAAAAATTTGCCTGCTCCCTGTCTATGGTAGTGCTTTTGCTGCTGGTAGCACCACTGCAGCTGCATTTTTGCTGGAGAGAGTTTTCTAGACAAGACCACAAGGAGTTACAGATAGAGTTGCAGCACTTATGGAAGGTCCCTGATTTGTAGGTTGAAACACCTTAATGACAAGCAAAGAAAGATGTGAATATAGCTGTATCCAGAATGATTGGAACTACAGTGTTTATATGGCAGCCTAATCATTGTGCTATTGGGTAAACATATCTTAAATAATTTTTAAAAAAATACCTGTACTTTACTTAATACAATCATATGGTCTGGGGGGGAACCCTCCAACATTTTTTTGAAGGTGGGGCTTTCATTCAAAATTATTACATTTTATAGTTTTCAGTTGGATTATTGACAACATAACCCATTACAGAGCATAGTGTGAATCCAATAATAAACTATTCCATTGGACTTTTATATTTAGCAATAATTACGCAAAAGTTCTTTGGGCCAGGGATGATCTTTGTTGTTTGTACAGTATCTAGCACACTGGGGTCTTGGTCCGTGCCTAGAGTTCCTAGGTGCAATGGTAATACATATATTAAATGTTAAAAATGCTTTTTAACCATTAATATGGTTACTTTGGGCTTGATCCTCCTATTGAAGTCAACAGCACAGCTCCTGTTGGCATCAGTGGGAGCTGGACTGGACTTATTAGATACTAGAACTATCTTAATCTCCTATGCATAAATGGCTTGCAAACATTATATTTTAAAAATGCTTTTTTGAATTGTGGAAGCATCCACTATGCATTGATAGAACAATAAAGATAAATGTAACAAAAAAAGCAGGATCTCCTACCTTAGTAACAGAAATCTTGAAGCACTAATAATAGTGTTTAGTGATGGTGAGTGTTGGTACTTATTAATACTCCTGCACGGTCTCGCATAAGGCATAATGAGATCAGACTTTTTCAGCCTGGAGCAGTGTCTCAAAAAGGTGTGTGAGCACTTTTTAAGGGATAAATATATTTGAGCCTATGATCTGCCGTTTATCATTGTCTAGTCTTTCCTCTCTCCCAAAACCTTGTCTCTGCTAACTGGAAAGCTGGCTGCTGATCGAGCAAGCCCTTTCCATCTCCAACTTCTGACTGTGGGCAAGACACTCTTCTCTCTGTCCTTTTTTATGCTGGTCACTGAATAGACTTGCCTGGTTTCACTGATGTGGCTCTAGTCACCAGGGGAGAGCTCCTGAGGTACCTAAGAAAGGCTGGCTCCATCTCCACCATTGCCCCAACATGACAGGTCCCTGCCGGGGTGTCTCCTCACCGGATTTCGGGCAGCGCAGCCTTCCTGTTCAGGGGGGATTTGGAAAGAAGACAGGGGGCAAAGTCTGACCCTGCATGAGACTCCCTTAAAGCCCAGCCTCTGGGGCCAAGCTGCTCCCCTCACCCCCAAGCCCCACTAGGCCTCAGGACAAGGAGTCCCCCCTGTGCCCTGGGGGGCAGCGACCTGAGTTCAGGTGAGGGGGACAGGACCACTCCCTCCATGAGGGGACCCTGGCCCAGGACGAGGCTGGAAACTCCCCCCACCGACCACCTTTTTTCGCACGCTGCGCTGCCCCCACCCCACAGAGCCCGGGGGCCACTCACCCCCCAGCCTCGCCAGCCGGGCTCCTCGCTTGCGCCGCCAGCTCTGCGCGCAGGGAGCCGCGCACACGAGTGCGCCGCGTAGCACCAGCCGAGCTAGGACAGCGCTCCTTGCCCGCCCCGCCCGCCGGCCTTCCCGGCTCCTGGCCAGGCCCGTAGAGCCGAGCACGCGGCGGCTGTTCCGCGGGCGCACAGCCCCCGAGCGCCGGGGGAAGTGCCGGGCTGAGGCAGGGCTCGGCTCTCCACGTGAGCCGGGCGCCCCCGTCGCCTGCCCGGCTCCTGGGCAAACCGCGTCGCAGGGGCCCCGCTGGAGCTCGGTGCTGCGGGACCCCCAGTCCCCTGGCGCCTCTCTGCCCCTGTAGGCTCCGGCCCCGCCGGCTGTGGGCAGGGCTGGCCGCGGGGCGGGGGAGGGGACAGCGTGACAACTCCTCGGAGCGGTTGAAGCCGGTAAGAGGCGTTGGGTACCACGAGCCCCTGTCAACTGAAGGCGCCAACGAGGAACCGAGCTCAGGGGCTGGAACTAGGGGCGCGGCTGCACCCCCGGGTTTGGAGCGATTCGCTTCCTATTCTGTAGGGCAGGGGTCGGCAGCCTGTCCGAAGCGGTGTCCCCAGTCTTCATGTATTCCCTCTCCGCGAGGGTCTCACTTGCCAGTGATACATGTTAACGTTTTGAGAAGGTCTCTTTTTATAAGTCTGTCATACAGAACTAAACTATTGTTGTATTAAAGTAAATAAGGTTTTTAAAATGTTTAAGAAGCTTCATTTAAAATTAAATTAAAATGCAGAGGCCCCCCCCCCCCGACCAGAGGCCAGGACAAGGCCAGTGTGAGTGCCACCGAAAATCAGCTGGGCACGCGTGCCATAAGTTGTCTAGCCCTGGTTTAGGGTTGTTTCGGTGGCACTTGACACCCCCCACGCTCCCTCCCCACATTATACAAATTGTTCCAGCACCCCTGGGTGCTCGCATTTATTAATGCAATCTTTAACCACCCTTACCCGTAATCTGTCCATACAGAGCTGGTTGTATGTCTGGGGAGTGTCCTGCCAGCCCTTTGGCTCATACCTTTCACCCCCGCCCATGGTTGGGGGCGGGGATGGTTGTTAAAATCTCTTCACCAAATCTACATGTTCTGCTCCAATGAGACTTTCCCTTGACTTCAGTGGGTGTTGGATCATGCCCCTTGCAATGATTACATTATTTGTAGTGTGGTAGTTCCTTAGAGCCCCAGCCATGGACAAGGAACCTATTGTGATAGGTGCTGTACAAATACAGACAGTCCCTGCCCTAAAGAGCTTACAATCTAAAAGCTTGAAATCAACGGAAACTGCTTAAATCACTTGAAAGAAACATTCTATTTTCAATCTTCAAAAATATTCAAAAAAACAAAACAGAAAACAGAACACTTCTGGGGACAGCAAGCAGGCTGGAGCATTGACAGCAAGATGAGAAAGGACAGGTTAAGAAACAACAATTAGGGAAAGTCCAACCTTTTCTGCTTCTTAACCAACTTTTGAAAACTGTGTATTCCCCAACTTCAAGTTGACCATTACATGCATTACAGCTGTTTAAGTGGGCAACTTCTAACCCAACACAAATGTGCTGTGTAGGCCCACTCTTCAAATATTAATTACTTTTAAAATTCTGTTTAAAAAACACAAACAAAAAGAGCTCTCAAGGAGATGGTGGGCTGAGTAGGACAAGTCCTTTGTCTTTTCTTTTTTTTTTTTTCTTAAATATATGTTTATGGGCTAGGTGACCAGAGCATAGTATGTGTGCCTATTGTAACATTCTAGAAATTTGGAGAGAGAGAAAAAGAATTGGTGAAAGGATTTTCCCACCTAATTTTTTCCTTTCTCTGGGCAGTGACACAAAGCCAAAGCTATTGTCATTATATTTTCCTATAATAGGAAAACTTGGAGGCTTGTTTTTTGTTCTGTGCTTAATCCCATGTGACTTTTCCTTCCATGTGCTGGAAACCCTTTGCCTTATAGTTTCTCCTCTCTCAAACTATGTGTTCCAAAGAGCTTTTTAAGAGTTTAATTTTCTATAATCACATGTTCAGTAATATCTGATAGAACAGACTACAGAACATTAAGGAAAATATAGACAATTTCTACCTAAATTTAGATATACAAATACATTTAAAAGTGTGTGTGTGTATATGTATGTCCTTGCTGATTCTCTTTTCAGGATCTGACAACAAGAGGTCACTGTTGATAATGACATCCCCTTGACATCAGCTTGAATTTCAGAACCCAGGTATTCTCAGGACAACCATCCAAATGAATGCCCAGAGAAAGATGCGTATAAAGTCTGCAGACTCCAAAGGATTAATCTGTGAACTTCAGCTTCCTCAGCACCTCCGTTTACCAAAACCCAAAGTAGAGTTAGTAAAAAAAACTGCTGACAATTCACAACGACTGGCTTGTGTGAACAGTGCAGTTTTGGACCACATACATTATGAAAACACAAGTTTCCCCAGTTTCATTTTAGGTGTGAATTTTTCCTCCTCACTTCTACATGTTCTTAAACTGAACACTTACTTTTTCTCTTTTATTTGCAGAGTTCTTTACATTATAGTTGGTTCCAGCATAGTCTTTCTACCACTTGTAAAATAAAGATTCTCACTATTCCTAAAGGACCAGATTCTGACTCCCTTGCTCATGTTGGGGCTCAGTTCATCAACAGGGCACTGTGTGTAGTCCTTTGTATCAGAGGAAAATGGGTGCAAAATGCTTTCAAATCAGAATAGTGCTCACTTCTCAGAATAGTCATTTTAAGAGAATGCGTAGCACATTACTAGACAAGTGGCGCCATGGAAGAAAAGGAGCACCTCACTGTGAGCAAGGGTATCAGAATCCAGCTTAGTGTTATGGAGTCTGACAAGAAAGGAAACAAAACCAAAAGTCAAACTAGAAATTAAGATGCAAACTCTTTAGCCTTTTAAAAAAGTAACACTTGCTCAAGTAATTAAATCTTTTTTATTTGTGTATTGTAGTGGTGCTTGGACTAAGACCCCATTGTGCTGCTCACTGTACAAACCCCCCTGCCCTTTTCAATACTTTATTATATTTGAAACTATTTTTATTATATTCTATATACAAATGCTTTACTGACAATATACTGAGCTTGTCAAGAAGTGTAGGCACTAGACGGTCATGAAAGATTAAAGAAAAACTTGTCACAGTGTATTAAATCAGTAAATAGTTGTTTGTTTATAAGCATTTCTACTGTGTTCATCACCCTAGTCTCTGAGCATCATTTTGTTTCTCTACAAAGGATTATGCAGGCCAGTTTTACAAAGATCAGTACATCATTTAGCAATTTAAAACAGTCTGGTGCAGAACTGGGAGATCCTATTCACAGGGCAGTTCAAAGCTGTAGAACAATGTGAGTAGCCGCTTCTTCCAATGGGATTAAGGGCTCAATCCTGCAATATGATGAGTATTCTGGCCCCCAATCCAGTTAAAGCATCTGGGATTACTTGTGTTCAAAATTAAGCATATTCTTAAATGCTTTTCTAGACTGAGACCAGAGTGTTCTGCACCTTGCAGAATTGAATCCTGAAAGAAAGAGCATTTCTTGCTATGTCTCCCACAAATCTGAGAAAAGACACAATACATCATCTACTCTGTTCCCCTGCCATGCAAACCATTGTTCTTTGTATTACCACATTATCCAATCCAATTTAGAAAAGTCCCAAGTAATCATGCATCCATCTCCACTCCTTGTAAACTATCCCACACACTGCTTGCAAGTTTGACCTCAGTCAACTTACATTTTTATTTTTAATTTTAAAATTGCCACACTGTCCCTAGCTATATTTCCTTGTATCAACATAAGTAATTTCTCTCCATGAAACATTCAAATATTTTTAGACTGTTACCATATTGTCATCACTTACCTAAGCTATTAATACTTTCCTTTGAAGTCCTTGCAATCACTTTTCTTCTCTGAATAGCCCCCTGCTAGTCAATGTTGTTCTGGCAATGAGGTACCAGAACTGAATATTCTATTCAAGGAGTGATTACACCCTGAACCACATAGAGAAAGACTTAATTCACTATTGGATTACTGTGGCAAGGTACCTCCTCCACCTCTGCAGGCTCAGCACTTCACCCTCTGGTGGTGGGGGCCTGGAGTAAATCAGCTCCATTCTGGACAGTGTTTACTTTCCCAATTGTGGATTTATTTCCCAATGTTTTCCAGGCTGGTCTCAGGGCAAGCCCAAAAAGTGTCCCTTCACCAAACAAAAATAAACCAATTTCAACACAAAACAGAGGGAAATATCTTTCCCTACCCTCACTCTGAGGGTGGGTGGCCTTGGTATTGGCCCTGGAGTTGCACCTCCTTTCTCTAAACCAGAGTTTCCCAAACTGTGTTCCGAACGATGTGAACAGGTATTCCATGAAAGAATCGTAATTTTAAAAAAGGCTCTTTAAATTGTTTTTAATTTTAAATTTGGCATATTTGAAGCGTAGTTTAACTCTTTTTGAAAGACTATAATTTAACATAAAACTTTTTCCGGTTATTGATAGATCTCGTATTGAATATCATGCCATAAAGAGAATTTTGTTCTTGCGCTTGATTTTTATACTACTTTATATGTGCTTTTCAGTTAGAAAGTGTTAGTTCAGGTTATTTTCAATTTGTATTTTTGCTTTGTTTTATAAAAAAAAAAGTTATATTTGAGCATAAATAATGCAATTTTTATTTGAAAACCAAACAACTACAAAATAATATTATAAGTGTTCCGTAAATAGATACCAGGCTAAAAAGTGTTCCGTGGCCAAAAAAGGTTGGGAAATGCTGCTCTAAATGAAAAGGCATTCTGTTATGTAGCTTCCTCTGTAGAGAGGAGAGCAGCCACCCACCAGGGAGCACCTGCTGCCACTAGCCCTGCAGTAGCTTGTCTCTCCTCCCCTCTCTCACCGGACGAGGAGTTTTTAAAGATGTCAGGCAGCCTTTACATGGACATAGGGATCCCTAATTAAACTTAAGTAATCCCCTTTCAGTTTAGAGGGAAAAGTGTCTTTATAATTCTAGGGTTAATATATCTGCTTTCCAATGCTAAGCAGAGAACAGAAGTATCCTGTCAAAAATACAGGCGTCTATTATCTAATGAGAAGTGGAACAAAACAATAAGGAAGTGAAGGATCAAGGCTCGTGTGGAATTATAGACTTGGGCTGACAACAAAGTAGAGTGTCTGACCTTGATCTTCCCATAGATAATTTGAACCTGAAGGTCATTTTATGAAATGTATAACAGGACCGACTGTGTTTCATTGTGGAACATGTATGTTTTTGAAACGGTTTCAAGTAATTCTGTATATTGAGAAGATCAACCTCTTAAGCTTACATAATACAAAGTGTATTTAATGTTGAAAATATAGCATAAAGGCAAATAAATTGCCCCCCTTCATATTGCTATAGAGAGTTATCACAGGCGTCAAGGAGTAGCTGGAAAGGCTCTGTATGTTACAGCTTAAATGAAGTGGAAATCAAAGAATCTTGAATCCTCAGGCCATCCGTATCCCTATTTGACCGTATGGGCTACAATCACTCAGCTGCCAACCCTCCTGCTTCTATTTTCACTCCCCTTTCCTTCGCTACCTTCCACCCAACAGGCAACTGGACTGTGGTTTCCATGGAGACAGGCCCCCAGAGCCTCATGCTAGTGATTCAGTTGTCCAGGCCCTTTGTAGGCCAGTTTTGAGGTGGTTAAACTTTCTTCCTACTGCTTCCTGCACACACAACCAGCTTCCAAGACTAGAGCTACATCTCCTCACTTCATCTCCCTTCTTTGCAACCATTCTGTTTAACTTTGAGTTGAATGATTTGGGGTTACTATATTGCTCACTTGGTTTGCTTCACAACGTCATGCAAATGAACTCTACTCTGGCTGTTAGCTCTCTGCTGGTGTGTCTATTGTTTACCTCAACAATCTTTGTTCAGTGCAAGTTACTTATCCAGCAGTATAAAAATATTTATCTGTATCAAATATAGTTTCCCCTCAACTGCTCTCCCATCCAGCTCAATACTGAGGCCAAGTTGATTTAACTTTGAGAGTATGATTTTGAGACATTATACCAGTAATCTACTAAAATCCAAATAGCTAACAGCTGTCAAATCTCCTATCCGTGCCCCCCCTCCCCCCCTGCGGTGGTAAAATTGATTCTTTATTACTTCTTAGGTATGTAGATTATCTTGGGGAGGAAGCAGTCCAGAAAACTCCCACAATAGATGATGCGGATTGTTCATGGTTCTTATGATTCTCTTAATCTCTTATGTTTAATGTTTGCTTGGTTATTTTCTCCTAATATTTGTTCCATTCTTTTACAGATATTACAAGTGATGTTGTAAAGCTAACATTCACTGAAGCAGGTAAATGTATAAAACCACAGCCATGACTTCTCACATCCTCTTCTAGAAACTACATATTTAGTTTCTTTCTCTGCTGTTGCAATCAGTCCTCCTAGGCATGTAAGTACTTAATCTTCAATAGTTCTAACAAAAATACTAGAGACCATACTGAATCATATCATTCTAATAAACATTCATGCTCTACTTGTGTGGCCACTTGACACTGACATTTTCCATTGTTTTGTTGTCAGGGTGATTTTGATGTACCAATTGCAGTTTATTTACCGCTTTGCTTTGTGTGTCTGCCTGAACTTTAACCTTTTATCCTTGCACTGAGAAAGCCAAAATGCTATGGGTTAGTGCTTCAGCATCACTACTTAACATTGTAAAACTTTAGTTTAGTCTTTAAATCCAATTTTTAGTCGCTCCAACATATTTACCTTCCAAAAGCTTTATTCTGTAACTCGCTGGTCACAGAGAATAATATTTAGACACCTTTTTATGGCAATATGTGTCAAAAATACCTTTTTATGGTGATGTACAGTAAAACTAAGCATTACCAGATTATTAGAAGAATTATTCTATTTTGTTTAGCGTTTTATAACTCTACTATTCGGTTCCTACATAGCACTTGTCATCTGTAGAACCTCAAGTGTTTTACAAAGGAAGGTAATTTTCCTTATCCTGATTTTATAGATGTGAAACTGAGGCACAGTGATTGGCTGAAGGCCACACAACAGATTAGTTGCAGATCTGGGAACAGAACATCAATCTCCTGACATTGGTCTCTAGTGCCCTGTACACTAGTTCACGCTTGCACTTCCTCTTCTATATAACATCCACACTGTAATAGCTGAGTAGCTTCAGAAGTGTAAATCATTCTGCAATAACAATGCATGTTTAATTTAATGGAATAATATTGAATTTTAAAATGCATTTAAAATAAGAGACCAACACAACAACTGAAGCAAAATAAGACTCCATAATCATTACTGTTCTATCTATAACTCATCCCTCTGAGCCTAAAGTTTGTATTTGTCTCAGGAGAATTCCTGATATGCCATATAAGGTATGTCAGAGCTGAATTAAAGATGATAGCAAAGCCTTGAGCGTGAATGTTTTTGTTCTTGTGGGTAAAATCCAAAAGCCAGGCTCTTAATGGATTACTATACAGTTTCTTGTACATTTTAATTTTCCTCTCTTTATCCACTGATAGGTTCCTCCCATTGAGATTGCATTAGAGCTGTGAAAAAAAATATGGGACCAGCTTAGCTCTTTATTGTGTAGAGTATGATGCTAAATTAAGACATTAGATTATATTTTGATTGAAGGTCATAATGTCATGTACTGGCATGATATATGCATGCATCCTGTTAGTCAGGAGTTGCTCCACAGAGTGATACGTATGAATTGTGAGTGGGCCTGTTACCTTACTTGCGTCTGCACTGACACCAACAGCAGAGGATTTCGGGCCACAGCTTTTGTGCATCATAAAAGGCAACATCAGTGTAAGAAGCTCTCCCACACCATATTCTGACACCAGCCAGTTCTCTGCACTAGGCACAGAAAGAGGATGCCTGGCTGTCATGAGATAGCAGATAAAGATTTTGCTCAGTGGTAGGATGCATGCAGCAACACACAGACATTTCTACTAGGGCTGTCGATTAATCGCAGTTAATTCACGCAATTAACTCAAAAAAAAAGTGATTTTAAAAAATTGTGATTAATCGTGCTGTTAAACAGTAGAATACCAATTGAAATTTATGATATATTTTTGGATGTTTTTCTACATTTTCAAATATATTGATTTCTAGTACAATAAGGAATGCAGAATGTACAGTGCTCACTTTATATTTTTTATTACAAATATTTGCACTGTAAAAAACAAAAATAGTCATTTCAGTTGACCTAATACAAATACTGTAGTGCGATCTCTTTATCATGAAAGTTAATTCTACGTTTGTAAGTCCATGTACAAAAAATAACTGCATTCAAAAACAAAACAATGTAAAACTTTAGAGTCTACCAGTCCACTCAACCCTATTTCAGCCAGTCACTCAGACAAACAAGTTTGGTTACAATTTGCAGGAGATAATGCTGCCTGCTTATTGTTTACAGTGTCACCTGAAAGTGAGAACAGGCATTCAGATGGCACTGTTGTAGCCAGCAATGCAAGATATTTACGTGCTAGATGCAGTAAAGATTCTTATGTCCCTTCATGCTTCAACCACCATTCCAGAGGACACATGTCCATGCTGATGACTGGTTCTGCTTGATTCAAAACAGTGCAGACTTATTCATATTCATTTTCATCGTCTGAGTCAGATGCCACCAGCAGAAGGCTCATTTTCTTTTTTGGTGGTTTGGGTTTTGTAGTTTCCACATCTGAGTCTTTTAAGACTTCTGTAAGCATGCTCCATACCTTGTCCCTCTCAGACTTTGGATGGCACTTAAGATTCTTAAACCTTGGTCGAGTGCTGTAGCTGTCTTTAGAAATCTCAGATTGGTACCTTCTTTGTGTTTTGTCAAATCTGCTGTGAAAGTGTTCTTAAAATGAACATGTACTGGGTCATCATCTAAGACTGCTATCTGACAGAATGTCGGTAAAACAGAACAGGAGACATATAGCTCTCCCCCAAGGAGTTCAGTCACAAATTTAATTAACGCACATCAGCAGCATGGAAGCATGTCGTCTGGAATGGTAGCTGAAGCATGAAGGGGTACACATAAGTTTAGTATATCTAGCACATAAATACCTTGCAACACCAGCTATGAAAGTGCCAAGCAAACACCTGTTCTCACTTTCAGGTGACAACGTAAATAAGAAGCAGGCAGCAGTATCTTCTGTAAATGTAAACAAACTTGTTTGTCTTAGTGATGGGCTGAACAAGAAGTAGGACTGAATGGACTTGTAGGCTCTAAAGTTTTACATTGTTTTGTTTTTGAGTGCAGTTATGTAACAAAAACTAATCTACATTTGTAAGTTATACTTTCATGATAAAGAGATTGCACTACAGTACTTTTATGAGGTGAATTGAATAATACTATTTCTTTTATCATTTTTACAGTGCAAATATTTGTAATAAAAATAAAGTGAGCACAATATACATTGTAGTCTGTAAATGAAATCAATATATTTGAAAATGTTGAAAACATCCACAAATATTTAAATAAATGGTATTCTATTATTGTTTACCAGTGCAATTAACCTTGCAATTAATTGTGATTAATTTTTTTAATTGCTTGACAACCCTAATTTCTATACCTATGTCTGAACTCTGCACTGTCCATGCAAGGTCAGCTAAATCTTACTGATAGCCATAGCTCAGTCATGCATTCCAGAACAGCCAGTACATATTTTCTGCTGTCCCTGGAGTGGCAGGAGGGAAAGTGGTGAAAGATCAAAGTATCCCTTCCCCCCCCAAAAAAAAGCCCTCAAATTTTGTAAACTTATCCTGGAAGTACTAGTAGCAAATCAGACAGATTCTATGGAGCAAGTAGTGGCATATAGCTCCTTAATACTTGGTGTATTAAGTCGTCATTTTTCCTGATGCACTAAATGGCTCTATAGCTATAAACGTATTTCTGAAGAGCAATGGTACTTCAGGGTTTCAGTGAATTCAAATAGTTGATGGAAATAGCTCTGTCGCATTGGGAACATTCAGAGACTTAACATATGTAATGGCACATTTAAGTTGCACCCATTCAACTATGAGGAAGGAAGATCTGGGTTCAAGTGTAGGGGCCCTGTTCTGCATGACTGTGAGTGAAATCCCACTGAAGTTTGTCAAAGACAACAATGAAACATTTCTAGGTTATGAAGACCCAGGTGCATTTCTTGCTCATGTAGTGTCTTGAACTGAAATGTCAGGATGTGGACAAGAAAAGGGTTTATTAACTTCCACATCTCACATTTTGGGCTGTGTGGCTGCTGTCTTACAATTTCCTTCCTGCACAAGTAATGATCACTACTTTTAGATCAACTTGCATGCTAGAAAAACACGCTTGAGAACAGTTTGCAGCTTCTAAAATACCACCACAGCTACCGGATTAAAAAGCTTACCTGGTAAGAAAGTACTCTGTAAATTAAGTAGAAAGGTGACAGGTTTCATGGATCTGAAGAGCATGCTGCCCATTATTAGGAAGCAGTCACAGATAGTCCACAACTATCACAGCTCAAAACCAAGGCAAGCAATTAGAAAGATCAGTCGTTTGGTCATCAGTTATTTGAGAAGAGCTTACAGAACTTAGCACAATTTGAGAAAAGCCTGTAGAATGCTGCTAGCACAATTGGGTTCGTTGCCCATGACTGGGGCTCTTAGGTGTCACCACAATAAAAAAAAAATTAGTAGTAGTAATTAATATTAGCTTGGAATGGATATTATAATTTATCTGAGCATTAAGATTATTAATATACTCCTACAAAATCAGTTTGTTTTTCCTTTTTAATATTTTACATTTCAGCTTGATAGTAGGCATTCAGAGGTAACACTTCCTTTTAATACGATTGTTGTTAGCTTCATCATTACCCAGCGAGAGAGGGATAGCCCTATAATTTGTGTATTCAATGAAGCTATTTATATAGAGTATCTATGATTCCAAGCACATCAGAGACTCTTGTATAAGCTTCTTTGTCACACAATAAAAAGAATGTGCCTAAAGTTATTGTTTAAGTTGAACTAGCCTAACAGGCTTGTACTTCCTATGACTAAAATAAACGTACATACCCAAAATACAACCAAAAGGAACAAATACACCTTATGGTGACCCCACCTTCTCCCTCGTATGCAGGCTGAGGATAATGTTTGGTCTTCTGCAGAATTTTATTTCTAGTCAACTAAAGCAACCAACAAATTGTATGAATATACTCATAAAAATTGGTGTACAACCAAAGATTTTGGCTCTGACCATTTATTTTTAATAAAAATAAAGTCCATACGCAAATAAGATTGGGCCCTGGGCTCCTGACAAGGTACTAATGTGACTCAGTATCTTTTTGGACATCACAGGGAAGTAATCTACCCCAGAACCCAAGCTTGTTTCATTGAAGTCAACGGGTGTCTTGCCATGCTCTTCAAATTGATTGAGCAGGATTGAGCATGTATTTGCATACAATATAAACTAGATACTAAAATATCATCAGAGCTGAAAATATCTTAGAACTTGAGAGAGCCTAAAGATCTCCCTCACTAGACTGTGTAATGGCAACAAGCCAAAGCCTACAGCCCTTATTCAGCCTTATTCAGACCTTAATTGTAAAACTTGCACTGAAGGCAATGGGCCTGATTCTTATCACACTCACTTTATAACATCTCTGAGTGAAACATATCTATTGCAACTATTTAACAAGAGAATGATTTAGGATGGGAGAAGAATTCTGTATCTAATTAGAACTTCAGGGAGTATTAAGTGGGCAGGATATAATCTCCTAAATTTGAATTCATGTAGGGCACCCAATTTATATACTTACTCTTCTGAAAAGCCAAGAGAATTTAATGACTAAAAATTATTCATGATTTAAGGACCCAAAGTGTTTTATCTTATCCAAAAGTGTTTTGATTCAATTTAAGAAAATGAACTTCAGATTTTGAATTAGGTTTTCAGTTCTGAAAATTCAGAGAGAGAGATGTATTGTGGCCATAAAATAGTATTATTTCTTTATTACAATTATTTCTATTGAAAGAGTTTTCCAACAGTTTGTGGAAAATAGGACTTTATACCTATGGATTCTTCAGTCACAGCTCCTAAGCGAGAGACCAGCTCATCCGGAACTAACGTCTGCTCTTGAGCATTTTCATTGGACAGTGGACACTTCCACTGGTTTTCCAGAAGTGTATTAGGTTCCTCATCTGTTGTGCTGAAAGTGTTGCTCTGTCCACTTCTGTTGTTGTTTAAAATGAGGTTAATCTTTTCAAGTAAAAATGTATTGGTCCCAGTTCCTTCAGCATTCCACAAGGAAGTAATAGGACTTGTATAATCTTTTAAGAAAACATGTGTATCTTGGCTTGAGAGATACGTGTTTGGATCCAGTGCTTGTGACTGTGTTTCATAAGTATTACTAAATACGTTTCCCACTGGGCTTCTGTTGGAGACCTGGGGCTTATAGCCATTGTTCTGCTCAGTGACTAGAGCGCTGACAAGCGGTGAGTTTTGAGAGATGTCCCTATGCTCAGTGGCCACTTTTCTGTTTCCCTTCTTGGTGTCCGTGGTCTTGCACTGCTCCTGCAGTGATGTCTCTAGTACTTCCATAATGACTGGATCATCATTATCCAAGAACAACTGGGTGGAATTGCTACTCGTTAACTCATTTTTTTCCTGAAAAAATAAAATAACATTAACGAATAGACAATATTTTGTAAATGGTAGAAACGTCACTGCTATTTCCTATGAAAGAGACAGGAGCTCAGATTCAAAATCCTACTCATTTCACCTATCCTTACTATTCTCCCTTTCGGTCTCTTTGTTAGCATGTGTTACCATCATATAACCACCTTCTGCAAAGGGAACTAGAGGGGAGGAGGAAAGGGAGTAGGTGAGTGGGCCTGAATATTTTTCAACACACTTCATGGCCAGTCCTGATTGTTGCACTATTATTTAATATTTAAGTTGCAGTAGAGTTTCCAGACCTCAACCAGGTTGGACTCCATAGTGCTAGGCATTATACACACATGTACAGACCACAGTCCCTGCCTCAAAGAGCTTGGAATCTGATTTCCAGAACCACTCCAGAATGTCACTGTGCTAGCTATGGAATCACGGTGAGCCATGACTCATAACCACAGCATAATATGTTCCAGATAGATTCGGAGATTCCAAAGCCAGAAGGGATCATTGTTACAAACTAATCTGACCTCCTATTAATGCAGTCCATAGGACTTCCCTGAAATAATTCCAGTTTGAAGCAGAGCATATCTATCCAAGAGAGAAGATTTCTCTTACTTTGGGCTGCATTTATTTGTCATGACTTCTTGCATGAGGAGTTAAATTTGATCTGTATAGAAAAATGAAAACAATTGGGATGTTGTTTTGAATAGTTACCTGGAGTGACTTTACCACACTGCTGTTTTCCACGTTAGGAAAGTCTTCAGTCAGCCATTTTGGTGTCAATGATACAAGTGCTGTGCTAACTCTTACATAAAATAAAATAAGTAAAAGTTAGTGTACTGTATTAGTCACTTAGCAGAGTAATTGCCTCTGGTCAGAATGGCAATATGAGACCTATGCACAACTTATGTCTCACTTCAGTGGCATATAGACCCTGCATTTGCCATCTGCAAAAGGGTGACATTTACCCTAGGTGTATTGAAGACTCATTTACTTACAGTAATATGATATAAAGAATGGTGTGCTGTGAATTCACCCCTGGGAAGGGGACAGGCTCTGGAAATTGCATAATGCTTACTCTGGTCTTATACTAGGACTGAGGAGGCAGTAACCTCTCCGAGTCAGCCTTTGCAGCTGTGTAGCCTCCAAGGCCTATGGTGCTTCCATGAATCAGAAACCATGGAATTCATTTTAGTCTGACCCAAAGCCTCGTGAGACATGTATAGGTTTAAATTTACAGTGTTGCCAGCTGTCAAACTGGAAAAAACAACATATGTTAAAAGGAAGAGGATGCATATGTTTCCTGATCTGTTGAGATTGGCTCAGGCACATGGCTAGAAAAATTGTAGTATTGAAACTTGACTTTCTTACAGTCAAAACTGCTCTGTAACCTGCACAAATGAAAATTACTTGAATTGTGCCAAACTTCCATTGATTTCACTGGGTGGCACAGTGTTTCTGAGGGAGTAGGGAGTGTCTGTTTTAAATTTAAATGATTTTTATTTAACAGGTGCAACAATGGCAGAATAGATTAAACTTGATTCTGGATCTGGTTCAGAGAACCCCCTAAACATCATCTGTCCACATATTTCTCATAAGCCTACTTTGCGTTAGTGCCATCCTTTGGATCATGCAGGTTAACTCCAAATGCAGGTTAATCCACATTAAGGAAAATCTTCAATCAGCCATTTTGGTGTCTATGCCACAGGAGTCTGCTTGCCCAAGAACCACAGCATTTCACTCAAGTTTCCTGTACAGGTGTGTTTGATGCAGCAGTGGATGGATTCCTAGATATCAGTATCTTACTTAATAAAGCATAGGATTCAAATGTTGATGTAAGTCACAAATAACATGTCCACTGTTCTGGGAAGTCCATGGTTCAGAGGGAAGGAGTGGGGAATACAATACGTTTGATACTGAATCACTGGTGAAATGGATGTCTTTGTAAAACATTTTAACTGTTCTAATTTTTCTTTCCTCTGCCCCACTCCCATGATCTCTTCCTGTTTCTAAATATCCAAATGTGGGATTTTGATAGGCAAGTTCTATTTAAGCAGTAATTTCCATTTATGCCTTCGTATTCATTTGATCTTTTAAAACTTTATTGCTAACATGAGACTAAACTTAATTCGGGTTTGGATTAAGCTTTTTTTTCTTTCGTTCTTTTTTCTCGTATGTCTATATTATGAAATATTCTCTGAATATGGACTTTACAGAGGAATGATCATATGATTTTGTGTTGTGATTATCTACCTTATTGTTTTTAAAAAAAAAATCTAGGACATCTTTTGGCAACATATAAATACGAATGGGAAAAGTTGCTCTGGATAACAGGGGGATGTGCAAAACTGGATCAGTTTCTATAATTCTAGGGTTTTCTGAGAGAGAGACATATCCTGGAGACTAAGCGGGGGCGGGGAGACAAATGAAAAGAAAGTAGTACCTTTTTCTAAGTGATTTTTTAAATATCAAAGTTAAGAAAACAATTGATAATATGATCACACCAGTGCCTATTCCCCAAAAAATGTCGCCATCATTATCTGAAAAGGGAGGGGAAAAAAGAGAATTAATCACATAGCTTAGGGAAGATTTATTTTCTAGGCTCCAAACCTGAAAACCTGCACACACGTGTGTGAATAGTCCCACTGAGTTCAATGGGATTATTAACATGCATAAAGTTTTATTAATATGCATTAGGGTTTTCAGGATTGGGGCATTAGTTTGTAAACCCAGAGACCTGGTGAGAGGACAAACATTTTTCCAGAAATGAAGCTTAGAAAGGCTGAAGAAATCTTTCTGTCTTTAAGAAATGTTGTTGGGCCGTTGCTCAGCTGACATATATCTGCATAGCTCCACAAAAGTCAATGGAACAATGCTGATTTACACCAGTTGAAAATCTGGGGTGAAATACACAAAATAAAATATTTAGTGCTTGATTCAGCCCATTTTTAAACAAATGACAAAGCAAGGGAGATGAATGTGTACTGTTGTCTTAATTGTACATTCCCTGTGCACCCCAAGCTTTAACTGTCTTCAGTGAGTGCAGGACCGGAGACTAGAGGAGCAGCATACTTTACACTGCAGACTTCTGTACATTTGCTGCTGTGATCTGGCTGTGAGAATCTAATTGTGGAAGGGAGTTTCCAGGCAAGCACTTCTGAGAAATATGGCCATTGTGTTTAACCATTACCTGCACATAAGAACAAATGTGTACACTCCTTTTAAATTGATCTTTTGATTGGTTTTGGCTGCCTGACACTGAACAAGCAACACAGAAGTACCTTTGTTGGTTAAAAAAAACCAGAAAAGTAATGGAGGTTAGTGTTACATGAGAAATAAACAAGCCTTTGGCTCAAATTGTGGAGTCAGAATAGCTTAGCCTACATGCCTATCTGTCTGATCAGGAAATGCTGTCTAATTTTTTGTCTCTGTTTCTCATCCTAGCTGTTGACATGTACATTTAATTTTAAGTGTCTTAACAAAACAAAAAGACCTATAGCATTATTGTTGCAATAGCACAGTATATACAACCTCGTAGTATTATGCCCTAGACTGACTAACGTGGTGTTTGCTTTATAGGGCTATAGCATTTTTGTAGTGGTGAAAGGGTGTGTTTTTGGCTGGACCATGTCTTCAGTAACAAACCAAGTGTTACTAACCTTTCACTTCTCTGCTAATCACGCCAGTAAACTGCCATCCCCTCTCACAGTCTCTGAGATACTATCAGTAGCACACAGTACAGCTAAAACCACCCACTTCTGGTCAAATAGAAACTCTTGCTTACCAAGTCTGAAATACTATCTTCTTACCATAGGAAATCTCCCCTGTTGCTGTGGCGATGACTACAGGTTCATTATCAATGCTTGTGTTTGGAAGTCTTTTCACTGAAATAATGTAATGAAGGAGAGAAAACAGTATTGTGGTGACAACCTTACAGAATGATTCCTTTAAAAATTGTGTACGACATGCCTAAATCTGTTCAAAATGGCATTTAGGTGCTTTTTGAACATTTTACCTATGCTCTTACTGAGAGGAAAAAAAATGGAGCTGTTTCGCTCAAGCCCCAAGGAAGCTGTTGGTACCTATTTGCCTGAGTGCTCAAGCAATTCAGGATGGATTTTTGTAGACCTGTCTGGAATTCAGACCCAAGTGTAGAATGCCTGTACTTACCCTTTTCAGCTCCCCCACTCCTAACTGGGTGGATGCTTGAGATTTCTCTTACCAATGCTAACTGCCAGTAGATCAGTTCCCAAACATCCTTGTCTAATGAGCCTCTTTGTACAATTTTTAAATGGTAAAAGAGAAATCCCTCTGCCACTCTGCTATGAGAAGATCCCATCAGAGAGATTTCATTAGCTTTTCCCCAAGGACTATGGATTTTGATGGCCAAGACCACAGATCAGTATGACAAACTGTAACATACAACTTGCCTTTATTTAAAAAACCCTATTTATAACCATGGAATCCCACATCTATATCTATTTTAGGCCTTCATAATCTGGATTTCCAGGAGATGGAGAACTCTCCACCCACTCAATCATTTCTCCCTATAGCCTAAATGTCCACAAAGAAGAATGTTGCAGCCTTGCCTGAATTTCTTTTGAATTCCTTTTGATGTAATTAATTTTTACTGGCTGGATGCAGAGTGATGGCCAGTGATTGTGAGTAGCTTTCATGGAAGGAAGCACATTTTTACAGAACAAAGTCACTAGCATGGTTTCGTTTTATTGTTGCAATTCCCGTGGTATCTCCATTTCCCTCAGCCAATAGGCGGTGTCTTTGATTCCACAGAAAGCCTCTTCCTTTAATTTTTGAAGTTCCAATCTATGTTCCTCACTTTGTTTTTGAAGTTGCATTCAGACTCTGTGCCCCTAGATCTGGCTGTTCAGGCAAGCAAGTCCAACACTGATACTTTATTTTGAAGGACTTTTTAAAGCTAACAAAGATGAGTTTACATGTACAATTTATTCCCCCCTTATTCAAAAAATACAGTAAAGGTTCAAAACTCTATATCTTATAATATCTTACAACAAGGATAATATCATTACATTAAGTCTTATCATAAAACATTGTAAGAA
The DNA here is from genome assembly GCA_007922305.1 of Dermatemys mawii. Classification (NCBI taxonomy): domain Eukaryota; kingdom Metazoa; phylum Chordata; order Testudines; family Dermatemydidae; genus Dermatemys; species Dermatemys mawii. Next base: position 31,937,662 of record ML677352.1, read on the forward strand.
GTAGAGTTGAATGACACTGAGCTTTGAGCCATTGCTGTAGAAGAGTAATGAAGTATTTTTTTATAAAAGAAAAATATATTGTAGGTTTACACATGAGCATATACTGGATTTAGAGAACCGCTAATCCTGCTAATGATAAACATCATTACAAGATATACTGAATTCTGAACATATGTTTGATTCTGAAGATATGAAATACCGTTTTAAATCCTGATTGAATACAAATGAATCATCACTGTGGACAATTACAGTCCATGCACCATATAATTTACTCTGTTCTTTGGCTCCTCTATTGTTCTAGGCACTACTACAATACAACGAAGTATCTTGTAGCACCTTACAGACTAACAGGTATTTTGGAGCATAAGCTTTCGTGGGCGAAGACCCGCTTCATCACAAAAGCTTATGCTCCAAAATATCTGTTACTCTAAGGTGCTACAAGATACTTAGTCTGGATCTGCAAAAGCGACAAACACAGCTACCCCTCTGATACGACAATACAGTTCGTAATAACAGTAGCCGTGTCTAGCGCAAAATCACTTTTTTTTCCATGTCACTGAGAAACACTTAAAAAAATTATGGCTATTTTTAGATCTGTGCTCTATTTAGGTTAAGGACATGACCTTCACCTGATGTAATTTGTTGCGTATGTGAAAAGCCCATTATATGAAGCTAAATTTTGTCAGAATGACTTGCTGTTGTATGATTTTCACAATATCATTTGTTAACACTGAAGAATTATGGGGAGGGGGAAGTTTGTGAATGTGGAAAGAGAAATGTATTGATCTATATATTAAAATATATTTAGTCAATATTAGTGGGTTGAGACAGAATTACTATATTCTACATGGAATGCTGCCATCAGGTGGTTCAGGTGGAAATTGCAAATTATGTTGCATGGATGTTACTTAGAGCTAGTTGAATCTGTTATTGCAAATAGTTTATCTGGTCACTTTGGCCCTTAGTTCTATTCCTAACCTAGTCCTGATTTCTAAGAATATATTTGGTTTTTGTAAGCACTTATCAAAGAGTTTATGCAAACTGATTTCCACAAAGTATTTCTTTCAACTATGTCTTTGGCTACTTGTGATTTGTGGTATGTGTGGTTGGTCACCAAAGGCATATGGCATTGTGTTTGTTCCCTGATTGGATGACTAAATACTCTTAAACTTGGGAATGATGAATGAATTAGAAGAATAGCAAATAATGCGGTCTGGAATAAATTGTCATATCTTGATACATATTACGGCCAGAATGTACCATTATGAGCATCTAGTCTGACCTCCAGCCGTAGAATTTCACCCGGTAATTCCTGAAGCAAGCTCATTAACTTATTGTTTCAGAAGAGCTCAGGTGAAACATTTGGGATTCACAAACATTTTCATGAATAAACCAGTGGTTGTCCAAATATTCTCAAACAACAAATAATGGGACCCAACACACACATACATTCTTACAGCAAGTGAAGAGAAATGAGTATTCTATTCTGTTGAGTATGGCAGTATGAGAACCAATATAGAATAGAACAGAATACTTATGATGGGTTATTCAAATTCCACATGGATAAGGAACTGGTTAAGTTGTTGCTTTGAGCCCAAGAGGCCCTACCCTGCCACACCAGCAAAGAATGCAGGGCTTGGAGGAGGAGCTCAAAGGTAGGTAGACAGTGGAGATGAACTGATCTACTTGGAGCTCCTGTGAAGGAGCACTACAAGAGATCCTGAGGCTCTGGTTGTAGAGACTTGGCTAAACCCATAGTGTAGAGGCTTGCCACACTCAGGAAGTCTGAGACTTAATCTTTGCTTTCTGTTATTTGCTGCTTATTGCTTTACCTGGTGGGAAAGAGGGAACTGGTAAGGAAACAATCCAGGAGTCAGCAATATGGCACTTTCAGGCACAGAACTTTGCTGCCTACCTCTGGGTCCGGATCTGAACCCAGAGGAGAGGGCAGGCTTGGGTTTCCCTACCATCCTCAAGAGGATAGAAAAGAGTGACCTGGTCAGAGCCTGAAAGGGGCAGACCACTGCCTGGCTGGAGTCACTATTACCAGTGGAAGTGCAAAGGAAGTGATACCGCTATGTCTGAGCCCGATCACAAAGGGGCACCTCTGGTGTGCATCCACCTGCACAGTACTCCTCCTCTCTTCATAAAAATACTCACAAATCACCTTTTCCGCTATTCAACTGGCTCTAATGCCGGTACTTAACATTTCCTTTTTAAAATGTCTTGTTTAACCAAGACTTGGATGAAAAGGGAAGACTGCCAAACTGAGACTGTACCTGATTTCTTCTTCTTCACTGGACCTTCTCTACAACTGTTATTTTGACACATACATTTTGTCTCGTATATCACTGCTGTGTCAACTGTCAAACTATGTCATGCAATTGTGACGGCACTAGTTTCAGTGCACTCTTTTTGATCGGACCTGTCATTCAGGCTAACATTATGGTTTATAATCAGAGGTGGGAATGTGACTAATTCACAAAAGAAGAAGAAAAACTATTCACTTGTTTTTGCCCCAGTGTGATTCACATCTGTATTACCTGTTTTCTCAATGGATTTGAAATAGTTTTTACATTTTAAGTACTTACGAGCTTCCTAAATCAGGTTAACAGAGACAAACCCATTTAGCTAAGTTCTTTAGAGTAATTACAAAAAAATCTCTTGGATAACTGGGGTTGTGGATGACAGGGATAAATTATATATCTATATAACATATATAATTTATCCCAGTCATTTATATATGTAATATGTTATCTCTCATACAGCAGCCACCTAGGCCTTTGTCACCATGGATTACTCTACAAGGGAACACAGACTTAAATATTCAGTAACTGCAGCAAGTGCAGAATTCATCAGTCCAGTTATTAAGTTATATTTCTCATGACTAGCACATATTTGATTTCAGATATGTGGCTTAAAATCAAATATAAATATTGATATATTCTAGCTCAACCAGAAGCTATGGGCTTGATGCCGGAATTATCAGGTGACATTCTATGGCCTGTGTAATACAGGAAGTCATACTAGATACTTAATGGTCCTTTCTGGACTTAAATCCTATGAATATATATTAACTCAGCTGTACCAATAACACTGTATACTTAGATCCTGTAGTGTCTTCAGCAGTGCAGCAAACATCACCCTAAGCTATGTCTTGTTGAGAGTTCAAGATTTAGTGTCTTATTTATACTGATCTTTTTCCACCGCCCAAGGAGTAGATGGAATATCTGTATCCTGGTTAGTTTCTATGAGAACCCTGTCTGCTGATCTAGTAAGTAGATCACCACATTGGAAACAATTCAGTTTGTCTTTGAGGAGGGACAACACTGAAGACAGTGATCAAATAACTTTGAGTATTTACTTGCAGTTATGCCTCCTTGGTGAAAACATTGGCAGGACTGCCCCCAAGAAAAATCATAGTCAGAAATGTAGCCAGTTTGTCTTCTGGGCAATGTATGTAGAGCTTCAGGTAGCCCCTCTAGAAATATATTCAGAGCAGCATGAAAAATTATTTTGTGGCTTTATGGAGAAAAACATGTTGTTCTTGTCTCTAGTTATGGGTACAGTAGCTTTTCCTTCCTGAAGAAAACAGCCAGTAGAATTCAGAGAGCCTCCAAAAGTGTGTGTCTATTGATCCAGAACAAATTATCAGGTTTGGGCTTTGTGTATATGTAAGCAGTGTCAGGAATGAGATATATTCTGACATCTGGTGGCGAACTATGGGAATTGCAGTGAGCCTTGCAAACTAAGTCTGGGGCTGATCAATTTGCATAGACACACCCACTGCGCCTAGCCTGAGCCCACAGCAGCCCACATGGCCACTTCGGCTGATGAGGGAGCCCCAGTTTCTATGTTATTGGGGCAGGAATGATAAAGTGATGTTACTGTGATTATGTGAATGAAGGACTATGGACATGTACTTGGCCCTTGTTATGATGGAGGGACTCGCCATCATCTAGGTAGCACTCACTGGGCAAGGGCCATGCGTTTTCAGAACACTGTGAGATTGAGAGAGGTGATGGACAAGCACCTATATCTTTTGGTGAGGGTGCTGTCTGAGGGCCTCCCAGGCCTATTGCACCCTGCCTCTCTCCACTGTGGAATGTCAGAATTGAATTTTGCTTCCATTAGGAGCCTGGTTCCAGGCTGCTGAGTTGACAATTGCTTTGGGATCACTGGTGCACCTGTACTAAGGCTCCCCTACTGTGAGCTGAAATCACTTAAGAGCTGAAATCACCTAAGAGCTAAAGAAATCATTAAGCACTGTCTTAAGTAGGGGGGACCTGGAAAAAGTGCAGAGTGGCTGGTGCAGCAGAGCAGTCCGTGTGATGGCTAGCGGAGTGACTGGTGCAGCAGAGCTGTCTGTCGACTAGCGGAGGCGTTGGTGCTGTGGGCAGAGTGACCGGCGCGGCAGAGCTGTCTGTCTGTCACCTAGCAGAGGCGTGGGTGCTGCGGGCAGAGTGACCGGCGCAGCAGAGCTGTCTGTGTGTTGGCTAGCAGAACAGCTAGCGGATCAACGGCCAGAACGGTTCACAGGACAGCCAGCGGGGCGGAGCAGAGCCGATTGCGGTGAGAGCTGCAGCGGAACCTCACGGAGAGGTGGCGCAGTCAGCCTCGGACCACGTGAGGTGCCCCGTGCCCTACCCTCCATCTCCACCCAGGCTGGAGGTAAGACTCTGCCAATTGACTTTTGAACTCTGCACGGACCAAGGACAGAGACTCTTGGGATGTTGGACTTTTGGGACTATTGAGTGACTTTTTGGGGTTGTGGAACTCAAGAGCCAAGGGGAAGGCCACGGCCTATTTGCTGGGAGGGGGGCTTCTGGTTCATGGTTTGGTTTATTAACCTTGTTTGTGGTGTTTCCCCAATATAATGCCACATTGTTTCTCCCTGTTATTAAAAGGCTTTGGTACACTCAGACTCTGTGCTTGCGAGAGGGGAAGTATTGTCTCTTACAGACGCCCAGAGGGGTGGTATATGGTTGTCCCAGGTCACTGGGTGGGGGCTCGAGCCGGTTTTTGTATTGTGCTATTGGAATGGAACCCCTGGATACTGAACCCGGCCCTTGTTGCTGCCAACTCTGATGGGCAGAAGGGTTACATATATTACAGATTGCATGAGTCTAGGTCAGGCCTGCACAACTCGGAAAGCAGTGAGGGCCATATTACTGCTGCAGCAAACCAGCTGCAGGCCGAAAAGTCCCACCCTCATCTGCTTCCTCCCACCCCACCGCTTGGCTTGCCTCACCCCTACTTATCTTCTGCGGGCCGCACAGTGAGCCCATGCGGGCCGCTTGTGGCCCCTGGGTTGCATGTTGTACAGGCCTAGTCTAGGCCAAGAGAAAGCAGGACTCTTTCCCTTTGATTTGGCTGTGAAAGTATGTGGAGTAGCTGTAGGAGAGGGAAACATTAGTGTTCTCCCATATTGTTCTGACGATCTCTGATTGGCTGTTGGCTTGTCCCAGTGTGTCATTTAAGCTGGTGGTCTGGCCAGGGATCAATTGCACAAAACATCTCAATTAATTTTGTGCATCTGGTTCCCAAGCAGAACAGAAGCCAAAACAACGCTAGAGGCCATTCAATTATCCTACAAGTGAGGCAGGAACATTCAGAGTACCGGAGATGATGCAAAGCTTTCCCTTATTTTTCTATATTTAGACCCAGGGGCAGCTGTACATGTTCTGCCCCCACAAGTGTGGCAGTCAGGAGGCATTTGGTGGCGTTTCTGTGGGAGGTACACCAGTCCCACGGATTCGACAGTGTTTCTGCAGGTGGTCCATCGGTCCAGGGGCTTCTGAATTCGCAGTATCAGCGGACCTCCCGCAGAAATGCCGCCAAAGGCCGCCTGGCTGCTGCCCTAACAGCTACCATCTGGCCACCTCCACAGCTTGCCAGTCCAGGCACGCACTTAGTGTGCTGGTGCCTAGAGTCGCCCCTGTTTAGACCACATAAGGCCTGGCCTGGGACCTACACAGCTGCTTCTCCAGGGGAGGTTAGGAAGGATCACAGCTTTGACATTTTCTCCCCATAAAAATGATAGTGTTTCCCCACATTGCATGGGCTTTAATTGTAAAATGTGCCCTCAAAAGAAAATTTTGTCCTCTTCCATTACAAAACGTGAAAATTCTCCCCAAGAACAAATCTGCAAATTCTCCTGAAAATTCTCACACACATCAGTATTTGCACCATTTTGAAAAGTGAAACTTGATTCCCTTGAGCATCAGCTTTAATTATATTGGGTCCCATGAGCTGCAAACTACACTATACCCACACAAAGGCAAAGTGCGCCTGTACTGGCAAGGTCCCTGCTAGTGGTGTTCTGGTGCCCAAAGAAAAACACCTTCTTTAAAAATCCTTCTAAAGTTCTGATTTTCTCTGTAGTTCAAGGAAGGCGGGAGAAAATTGATAGGTTTAGCCATAGCTTATAAAATCAAGTAACTCTACAAAATTGCCAAATTGTGGAAAGATCTGGGGGAAGACTGTAACACTGAAATGTTACTTCCATCCCAGCATGTAGTGACTTTACCACAAGAGTACACTTACCTAAATCCACCAGATACAGTTGGCTAGGACATGGCTTGCTTATTCCATCTTGGTATACTGCATATACTGAAATGTTCGTGTGAATTCCTGCTGTGATGTCTCCTGAAACGAATGTTAGTGCTTTATTTAAATTTTCTGTGCAAGTTAAAGTTAAAAGTGCAGAAAATTCTAATGGGATATTTAAAGAAAAAGTGAGAAGAGGCCTGGTTTGACTATTTGGGAGCAGGGAGGAGCAGGAATGCTTGAATTCTATTCCCATCACTCAGACTGACTAAGTGACTTGACCTAAGCTGGATAAATAGAGCTCATCAGATTTTTTTGAGGTGAAGGGGTGTGGAAAACTTCATTTTTTTGCAGTGAAAATTCAACTACTGAATGATGCTCTCTGGGCTTTCTTTTGGGAAAGGGGAAGCAGTGCATCATGGGTGAACTTGGCACCATGCATCATGGGAAGATGTAGTCTGACTGGGAAGCCTAGCCCATAGAGGACAATGGAGACGTGAAGCAACTAAACAACACTTCCCAGGAGGCATTGCCTGCAGTAGCATGGCCAAACCTAAATATTTTGGGAGTTTGGTTGAAATATTTCCATTTTCAGGGCTTTTAAAATGAATTAATATATTTATATATTAATGTTTGACACACACAAAATCAAATTTTCTTGGAAACCTCTCTCTGCTTCTCCATCTCTAACTCATTAACTTTGCAGTGAGGATTAATTAGTTAATATCTGTAAAGCGCTTTGAAGATTAAAAGCCCTATGACTATTTGACACCACAGTGACTGGTGATTTTAAAAAATGCCTAGAAAGAGAAGTGTATTATTAAAAACTTCAGCAGGAAATTACAGTTTAATATAGACAGAATATAGCTAACTTGCATATGACTGATCTGTTCTGATACCCAAATTCTCTCACAACACAATCATCTCTAATTTTATGTATCAAACTTTTTTCACCGATAATTAAAACTATAGCTCCAAACTTCCTGAACCTGCATTGCTGCAGATTTAGCAAAATTAATGCATTTGTGCATATGTGCCATAGCATATTTTATAATCTCTGTGGTGACGTATGGTTTATCACATGGAAGAATTAATTGTGTGTCAAGTACAGTGAAGCTCTGTTTTCTGCACTGTACATTCCACTATAAAGACCCTATTCATTAACAGTTTATGGAAGAGATTTTAGTTTTGCATTCATTTACATGTGTTACTTGTAACGTAACATGGCATCCAATGAGAAGATGACTAACAGGATGTCTTCTTTTTTTATTATATAGTTGTATTTATTATGATGAATGCAGCTATCAGTTTTCTCTTGAATTTGGTTTCTCACTTTTTCCTCGTAATATATCAGTACAGAATCTTTTTTCCAACTAATATGATTAACTGGCGTCTCATATTAGGCTATATTGCTACACTGCTCAGGATACAGATCCCATTATATGCAATTCACCAAGACTATGCTGACAGATTTTAGGGGAGTACAAATGTCAGTAATCACATGGAAATGTGGGGACCAGGAACACTTCACTGACGAGATCTGCTTTCAGCAGAATGGAGAGACAAGGTGGGTGAGGTAATCTCTTTTATTGGACCAATAGAATTTGATTATGGTAAAAGAGACAAACTTTTGAGCTACATAGGGCTCTTCTTCTGAAGCTTATCTCTTTCCCCAATAGAAGTTGGTTCAATAAAAGACATTACTTCACCCACATTGTCTCTTTCTCATATCCTGGGATCAAGATGGCTACAATAACACTGCATTCAGCGTAATAGGACATATGCCATAATCCTTATTTTGCTGGATGCCTGACCTCAGTGGGAATTTTGTCTGAGTAAAACCTGCAGGTTTTGTCCCCTACAATTGTTCAGCAACAATAACTGCAGAAGACAGTTGCTGCCTCTCCTGTGCTTTCACTCCTTATAGACACATTTCCCTATGTACCACTCTTCCCTGCCTATGTATGATTTCACCACTTCCCACAACCTAGTCAAGTTTCATGTCTTACTGCTTCTTTGTCTTCTCCTTCTTTGTGACTTAGTCCCTCCTTTCACAGAGCATCCTACATTTAGAACAGCCTCCCAATTAATTTCCACCATGTTTCCTGCCCCGACTTCTTTTAGACTACATAACTCTTCCCTCCTGCCTATCTGCTACAAACCTCTACCTGCTCTCCTTGGTCATATTTGTAGTGTTAAAAGTACCAGAGAGCTGGGGCTCAATTTCAATTCACACTTCCTTTGTTTTCTTTTGTTGTATTTTGAGCTACAGGGCCTTGTGTACATCTATAGCACTGTACAGAAAGTCGATAGCAAAAAAGATTATTACCATATCTTACCCTCTATATATGTAAATGTATCCTGGTTGGAGACTTTCTTCCATAAAATATTGGGTTGCTGATTATGTTGCACTGCAGAAATCCATTCAACTATGAACCACAGAACTGATCTTCCAATGTATTTAGGCAGCTCCCATTGGACAGAGATTCCTCTGTGGTCATCATGGCTAATCTGCACGTTGGTGGGGGACAGGAAATCTGCAAACAGAGGCAGGAGGAGTGATATGACTGAGGTGAGCTGGATCCTTCCAGTCATAGGAAGGCCCATTAAATGGCCCTTTCTGCACAGGGAAATTGCTTATGCTCTGAAATAGTTTAAGAACTGATCATGAAATATGAGAAAGAGAGAGAGAGTTTTACACAGACATGGAGCATTTTATATATTAAAGGCCCATTGTCAAGTTTATCACACCTTTTCGCTCTGAAAATTTGTACCTGTTGCTTTTTACAAGAAACACCTCTGATTCTTCTATCAGAGAGACTCAAGAACAATCTGATTTTTCCATTTTATGTACCTAATGCACTTTCTATTTAGTCATTTTCATGATCTAACCCCTTTCACTTGCAGTGTCTGTGGGACTTTCCCCCATTGCTGAGTGCAAGAAACATTTTAGAAAACAGGAAAATGTGGTTGTGGAAAACCACAGTCACTGGCCTGGGGACTCTCAGGCAGATATAGACCCTGAAATTACTTCTAATTCTCTGTTGTTGTTGTTGTTTTAAATGATGAGATGCAAAGATGAAACTGTGCCTTTATTGGAAATGAAAGGGGTTATTTTCACTAAAGTCCTGTGTACATAGGGAAAATGCCCATGTTTTGAGACTCCTTTCAAGACCTAATTAAGCAGCACAGTTGTGTCAGCTGATGCCAGCCAATGCAGACAGCCCAAAACTATTTTTAACCTATTGTTGAACATTGTCAGAGAGGAACATTTGTAATATATGGCTGCTTATTGCCTCCAGGGCACACAGTCTGGCATCTTCTGGAGAGCATGAAGTTCATTTATAAAAAGAAGTGGGTGGGAGCAGAATTTCCAGAGGGGTTTCTCCAATTTAAAGCAATAAACGGAAGATTTTTTTTTCTAGTTCTGACAAAACCAGATTTTAGTTAAAGCTAATGATGATGTGTGCATAATCTTACCATTAAAATTACTGTGCTCTTGGGTCACTGTTATACTGGCTGGAATGGAACTCCCCTTTGAATTATATGCAGTCACATGGATGGTACGCATTGCTGGGGAAACCAGAACTTTGCATTTGGTGTCTGATGTGTTACATAAGTTAACCATTTCTCCCCGGCTTTCATGGAACACAGTGTAACCCAGAATTCTTCCTCTGGCATCTTTTGGAGCAAGAGGCTGAAAACAATGGAAAATAAATGCCCTTATAGAACAGTGTGTTATTTGCTGCCACTGAGGATTACATTCCTCGGGTCACTATCCCTACACGTAGTGCTCCGCATGAAATTGTAACTATGTGCCAAGAGTATTGTTACTTGACAGAGGATCTCAAAGGACTGGAGTGAGACTCATTGATTTAGCATACAGAATAGTTTGGAACAATTTCTCCTAAAGGTATAGACACACACAAATGTTGTCTTAAGTTTATACAGGCATGTCATCGTCTTTGTCCTCTTTCTTCCCTTGAACAAACTGGCTCGTTATTGCTTATAGAAGGAAAACATCACTTTTCCTTGTATCGTTGAGCTCCCTTATAACCAGGATGTGGAACACTCCCAGATGAGCCCTAATTTTGCTTGGCACAAGAACCACAAAACTACAGTCTCTTCCCTCCCTTTCTGCTTGAGCCCACCACTGTGCAAGGGAGACACCCTCACCCCCCTTATGAGGTATCAGGATCTAGGGCTGTCTCTCCTCCCCATTCCCCACCATGTGGGTTTGGGAGAAAGATGCAAAGACCAGCCAGCCAGCGGAAGGACCTTTGTCCTTGTTGGAGAACTCTACAGTTTTGACAGGACTTTCTCCACCCTTTGACTGGCTGCTTACTCCAACCATCCCCCACCCCCCCTTATGGGGTATGTCTCCACTGCAATTAGACACCCACAGCTGCTGTAGCGGTGGCAAGTTATATGGGCCCGTGATACCTGTGCTCCAGGAATATTCAGGGCCCAGCTCCGCCAGTGTTCAGAGCCAAGTCTCTCTTTTAGCCCCACCTGCTGCCCTCGCACACCTCCCCGAAGTGTCTCCTAGCCCTGCCTCCGCCCCCAAGGTGATTTAAAAGGGTTGGTGGGGGGCCCTGCCACCACCACCAGCAGCGCAGTGATGCTAAGGTGGCTTCCTGCCCAGCCTCGCTCCGTGCCACTCCCGGAAGCAGCCAGAATGGCCCTACAGCCGTGTGTGTGTGTCTTCGAGTGCTGTCCCTCCCCTCAGTGCTGATTCTGCAGCTCATATTGGCCGGGAACTGTGGCCAATGGGAGCCGCGGGGGTGGTGCCTGTGGGCAGTGGTGCATAGAGACCCCCACCCCGTCCCCCCACCTAGGAGCTGCTGCCAGAGGCATGTGTGGTTTGCTTTAGGGAGCCGCCCAAGATGAGCGCTGTACCACTCACCCTCTCCTGCACCCCAACCCCCTGCCCCACCCAGAGCCCACAGTCAGCACACAACCCCCCCCAGAACTCACCCCCTGCCCCTTCTGCACCCCAACCTCATGCCCCAGTTCAAAGCCTGCACCCCAAGCCCCCTCCAGCACCCAAACTCCCTCACAGAGCCTGTACCCCTCCCACACCCAAACCCCCTTCCAGAGTCTGAGGTGGGTGGAGTGCGGTGTGGGGGCTGGGCACCACCAAAAATTATCCAAATCTGCCACTCCTAACAGCTGGCCCAGGCCAGCTGACTTGGGCTCGGGCTGCAGGGCTGTTTCATTGCAATGTCGGCTTTTGGGCTCAGGATGGGACCTGGGCTCTAGGACCCTGTGGGTCTGCACTGCCATGAAACAGCCCTACAGCTCAAGCTAGTGTAGATGTACCAACAGTCTCTTCATCCCAGGTTCACTCCTCTTCCCTACTTCTCCCTCACTGTCCATCAGTGTCCCCTCTCCCGTCTCCCCCAGAAAAGGAGTGGCACTAACATACTGTTTGCTGCCATCACACAGTTCTTGCTGCTGATGTATTCTGCCCTACCTCACCCTGTCTCTCTTGTCTATTTAGATTGTAAGCTCTTCAGGACAGGGGCTGGGTTTTTTTGTTCTGTGTCCATACAGCACCTAGGGCAGCAGGGTCCTGGCCCATGACTGGGGCTCCTAGATGCTACAGTAATATAGATAATAATTAATAATAAACAGTGTTTTAGAATCCCATGTGGCTTGAAAAAGAAATTGGCCTTACCTTTATCAAAACTGTCACTTCTCGGCTGCCATTCGTGTATACTGGACCCATAACCCTCCACACATCCAGGATTTTAGAAGGTGCTGCACCCAAAGGAAGAACAGTAAGTGAACTGATGATTTTTGGCATTAATATTTAAATGAACAAGATAATTCCCACAATTTGGTAAGTGACTTCAGTATTAAAATCAAGTAAAATGGCGTCAGTATTTTCAAAGCACCCCTCGGGTGTTCTGAGACATGGGCTCTGGCAGATACATTTCTATAAACTTTCTAATAATAATTAAGAACTGAGCTGCCTTTAGTTTAGCTCCTTAATACAGCAAGGAAGGAATTGATGATGCCTGGTCTCAGAGACCTGCTGGTACATAGCTCTGCTACTACACCAGAGAAACCACCCAACTGAGTAAAGTTAGTTATTATTACTATTCTTTAATATTATGAATACTTTATTAATTTCTTAATCCCTTCATAAGATGAGCCTTTGAGGAATCAGTTCTTCTTTCTTTAGTCACTAGGTGGCAGTTAGTCAGCCAAGCTGGGCTTGCCTCAGTTCAGTCAGGACCAGGCTTTCTCTGGGCTTTCTTAGCTAACGGCCCTCTGCCGTCAAGTATTCCTTCCCAGAGCAAACTCACCACAGCTGTTTCTCACTGCATTTTGGGCACTGTTTGAGCCCTATTTGTAACTGTGACCCACTGGGGTCCCCTCCCTTGTCTGGATTTTTGTGCCTTCTACCTGACTCCTTGACCCTGTCTGTATGAATTGGAAATTGTCCTCTTCTATTGGTAGAGAGTTCCCATGAGAATCCCAGAGTTTTCCTCTGAACATATTTAGTGCCTATAGCCAAACATCAGTGCATTTGATTTGACTGACTTTTAAACTGAAGTTTTGTGGGTTGGTTTTATTATTTTGGTACTTATAGATGCTTTGTGATGGGCTCCCTACCAATGGATCATTCATGGAGTTTAATGCCAGAAGAGACCATTAAAGTTGTATCACAAGCCATATTTCACCCATTTACCATTGCATTCAGATAACTTGCCCCATAACATATATTTGGCTAACTCCTATCTTTAGAAAGGCATCTAGTCTTGATCTGAAGACACCAAAAGATGGGGAATTCCCTTGGTAGTTTGTTCTACAATTAATCACCGTGACCGTTAAAAATCTGTGCCTAATTTGAATTTGTCTGACTTCAATTTCCCACCATTGGTTCTCATTTTGCCTTTCTCCACTAAATTAAAATATTTCTCGTCATTAAAGAATGTTGTCATCACAAATATTTGTATGCCTTAATCAAGTCACTTCTCATTCTTTTTGATAAGCTAAATGGTTTGAGATTATCCAGTCCTTGCATCATTTCTGTGGCTCTCTTCTGTATCCTCTCCAATTTTTTCAACATCCTGGTTAAAATGTGGACACCAGAACTGTACACAATATTCCAGTATCAGACTTACCAATGCCACATGCAGAGGTAAAATTGCCTCCTTACTCTTACTCATACTTAGAGATCCAGGGATCACATTAGCCCCTTTTGCCATGTTATCACACTAGGATCCTGTTTTCAGTTGTTTTTCTCCCCTAAATCTTTCTCAGAGTCACTGCTTGCTAGGATACAGCCCTCCCCCATTCAGTAGGTGTGGCCTACATTCGTTGTTACTAGATGTGTATTGTAACTTTGCATTTGACTACCTTAAAATATATTTTCTTTGAATGGGCATGTGATGGGGTGTCTACCCCACACAGGACTGGAAGGCATTCAGATGGCCAGGCAGGCCAAATAACTCCACAGACTGCACCCGGAGGAAGCTCAAATTAATGGTGTTAAGTTTCCCAACCTAAAGAAAATACTCACCAGCAACTAAACACGACAACTCACAAACACTAACCCAGGAACCAATCCCTGTAACAAACCCCGTTGCCTACTCTGTCCCCATACTTACTCTAGTGACACCATCATAGGACCCAACCACCCAGCCAAGCCATCAGGGGCTCATTCATCTATACATCTTCTAATGTGATATATGCCATCATGTGCCAGAAGTTCCCCTCTGTTACGTACATTGGTCAAACTGGGCAGTCTTTATGTAAAAGAATTAATGGAAACAGATCAGACGTCAGGAATGGTAACATACAAAAGCCAGTAGGAGAACACTTCAATCTCCCTGGACATTCAACAACAGATTTAAAAGTAGCCATTCTTCAACAAAAAAACTTCAAAAACAAACTTAAAAGAGAAACTGCAGAACTACAATTCATTTGCAATCTTAACACCATCAATTTGAGTTTGAATAGGGACTGGGAATGGCTGGCTCATTACAAAAGCAATTTTTCCTCTCTTGGTATTGACACCTCCTCATAAATTATTGGGAGTGAACCACATCCACCTTGACTGAATTGGCCTTGTTATAACTGGTTCTCCACTTGTAAGGTAACTTCCTCTTCTTCATGTACCAGTATACCTATGCCTGTATCTGTAATTTTCACTCCATGCATCTAAAAAAGTGGTTTTTTAATCCGTGAAAGCTTATGCCCAAAGAAATCTGTTAGTCATCAAAAAGGAGGATGCAGTTCCTGAGTGAAAGGGACCACAAGGTGAGGCAGGGTGGGCAAAGACACCATCAGAGGAGGGTGCAACTTGGTTGAGCTTTCCCCCAGGATGGCCAGGAGGAGGCGTCACTAGCAATGAGTGGACTTTGTCACAGGACCCACCTTAACAAGAAATTGAGATTGCTCTGTATTACTGCCCTGCCCTCCTCCTCCTCCTTGACTGCTCCACCAATCTTTGTGTCATCTACAAATTTTCTCACAGGGATTTTATTTTTACTTCATGAGCATTGTGATATTGTTGAATAACGTCACACCTAGTATTTGCAGAACTCCACTAGAAACATCCCCCTTCAGTAATAATTTGGTTTGTTTTTATAACATTCCAATCATGTGAATTGTCTCACCAGACTTCAGTAATGCCAATTGTGTCAGCTTTCTTCTCATCAATGAGAACGCCTAGTTCCTCTTGCTTGTTACTCAGGGCCCTAGCATTGGTCCATAAGCAGCTGAAAAATGTCTTCAATGAAATAAATGTGTGTATAAGGTAGGAGGAGGAGAGGAAAGTATTTTTCAGCATTTACATACATTCCTCTGCCTTGTGGAGGCTTTGTATTAATTTCTTTCACCTCCCCTTCACATAGGGACCATACTCAATGGGAAATGGCTTTCTCACAACCACTAGACACCTCACAAAATATCCCATCTCCCCTTTGAGAGAGAAGGTTGTGAGGCTGTAATGTTCCAGCAGCCTCAGCTTTCTCTTGAGCTCCATCTACCACCACTTTGGCCACACCAGGTATCCTATGAAGTTCTTGTTCAAAAAAACCCCAAACCCTGTGATTGCATTATTAAAACAGAATCTCAAACGCCCTAATCAACAGCGGTAGAGGCTGAGCAGCCATCACATCAGTGTCTGGGGCTCCAGTCAGGACTGTTCAAGGGAGAGTTAAGAAGTTTGCTCCTATAACAGTCCATGACAAATCACCTCTAGATGGAAGCAGAAATCAACTGGCAAGCTTTCTGGCTACTGATAATGTCGTACCCAGAATTGGCCAGCAGAGGGCACCAGCAAAACACTGCCGTGAGACCACTTCTTGCCTAGATGTGCTGTTAATTCTATTCACCCGTCAATTCGTGGGGTGTTTGCTTATGTGAGTACTTAATGCTAATCTTCTTCTGTACAGAGGGGAGGCTAGAGCCCTGAGTATGTAGTGTCCATGATTCAGTTAGGCGAGGAAAAAAAATAATTTGACTGGCCCTCTGGCCTTATAATTCTCACAGTGGTGGTACAACAAGGCATCTGCCCAACAGGCATACCTGGCACAAGAATACCTAGAGTGTTTCATCTGGAAAATACCTCAGAAATAGTCCTTAAGGCTGCTCACAGGTGGGAAGTGACTGGGGTGTCAGTGTCTGCAGGGTGGGGGGTTCACTTGTAATTCTGCTCAGAATCAAGGGGCACTTGGCACACAGAACAACTGAATAATCCAACTGTGCATAAGAATTGGATTAAATGAATTATGCTGTTGATATTCCAGGAAATAGCCCTCTGCTTTACTTTCAAAGATGAGGCCCACTGCAAATGGAAAAGTAGCATAGTGTCTTTATGACACCTGTGTGAGTTCTACCACGGTTTATATCTCCTTCCTGGAGGGAAGTACTTAGCATGGTATCCTTGAAAAAACTATATTCAGTAACGGGATGCTAATCAGGGGCCTCGTCCAAAGCCTAATGAAGTAAATGGAAAGGTTCTCTTTGACTGCAGTGGCTTAGGCTCGAGCTTTGGATGCTGCTGTTGTATTGTTCCTGCATGTGGCACTGCTGGCAGGCAGTGACCTAAGGAAAGGGGTCTCAGTGCGTTGGCCAGGGCTGATGCCAGCTGCATTATGACCAGAGGCAGAATGTGTACAGCAGTTATTTTACTAGCTCATTTTAAAACACAAGGCAGTAACTAGCACTAATACTCTGTGCTCATATCAGTGCCTTTCATGTGAAGATCATTGTATATGTTAAGGCTCAGAATGACCCTATGAGATAGACAGCTAGTAGAGTATTGTACCCAACTAGCAGCTTTGTACACTGAGGCACAGAGAGGTTTAAATGATTGCCTAAATCACTGTCAAAGCCAGGAACACAATTGTGATGTCCTGACTCCAAATCTCCTACTTTAACTATTAGATATGCTCTCTCTCCTTTGACTGATGTTGTTTGTAGTGGTGGTGTAGCTATGTTGGCCCAAGGATATTAGAAACAACGTGGATGGACCAACTTCTGTTGAAGGAGGAGGCAGGTTTTTGAGTTACAAATGACCTGAAGAGAGCTCTGTATAGCTCAAAAGCTTGTCTCTTTCACCAACAGAAGTTGGCCCAATACAAGATATTACCTCACCCACTGACTGAGCCATTTAAAAAATGGCACTAACTATTCTAATGACATTGATCCTGATTGGTTAAACATCACAAAAAGGTTAAAGCCCAAATGTTACAAAAAGTCAATCTCCTCGCAGATACACTTGTATTTGTATATTTGCCTGTGTGTTTTAATCCCAGGTGCAAACCTGGGCACCTGCATCTCTAGTTACCTAACTGCAGCTGTCAAAAGGGAGGTCGTTTCTCAGCCCTTCTTAAAAAATGTATCCTTTATGCTTTTGAGTTGGAAATTATGCATCACGTGCCATCACAAATATCTTTACAGTAGGCTTTTATTCCCCTTTTGCCTGCCAACCAGGAGAAATGGGAAGCAATGATAGCAAGAGAGATTGTCGCACAGGACATGGCTTAAGTGACTATTTTTTACATTGAGTCAGATTAGAAAATCAAATCTACGTTTCTGGTTTACATGGCAAGGGACAAATCCTGGTCTCTTTGTTGGATTAAGGTGGAAGAAGATGTAAGGATCACCACCAAAGGCAGGATTTCTCATCAGTGATTAAGAGCACTAAGAGGTGGGCCCAGTTAACATTCCCATTCCTTGCACCCTGGCCCAAAGGGACTCTGAGTCGCCGGGGTCAGGGATCAGGCATGGCTAGACTTCCAGCTGGCATGTGTTGACCAGGGAATCTGAACATAAGAAAGGTCATACTGGGTCAGACCACAGGTCCATCTAACCCAGTATCCTGTCTTCCGACAGTAGCCAATGCCACGTGCCATAGGCGCTGTGTCTGTGGGTGCTCCAAGGCTGGAGCATTCATTGAGAAAAATCGGTGGGTGCTCTGCACCCACTGGCAGCCACGCTACTCCCACAGCTCACCTTCACCTCCTCCCCTGAGTGCGCCGCTTCCCTGCTTCTCCCAGGCTTGCCACCATGAGACAGCTGTGGGAAGGAGAGGGGAGGAGTGGGAACGTGGTGTGCTCAGGGGAGGAGGCAGGGCTGGGTGGGGATTTGGGGAAGGGGTCGGATGGGGATAGAGTCAGGGCGGGGCCAGGGGTGGGAGGACGTGAGCACCCACCGGCGCCAGGAGAAGTTGGTGCCTATGCCAGGTGCCCTAGAGGGAATGAACAGAACAGGTGGTCATCAAGTGATCCATTCCCTGTCCCCCATTCCCAGCTTCTGGCAAACAGAGGCTAGGGACACCATCCCTGCCCATCCTGGCTAATAGCTACTGATGGACCTATCCTCCATGAACTTATCTAGTTCTTTTTTGAGCCCTGTTACAGTGTATACATAATCTGCTGCTCCAGTGAGGTACACCTCACAGTCCAATAGCAAGGTAACTGAAGGTCTGCACCATTCCAGTCTCTTGAACAATTGCCCCAAACAAGGGGGTGATCTCATTCCAAGTTTTTAAAAAATGAGGAAAAAGTGATGCATGACAGCAGGAGATGGAGAAATCCCCTTGTAAGCCCGGGTATGAACTCACCTGCTTCTGGGGTTGTGTAAATAAAGGGTGTACTCCATCCACTCCAGTAGCTTTCAGCAAGAATTAATCGGCATCTTACTTGAAACTCGTACTCGGTGTTCGACTCCAGGCTGTACTCTGTGTGTGGCCCACTTGTCACATTTATGTCCCATTCTTTCATCTAAAATTGACAAACAATGTCACTTTCCAAGCTGTAGTAAGAAGCCTCATGAAATTAGACATTCTTTCAACAACATGTACTGGAACCTATTAATGATGCTATAACAACCCCTGCCCAAGAGGCCTAGTCCTGAGCAGGTAGGCACCAGCCTCCCCAGAGCTCCTAGGAGTGCAGGAACTGCACCTGCCTTAACCTAGAGCTGTGTTCATGGCCAGCTCCACATGCCAATTTTATGGAATGGGGGGTAGGGTGACCAGATGTCCTGATTTTATAGGGACGGTCTTGATTTTTGGGTCTTTTTCTTATATAGGCTCCTGTTACCTCCTGCCCCCATCCCGATTTTTCACATTTGCTGTCTGGTCACCCTAGGGGGGCGTGGCCATGGCCCTGCCTCCTCCTTATCTCTTCTGGCTAGGTTTGCACCTCTGGAGTGTCAGGAGGAAGCAGTGCTCCCTCAAATGGAGGGATTGGGATTGTGTCTTGTCCCTCTGGCAGGGTGTGAGGGGTGGATAAAATTCTCCACATACACCCTGGCCCTTTTACACCGTTAATCACGGGCAGGGCACAATTGAGTCCTAAACAGCTGATGTTAAATTGACCTACAAAAGCAGTCTCATCTCTTAGGGATTTTCTACATGGGACATTATACCAGTACGTGGTTAGGTGTGAATTTAATCTGCAACAGTTATACGGGTATAACTCCCTGGCGGACACTCTTATTCTGGTATGAGTGGCTTTTCTAGCTCAGTTTGTCACTCTGGAAGTGACTTAAATTAAACTGTAACACTGGGAAATATCTTGACTAGTGTCTTAATTTTCTTTTGCTTAGAAGGGTTTATCTAAAGAATTCTGCAAGTACTGCAGTAAATTATTTTGAGTTACAAAGCAATGCAGGTCTCCATGTGGCAGTGAGTGGGTGTTACTGTATAGCTCAATTGGAGCCTCTCCCTTCCAAATCACCTGTTTTAATCCAGCCTAAGTCACAAATGCCTTAATGTAGTTAGGCTCTCAAACAGCCATGAGATTGCTATGTGTAGTGACTAGATGGTCTCAGTCCAGGTATGAGTGGACAAGTCCACCGCACAAAACCAACATCACATTGACTTTTGGTGGGAGTTTCGGTGGAAAAGCTTTGAGTAACCCTCAGAGGAAGTGTCTCCAGCTTAGGTTTGATGCACACAAATAGAATAGTGCAAAGAAGCTTGCACTGTCAGAGAATCATAGAATATCAGGGTTGGAAGGGACCTCAGAAGGTCATCTAGTTCAACCTCTTATCCTGCCATTGCCTTCAGTCTCCAGGATTAGTAGCCTTGCACGTTTCACAAGAATTTAGTTCATTTTAAAATGTGTAAAACCAAACCCACAAATACCCTTGTTGTTATGGTGCTATTATGTCCGTAGGGAGGATATGCAATTGCTTGTGAAACCTTGTTTCATAGACATTCTCCTCCCCTTATTTGAATACAGCAAATGACTGCATGAAAAATGCCAGGGAATTGGTATCAATAACCCAGCCCAGCCATCTTTCACACAGGGCACAATCCTGCTCCCACTGAAGATAGTGGGAGTTTTGCCATTGATGTCAATGGGAACAGCAGCAGGCCCATGTTATGTAGTTGAGAAAGGGTTGCCTCACATGCCAAGTTTGGTCTGCCAGTGCTTTGTATCTCTCTTCACAATAAACGTTCTTCATGGATGTTTGCTTTTTCCAGTGGAGTATGGTTCTTGGTGCTGAACTGTCTGTAGTTTCAACATTGGTGATAACAGGTGTAGCTGGTATCACTAGAAGAGAGAGACAAAAGAACGGTGAATCTGTTCTGAGCCCATGAAGAAAATGGTGCCAGTCTGTCACTGTTAGTTGCTGCTATAATGATTTTTTCATATACTGTACTTTACTACAGAGGACATCTGTTCTCTCCTGAGAAAAATGTATCTTGATTTTTCAGTTTAACCTGTTAAAAAGCCCCATCAGAGAACAATTGCTGGACAATTTCACTGTCAGCTGAAGATAACGTCCCATTAATCAGTTTTATACTTTCATTAATGCACATTGGGAATTTAAGGTTGGAACTAACAGACAGGCAGTATGAGACTTGCTGTAATTGAAACGTATTACCAAATCACAGGCTTTGTGAGTCTGTGTCAAAGTACTTTACTCAAATCCAGCACATCACAAACAACTAAGGAGAGAGCATCCTGACCAGTGAAAGAATATTGATGGAAAATACTACAGACCAACTTGTGAAAACAGTGTATCAAAATGTACATCAGCAGCTGTTTCCCTAACGTTAAACAGTACTCTGTGTACAACAATGTGTAATTATCACCAATGTTCTCAGAAATCTTCAGTACTGTACATCCATCTAGATGTAGATTTTATCAATTTGCTTAGGGGTTTTTTAGTTCATATATATTACAACCTTCTTTCGAAACCATTACTGAATTACCATATATTACCTAAATCCTCAAGGTTAACTTGCAGATGATCAGAATGTGCTGTGCCTAGGTCGTTTTTGGCTTGGACCCAAATAGAATACAATTTGCCTCCTTGTAATTTGCTCAATGAAATGTTGAGAGCTGCTTTGGAAGGAAATGCTTTCTCCTCATCTGTCTGTAAACTAAAAAGCAAAAAGCACCGGGGTAAATTCCAGGCCCCATTCAAGTCAATGGGAAGTTTGTCATTGACTTCAATGAAGCAAGGAGAGAAAGAATGAAAGCCAGTTTAAACCAGTATCATTAAAAACAAAAATCCCTGAGAATGGGGGTGGTAGGGCCACTGCATTGTTCCAACAGCTTTGTCAGTCTTGTCTCCTGCAGCAAATGCGGCCCAGCAACTCATCTAAGATGAGTGGTTTGATAATAAAGTGATCCTCCTGCACTGTGGCAGTCTCCTCATCCTCAAACAATCCACAACTAGTCATCCAGACCTAATAGAACGACTGTTGGGCTAGTGATGCCATCTCTTTCCTTTGCAATATATACAATTGCCAAGTTGATACTGATGTAGTAACGGCTTTTCCTACTACTTCATTGCACCATAACCCCATTATTTCTCATTTTGCCATCCATGTCCAGAATTCTAAACAAAAAGAAAGTTGGTGATTTCTCATTCACTGGATACTTTTGTGTGAATCGTCATATGACAGTGTGTGTTTGTTCTGAATAAAACAGAGTCTGGTGTATTCAGTTTTTGTGGATCTACTTAGAAAGGTCCAAACTGACAGGTGAGAGCTAAGCAATGAGGAAGAATTCTGCAGTAAACAGAGAGGTGAGAGTAAGCTGGTACGCCCCAGTACGGTGTACTGGCAAGAGCTGGTCGGGGTACCGGGGCACCTGGCTTCCCCAGACTGCAATTTAAAGGGCCTGGGACTCCCAGCGGCAACTGTCACCAGAGCTCCACTGCTAGAGCCCTGGGGTAGTGGGGGTGGGACCTCCGGCAGCTATGTAAAGGGTTGGGGCTCCCACTTCCTCTGCTGCCCTGGTCCTTTAAATAGCCGCTGCTTCCCCAGGGCTCCAGCAGCTATTTAAAGGCCCAGAGCAGAAGAAGTAGGGAAGTCCAGGGCCCTTTAAATAGCCCTCAGAGCCCCGCTGCCAGAGCCCTGGGGTAGCAGTGGGCTCAGGCAGCTATTTAAAGGGCCCAGGGCTCAGCCGCCACTACCGCCCGAGGCCCTTTAAACTGCTGCCGGATCCCCCAACTGTGGCTGCTACCCAGTGGGAGCGGGGAGGAAGAGAGGGGGAAACACTTACTGGTACAGGGCAGGCTGGGGCTGGCTCTGATCCCCTCAGCCCCACCCCTTCTGCTCAAGACCCCGCCTCTTCTGGGGGCTAGAGCCTGCATCAGCCCAACAACGTAGCGGTAAGTCCTTCAGTCTACTTTCACCCCTGAGTAAACACTACAATATTTTAGCATTTATCTGAATTGTTGCTTTACTATCTCAAGACACTGTGGTAGATTATAGCATCTCAGGACCTCTTCAAGGGCTGGTTAAACAACTTGATACTATCTCTAGATGTCAGGTCCTTATTAACAAATAGAAACCTATACATGCCATACATTTGAGGGTGAGACATTTACTCTATATTTCCTTCCTTCCCACCCCTCCCCTCTGTTTCTGATTTGCCTATTTTTCACTTTCCAATCCACAGGTTTTTTTGTTTAATTTGCAGGAAGTCAGTTTTCTCTCAGCTGTTAAGGTTCATGAGTATGTGTACACTATTGAAAGAGGGTGGAACTTCAGAGGTCTGGCTTCAATTCCTGGCTCTGCACCAACTTCCTGGATGACCTAAGGCAAGTTACTTAACCTCTCTGTGCCTCATCTGTAAAATGGGGATGCTTTTTCTCTTCATCTTTTATCTGTCTTGTCTGTTTAGATTATAAGGTCTTTGGGGGAGGAAATCATCTCTTGCTATGTGCATGTCTACACTATGATTGGAGTTGTGATTACAGCTTGGCTGGGATACCCATTCTTGCTTTAATCTAGCTAGCACAGCTAAAAATAGCAGTGAAGACAGTGACATGGACTCCAGAGCCGGCTGTACAAGCCTGCCGGGAACTCTGGGTACATACTAGTATTGCTGGCCTGCAGCGCTGACTGTGCCACTGTGCCTTCACTGCTCTTATTTCCTGTGCTAGCTAGATTAAAGATGCAGTGCAGATAGATGCACCAGAGCTGCAGTTGCCCCTCCAGTTGCAGTTTGTACAGTCCCTAGCACAATGGGGCCCTGATCTGGTTGGGAAGGTTACGTGTTACAGATAAGTAAAGCTGTCTAGCACATCCCAACAGATCATGTGGCCCTTTTCTCCCCCTGCACTACTCCAGTTTTACAGAGGGATAAGTCCATGGAGTTCTACGAGCATGAGAGATGTCAACATACAAGTAATCTAACACAGCGATAGCTCCAGCCCATCGAGTAGAAAGCTGGCTTTTGTTTTACATTCTCGGTTTAGGTTTGACTAGAAACATGTCCTCAACTACTAGCTAAACAGCACTGATTAGACAAGTAATTACAACACTGAGTGAAAACCTAGGCCTTAAAAGATTTAAATCCTAAACCCCACCAGTTCACCTGAAGAGATCTGTAAGGCGGAGTTCTAGAAAGTGTAAGTAGGACACTATGTCTTTCCAGTCACCAAAACTAGAGCATTTGTAGAATCGTGCTTGGTTTGTGGCTGCTGTTACTCTGACCACATACGTTTAGACCGCATAATTATACTGGCACTTCAGGTTACAAGAGCTCCCCGCTCATAACCATTGCCCCCAATTAACCTAGTTTGTTCTGCTGTTTTCTTTCCATACCATTAGCACTTTTACCACAAAGCACGCTAGCAAGTGAGAGAATCAGTGAGCGCCTCTGGCTCTTACTCCTTTCAAATGCTCAGAGCCACATTCTAAGCCATGCAGAGAGCCCTCTACTTCAATTGTTCTTGGTTTTCAACTAAACACAGCAAGAAGCTGTCCTGGCAGAACTTACCTCTTCAGGTAGAGAATGTAATTAGTATTTATGTAGGTGTACTTTCCTGCATCCCAAGCGCAAGTCAGATGGTCTGAATGTTCATAAATGACACAAGTTAAATTGGTTGGCTTGTCCGGTGGATCTATAAAGATAGATTATATGCAAATGTATGTCAGTTCAGTATTTAAAGGGTAGCTCATCCAATGACTGGACAGTTAGACATTTGAAACTTTAATGTCCTATAGAACCTAAACATAGGTGTCTATATCTTTGAACAGAAGTAACGAAGCCGTGCTACATTTTACCCATAATTGTTTGATACCAGAATCAGATGATTGTTGTTCTTCTGTGCCTTTCCAGAGTGGGTGTTAGCTGAGAATTTTAAAGTACTCCACTAGTATTAATTAATCTTCCATTGGGCTGGGATGCTGGAACTCATTGTCCCAAGGATGGATCTTGCAGACTGCAGGCATGGCACTCCTAGCACCTCTGCAATTAACTCTGCCAGAAGCACATCTAAAATGTGAACTGGACACCGAAAAGCTTCCTAGACGCCTCCCTTTGCTCAAGCTAATGTCCAACTGAATTATGAAATCCAGGGCCTTAGCTGACAGTCCAGAGATCCTTTGCTCAGTCTTAAAGCTACAGGCAACAGGGAAATGTAGTGTGTTTGCTCCTCTAATTTAGAATGTTAATGAGCCAATTTAAACATTAAAACGTTTGCAGCCATATCTGCGTAAAATGCACAGGTTTGGAAAGGAAACCATCTGATTCCCAACTCCTTCCACACACTGGCTGCCCCATCTTCCTCCTCTCAACTCCACATGCTAGTGATTGTGTAGAAAGAAGTAAACTATGGCTCATCAGTTTGCCTTGCTGTGCCTCAGTTTTCCTATACGTAAAATGGGGATAATGGTAATAACCTCCTAGTAAAGTGCTTTGAAATCTACCACTGAAAAGTGCCATATAAGAGTTAAGTAGTGTTATGGCCTAGACTGATGCACAAAGTCACTTCTGTTACTTGACTCAGGGAGTTCAACAGTTCCTTGCCATTTGGGCAAGCACATAACAGTGATGGGCGAAGGATAGTTTCAGTGTCACATCCAGATACATGTACACAGCCACGTGACGAAACATGCACGGAAGTTGCTACTAATGACGTATATCAGCTAACTCCAGTTACAACGTAACTTGCTGGCTAACTACAATATAGGTTTAATCACTAATAAGACCTCAAACTTTTTATTGTTAAATAAATAAAATAAAAAATGGAAGTTTCACTTTTCAACTGGAAAAAATACCCACACTGCTTTTGTGTGATTTGGGCGGGAGGGCATCTACAAATATTAAAAGGTCTAACACTATAAATCTGAAAATAGCCTGCAGCCCCAAAATACTAACATTGTCTAGGAAGGAATAACAGTTTATACCATCTTAAATGGGATGAAGTAGAATTAGTGGAAAAACCATCATGCATACAGCAAATTACTTACGTCCTGCAGAAAATTGTGTTCCGCATACTACCATACTTTCAGCTTTGCTGGGACACTTGGCATAACATAGGACAGTGGAATATGGTTTTCGGAAATCATAAAGCTGTAGTTGCACTGTAGTTTTGTTTATTGTTGTTAATAATTTGTCTTCTATTTGAGTTGTATTCAGTATCATGTGCAACTTTGCCATTTGACAATTTACCGTAGAGTGGCAATTTATAGAAATGTTCAAACCCATTTGAATGACTGGAGCTGGTTCTATCCACACGTATCCAGAGCAGCTAATGTTTATGACACCTGCGAAAGCATAAATTGATTCAAATGAGGCTCCGGTTGCTTATTTAAGTAGAAGAAGCTAATGTTTCAGTTATGCAGCATATTTGGCTGCACTTCTTTTTTGACTAGTCCAATGATTCCAGCGGATGCTGCTTAATACCAGACCTTTATGAACGAGGTCAGACCTAAATCCAACAATTGTCCCTGGTTTCTGCAGTGCTTTGGAATAGCATCCTGGAACCTCTATACCCACT
The DNA here is from genome assembly GCA_007922305.1 of Dermatemys mawii. Classification (NCBI taxonomy): domain Eukaryota; kingdom Metazoa; phylum Chordata; order Testudines; family Dermatemydidae; genus Dermatemys; species Dermatemys mawii. The sequence goes on from ML677352.1 coordinate 31,963,936, forward strand.
TCAGGTATAGTTTAAACAATGAAGACGTCTATTGATTTTAGTTATGAACCTCCCTTGTACTGCACCTTGAGATCTTCTGATGAAAAGCATTATATAGGAGCTAGGTCAGGGGTGGGCAAACTATGGACCATGGGCCACATCCGGCCCACAGGACCATCCTGCCTGGCCCTTGAGCTACCCCCACCTTTCCCCCCCTCTCCCAGAGCCTGAGCGTGCCACGCTGCCAGTGCTCTGGCTCGCTGCTCCTGGGCAGTGCTGTGGCTGGCTCCGGTGGGGCCTGAGCTCCTGCCGCTCTGAGCGGCGTGATAAGGGGGTGGGGATGTGAGCTCTGGCGTGCCGCGCAAACTCCAGACATGCTGCTCTGAGCAGCATGGTAAGGGGGCCAGAGCTGGGGGGTTGCATAAGGGGCAGGGAGTTCCAGGGGAAGTCAGGGGACAGGGAGCAGGTGGGCTCTTGGGGGGGGGGCAGTTAGGGTGGGGGCAGTCAGGGGTCAAGAAGCAGGGAAGGGGGCTTAGATAGGGGTGGGGTCCTGGAGGGGTGATTAAGGGCAGCGGGTCTCTGGAGGGGGGTGGTCATGGGACAGGGACAAGGAGCAGGGGGGCTTAGATAGAGGGTGGGGTCCCAGGGGTGGTGGTTGGGGGTGGGAGGGTCTTGGGAGGGCGTGGTCAGGGGACAAGGAGCGGGGGGGTTGGATGGGTTGGGGGTTCTGAGGGGAGCAGTCGGGGGGGGCAGGAAGTGAGTGGGGGCAGGAAGTGGGATAGGGGCAGAGCCAGGCTGTTTGGGGAGGCACAGCCTTCCCTACCTGGCCTTCCAGACAGTTTCGCAACCCTAATATGGCCCTCAGGTCAAAAAGTTCGTCCAGCCCTGCGCAAAGCTATTGATAGCTAATGAAAGTTTAGAGTTTAGATCACAATGTCATGCTAAGGGGAAGATTTCTACAGCAAATCGGTGACCATGAAATCGTGGAGTAAGAAGTCCTGACTTCCAGACCCTCTGAAACAAAGACACTGAATGGAGTAAGGGCAGTCAGCTCTCCACTCTGAGATCTCCCCCTTTGAAAGTAATGGGACTTCTTTGGAAACAAAGCGCTAGTGAGCATTAGAAAGGATGTCAGAATATGACTCGATGACTAGTGTTGATCAATGACCATAAACTTAACTGACAGAACCAGTTAGCGTGGGTAGTCAGTGCTGCCACTAGGCTTCCATATGAGGCAGCATGTAGCTGACGCGGTAACAGACTGGGAAGCAGATTTTGACTCTGAGTCCATCTTCCTCCCAGCTCACCCTGCTCTGACAAAGGGGGTGAGGAAAGGTATGTACATGTGGTCTATGATACATCCTGTCGCTCTCTTACTGGTTCACTGTGGGCATGAAGCCAAGGTTCCATCTGCGTGGGAGTGGGGGAAACATAGTGACTCGATACACGCTGTTCTCCCTTCTGCACAGCTCTCGCTGGTACAGCTCACAGTGCAGAGATTAAGGGGGTGCCTCATCCCCAACACCCCCACATTCTCCTTTGAGGGTGTGTAGAATGTGGCCTCATGAAATGTCAGTAGTATGCAGTAATCACTCAGATCGGAATCACCTGACTTCACAAATTTCAGATTGTGCTTTAATAATGACTACAGGGAGATAACCTTTTAGAAACAGAGCTGAACTAAAGCAAACGTAAATGGATTAAGGCAGCTCCACAGTAGAAGCACAGGGGCCCCTTATGATCAGATTACAGCTCTGCACCAGAGGTGACAAATCTAGCTTTCTGAGCCATATCAGATGTGATCTGTTCTTCCTGGAAAGGTGTGGCTGCACTGAAACCTCTGACTTCAAAGATGTGCAATGAAATGAGGCATATCTATATGTCCATAGGCATCAAATCACTAATAGAAGGTCCCAAAGTAGTTTATATGTTCACCTCATTTCAATTACATTCACTCTGTGCTTGGTGGTTTATCAGCTCTGTGTTCCATTCTGTTAGCTGAAATGTATTGATTTCTCTAAGATACCAAACTATACTAACAATTGTTCCTGAATTCAGTGCTGAGAAGTGGTGAGATGGAAGAGGGACTATACCTCTGTAAATCCAGCTGAAGAGTACATGGAGCATCACTGCCACTTTAAATCTAACCATGGCCTGATTGATTTGTGGCTGATGTCAGTGGAAAAGCATGGCCTCTGAAAAAAAGAAATAAATATTAGACCTTCCTCACAATAAACAATGCAATGTTGAGACCAGGTTCTAAAACAAAACAAAACAAAACCAATAACATGAGAGGCCAGTATCAGAACCTCAAACACACACGTCATTGGTCCTGCTAGTTCCTGGATCTGTACACACCACTACAGCTCTGGTCCTACCTCACTTCCAGAAAGGCCTAAGGCTATTTTCCAGATCAGCAGCAGCAAAACATGGAAATGTTGGCCACAGTCGGATGAATCCTTAGATGCTGCTAAAAACAGTGGACAAAACTCATGACTGGTGCAATTCCATTGAAGTTAAGAGAGGTGTGAATTCGGTGAGGCGTTGTTTAGAGCTGGGCAGAGGAGGCAATATTCAGAGATCTGAGTTCCAGGGCTAGGATTTGCTAGAGAGGAAAGTATACAGAAGCTATCCTGTGAAAAATTAGGTCTTTAAGGGTGAGTACCTAAAGTAGATATGGCCTGATTTTCAGAAATGATGACCACCCACGGCTCCTGTTTTTATCTGGCTTCTTTCTGTCAGTTAGAGAAAAGGAAAATGACTTGCTGTAAGGTGGAGCACTTGGCTAATTTCCTTACTGGTTATGACTTTTTCTCATTTTTCTATTTCTTTTCTTTCTTCTGCTTTGTTTTGAAGATCGACTTTGACTTCTTCAGAAAGATGTCACATCTACCGCAAATTCACTTGAGTACTTTCTAGTGAGTACTTTCCTGTGACACTTTCTGGCACGTTCGGATGGTGAAGGGGATTTTTATCCCCAGTAATCTTCAGCCACCCACATTCCTTTGGTGGGGAGTCAGAGTGATTTTTATCCCTCCTACTCCTGACCTATTGTGCAGGTGCCATCAGACTCCAGAAGATTTAGATTAAGCCTCTGAAGTGCCTAGTAATTTTGGGTGTCTCTTGGAGCCCAACTTGAAACACTTTTAAAGTGGCCAAAGGGTGGGTACTCAACACTTTCCCCAGATCAGGCCCCTTCAAGATAGTCTCAAAGCTGAGCACCCAAATTCACTAGACACTTCTGAAAATCTTGACCTTCAGCCTCACTGCAACCTGATTGCTCTAGATCAGTTTTCCCCAGACAGTGAGGGTGCCTTCCTAGGGGGTGCAGAGGAACTTTCAGGCGGGGGGGGGAGAGGAGTTGTGGTGGGAACTGGGTCAGCTCCTATAGGGAGTAGGAAGGGATGGCCCCCAGCCCCGACCTGCCCCCAGTCTCCTCTCCAGTGCTCCAGTCCTACCCGCAGCTCCCACTTCCAGCTCTGGCCCTGCTCCCGGCTGTGGTCCTGCTCCTGGCCATGGCCCCAGCCACGGGCCCAGCCCTGGCCTCGGCTCCCAGTCCTCAAGCCGGCTCCCAGGGGGTGCGGACAGATTACATAATGGAAAAGGGGCGCATGACATAAAAAATATGGGGACCACTGCTCTAGATGCATCTCTTCCAGCATTTACAGGGACTTGGACATCACTTCCTTGTAGGCCACTGGTGTTCACCACTTTAAGAGCACAAATCTGAACTTGGTTAGAAACAAAGGGAAGGGGTGCAACAATGTGCTGCATCCCTCTCTGCCCTAAGGGCAACAGAGCTTATACCACGTGCTGCTATCTGGCCTGGCAGAAATGGGAGTGGATCTGGCTCTGAGCTGGGTGTGTTATTCCAGGGTTATTCAGTAAACTCAGCACCATCCGGGTGATGTGAAATTTCAGAATGGCAGAAATCTAGGCTCCATCCCCATTAAGCCCTTCTCTCTCTATCCACAGCTACTCCTCGCCCAGTGCAGTTTCCCATCTCCTCTCTTTGGCGTTTAACAGGAAGGCTGATCAGTGGCCTGCAGCCCTCCTCTCACATTCATTCCAGGTCTTCAAGGACAAGGATTCTGCCCCTTTACTGTGTCTCTAAAGTGTATGAGTAGAGGCCTCCTTAGCCTCACTTTTCAGGGGGTTCTCTATTAAGACAGCTGTTCCCCAATCCTGGGAAGATCTTTTAAGGACAGGGGGTGTTTAGAAGCCACTCTTCCCTTTATCAGGCAGCACTGTGGCAGGAAGCTTCTGCATTCATGGCGCCTGGCTGTAGAGTGGCTTTGGGAGTCATCAGCAGCAGGAGTAGTTTGCTTCCTATCCCTTTTGGATGATGGAAATTGGTGGCTGCCAGCTCCCTGGAAGATTTTTTGTAGGATGGCAAGAAACAGAGCTACCAAAATACCCTCCTCCCTTCCACCCCCGACTCCAAGCACAGAAGACTGGGCTAACTGCTATAACTTTGAAGGCTCCCAGCATGTTGCGAAGGGGACAGTCCCCAAAGTTAAGACAAGAAGAAAGGGGGAATGGAGCTCTTCCCTGAATGATTTCAGATATATGGGGAATCCAGCAGCCTGTCAGGCGGAGGTCGGTGTGTGCTGGGAATGGATTGGAGGGTGAGGGCAGACATATCCCCAAAGTTTAGCCCAAGCTCAAACCTTATGGCAGTCCTGGGCTGAATTTGGGGTTATTGTAATTGTTTTTACACAGCCCTAGTTTTCACATGTGTGCTTACGTAACCCCCACACTGCTTCGGTGCGGTGTTCTGTCCCATCCAGTGGTACTGAGAGCACAAGGAGAGAGAGAGAGAAAATGAATCTGCTCTACAGCTTTAGCTAATAGGCAGTTGACTTCTAGCTCATACGGTAGCGGCTCGTGCACTATGCTCTGGAAGTCCCAGGGTTTGATCCCACCGATGACCGGGATCTGTTGATGTTCCATTTTCTTGAAGCACATTTAATCTTAAACCCACAGATGAATCTGGGTTAACGTTCATGCATTTATTTAACTGCCGCGTGCATTGTTGTGTCTGCCTAAATCAGCACAAGCTTGCAAGTCATTTCTTGTCTAGACACACTAGTATCTCTTCTATAGTTCTGGTGGGGAATCATTCAAATGCACTGAGAGGAACCAGTCCATAACTGTGTACCACTATGGACTACTATTTAAAAACTAACTATTTTTAAAAAAATTAAACGTTAGCAAAATTACAATAACTCTAAAACAAACTACAGGTAATGGGTAAAGGGAGAGGATTAAAGGATCAACAAGACCAATGGATGGAGCATGGTTCTGAGACGGCACCACTTACTGGCAATAGGAAAAGGACCCTAAGGAGCTTTAGCCTTGCATCAAACATCTGGAAGCATACAATGGAATAAAAATGGCCTCAAACATTCCAGCTAGTAGCAAGCTCATGGAATCAAAGTGATCCTCCCATAAGAGCAGATCTGCAGAGGAAATATACTTGGAAAGCTCCAGTTACAGAGAAACAATCTTCCTTATTAGAAGCAATGTTAGAGACTTAAATGGGATTATTCACATGCATAAGATTATGCAAGGGGTAGTTGATTATTTTTTGTCAAGGTCCAGATTCTTGACCAAGATATAGTCAAGGTCTAGACTCCAAACAAACATTTTCCACACCCAATAATAAGTAATTAAAAAGATTTTTGCAGTCCGTTCAATAGCATCTGGTGGTCCAGATTTGTCCTATGATCCACCTATTGACTACTCCATACGATGGGAGCTTTAATTGTTTTCCTAGGTCTCTTCCATCTCTAATGCTGTTAGATTGGTTTTACTTTCCCCTAACTTGAGCAGGATTAATCATTCTGGTATTTTTCTCTAGGGCGTCATCCAGTTTAGTTTTAAAAGTCCCAAGCAATGGGTTTTCTACTTTTCTCCTTGGGAGACTCGCTTATCACTGTCAAGAAGTCTTCTATAAAATCCAGTCTCAATTTTCCCTTGCTGAACTTGATCCCTTTACACCTAGTTTTAATCCCTCCATGCCACCCTGTCCCTGGCTATTTTCTCTTTTATGAACTCACAGCCCTCCAAAGAATGCCAGAAATCCACATGATATTTCTCAGTGCTGGACCTTTACATTGAGACCTAAGTTAGATGTAACATGGGTAAAATCAGAGAATTCACAATTGATGATGCCTCTGAAGGGGCTAGACTATGAAATATCCGGAGCCACTGTGCTCTCTAAGCTGTGCGCATGTGCGCATGCACACAGATCCTAAACCCCATCCACATGGCAAAACACTGCGTGCACAAAAATTTGCACAGAAGCACAAAAATTTGCACAGATGAAATTTTTTGCTCACACGGCCTGTCAAAAATTTGCACAGAAGCCATTTTTTGCGCACACAGCCTGTCAAAAATTAGAGGGAACATTGTCCAGAGCTTGTAAAATTTGGCACAGCCATGCTTATTTTCGATGGGTATACAAGAATGATCGATGTGCAGGGCTGAAACCTCTTCCTGGGATACCACATCCATTTTGGAGGCTATCTGCACATACACATTAGCTACCCAAGCACAACTTTGAGGCACATGAAAATGTGCTGGTGCAGCTGGCTTGCTGCGGGGAGTCAGCCGTGTTTCTGTTTTGCGAGGCTATGCATTTGTGGATCTCAGTTCAACACTGAGCTCTAGCAGATACAGAATTGACACTAGCTGAAGGGCAATGATAGCTCCACCCTTCTGTTTAAACTGGTACTTGAGGCTATAGAGAAATGATCAAAAGTAGATACTGCCAAATAATTTTTTTAAATAATCCCAATGATTTGAATTAAAAAAATATTTCCATTGGAAATGGTAATTCTTCAACTGCTGTACATAGTGATCTAGAATACATTTCAAAAGGCTTTAGATTTATATTACATACAGTATCTAGAATGCCTAATGCATAACAAGTATCCTGGTATTTCTCCTTGTATTGCCTTTGTCACAGTGTTCTAAGATTTTCCTCTGTACTGGAGATGGCAAAGATACTTGGTAATCCCCTTCATCAATTTACATACTCTCTCTCCTTATCTGATCTGGTAAAAGAATTTTAACACCCTACCAACATCCTGCTATTTTCCTGCAAGTTAAAACAAATAAATAAAAAACACACATGCTTTTAAAAGTTATTCTTTAAGAAGGACTTTCTAGCCTCCAGTTGTAGTATTTAGATCAGGATTTCAAACACCATCTAATTTGAGAATTAGTCAAATTTACGGTTTTATTCCAATTCATAGGGGCCACTTGCAAACTTTGGAATCAGATACAAGCTTGGAATTTGAAAATCCAGATAATTTAGAAGTATCTGGTGCTGGAGTTTCGATCCCATCTCGACTAAAAACTCTTGACTACTAAAAGCCTCTTAGGCCCAGAGTTGTAAAAGTATTAGGCGTTGTGGTGCTCAGCATTGAAATATGTAACTGACTTAGACACCTAAGTCTCATTTTCAAAAGTGATTTAGGTACTTAAGACCCTAAATCCCATTGACTGTCAACTGGATTTTGGCTCCTAAGTATCCAAATCCCTTTTGAAAATGAGACTTAGGTTCCTAAATCAGTTAGTTGCTGCACTGCTGAGTGCTCCGGTGCCAAAATACCTTAGTACACTACCACTGCATTGTGACTTACAGCAGGGGTTCTCAACCTTTTTCTTTCTGATGCCCCCACAACATACTATTAAAATTCCATGGTCCATCTATGCCACAATAACTGTTTTCTGAATAGAAAAGCCAGGATTAGCATTAGGGGGTAGCAAGCAGGGCAATTGCCTGGGGCCCCACACCACAGGGGCCCCAGAGAAGCTAAGTAGCTCAGGCTTCTGCTTCAGCCTTGGATGGTGGGGCTCAGGGCCCCAGGCTTCAGCCCTGCATGGCAGCACTTAGGCTTTCTTCCCTGGGCCTGAATGAGTTTAACACTTAGCAGACTCCCTGAAACCTACTTGTGGCCCCCCAGAGGCCCTGGACCTCTGGTTGAGAACCACTGATTTACAGCAAATAATCTGGACAAAGTAGTCGTACCGTCTCTGCAAACACATGCTGTGCAGTATGTTTACAGAAAGCATGAAGAAGAAAGCAGTAAAATACCTATGCCTGCTGCTAACAGCTTCAGATATACACAAAAAATCTTATCAAAGTTTTGAGGAGTTTGGTTATTTTTTACCTTGCCATCTATCAAGACATTGTTCCACTTCTGTAGTCTGCTCCTTGATTTCTCTATTCACTGCTGCCTCACAGCATTTTTAAGAGGCTGGGACTAATTCAGAGTTCACTGCTATAACAGAAACTATCAGCAAAACCCTGACCTACATAACTGATCACTCAAGAATAGCTTATTGTTTCCAGTTTGACAAGTATCTTTGATTCTGAGTCATTCTGTGGGAAAACCCAGCACCCCTTAAAGAAACAGCCTCATTTTTATTCTCCTGGCTTTTTGGAAAAGTTTATTTTTAAATTATTATTATTCAATTTTTTAAAAAACCAAAGAACCTTTCTCAATTTCCTACCGTTTGTCAGTTATATATAAAATAAATCTGATATATTTCATATTTACTGTTTGATAGCAGTGAGTTAGGCTTAATTCAGCTGTTAAGAAAAATGTCTTTCTGATAATACAAACATCAGCCTATGACAAAAATCTCGCCCCCCTCCAAAATGCTCCAGCGTTCTGTTGCATCAAATTTAATCACATTCTATCTCTGCCCCTCTTTCCAGGCAATTTATGTGTGAAATGAACATAAATGTTCCTAATATTTACCTTACAGCATTCCACCAGTCACATCCCTCCATCCCAAACTGTTGCTCTTCTCACTTATCTCCTAAATTGAATTTATTACAGAATTTTCCCCCTCATTGAATGTTTTAAGAAGCAGATTCTGGGGCTGTCTAATATTCTATCCCAAAGCTGTGATTGAGAGGAGATTCTGACTACAACTTTAAAATATGGGCACCAGGCAAAGAAGAATTGTATGGTGAGAAGATCCCCTTTGAATGAAGAGGGCAGTAAGGGATGTCCCTGGAAGGTGGGACTTTCTCCAGAAAGTTACCCACCTGGAGGAAAAAGTGTCTTCTGCCGAGGGCTGATTTATAGGTGGTGTTCTCTAGAAGAAATGAAGAAGTCGCTTAGGCGAGAGCTCTTGCCTCCTGTAGCCCTAGTATGTGCTTTCCAGTAGATGCCCTATCTCCTAAAGTAGGGGAAGAAGAAATCAGGAGAAAACATAAAGTCTCTAAAGCAATGACAGACATTGTAATCTGAGACATTGCTGCTTGTATATAGCATGAAGACTAAAACACCATTTGAAGGCTAATGTGAGTGTTTAGAGCGTCCCATTAATGTCGATTGGTTCTCTGCAGATTTTCTTCAAAACTTTAGTTAGTCTGGATAAATACAGCCCTGCTCCAGAAGAACCTTTATGGATTCTAGGAGGCATGGACCTATACAAAGCAGTTCCCTAAAAACCCTGTTGTGGGGATGCTCCTTTTAGGAGAAAGGCTGCTGGCTAGGACTCCACTAAATCACAAGTGAGGGCTGAGAAGGCCATCTGGCCCCAGTGCAGGAGAGTTGAGGCAGGAGTAGTTGGCAACAAAAGCTGAAGGGAGGAATCTAGGTCTGTGAGGTGGGCTTTTTACTGGAGCTTTGGGTTCCACATCAACTGGGTCTCCAGACTACGGTTGGTTGCTGCCAGCATCTGAGAACAAGTGATACCTGCGCTGAACTCCCTAGGTTTGCAGGGAGAGAGGACCTAGATTTGCCAGGAGCCTGAGGATTGGGGTGAGATGTCTGAGGATGACATGTTAGACTCTTAGGTGCCACGAGTACTCCTCGTTCTATTAGCATCATATTTTTTCAATCAGTGACAGATTTTTCTCCATTATAAAAACACTTCTAAAGAGGAGCTTCTTTTCTCATGACAAGTTTAAGAGTTAACCTCAGGAGCAGTGTTAACCTCATTAGAGCACTGTAACCACAGGAAACATTGACCACATTCAGCCAGAGTGGTATCATTTTATATTTGCAACAGTTTAAACAGAAATAAAACATACAGAAAAGAGTCTTATGGAGCGCCACGCACACCAGCACCTCTGTCTGCCTTTAAACCGACCAAGGCTTTTCATGAAAGGGAGGGTCAGAAAGCAAAAGTGGCCAGTCTTAGGGCCTGATCCTCATCTAATGTAACTTTCCATTGACTTCAGTGGAGTCAGGCCACTTTACACCAGCTGGGGATCTGGCTATTAGTCTTTCAAAAAGAAATATTTTACTTTAATGTTCATGAATTATGTTTAGGGGACCCCAGTCTGACCAGCTCCTTATCTCTTCCTTTGTTTCTGGCCAAACTCACTACCTGCCCACACGGCCTCCTACATCATCAAGAGAGGGTAAAGCTATTTCCTCACCAATAACTCTCTCTTTAAAGATAATTAAAGCAGCAGAACTACTTTTTAACACATGGGGCATAATCCAGTCATTCTTATTTCTGTTGCCTATGTTAGGGCCTGAAGCGGAGTCAGTCTCCTGGCAACCCTATAAGCACAGCTGGCCTGCAGCAGGCTACTTGAGTGACTGCACGACCTACCTGATCAGGAAAGGCTGCTGGCTGGCTTTAAGCCCAGCAATCGCTGGCTGGTTGGGCAATGTGTATCATGCCTGTCCCTGCTCCTGCTGACTCCAGTTCCCTATTGGCGCCTGTCTCTCCAGTACTGATCCTCGACTCTGCATCTGACCTATGACTGCAGTTACCCTTTGGTTCTGGCATTTGCCTTCTGTCCCTCCAGCATTGGCTCTGGGTTTGTTCCCGAACTCTGCCCATCCTGGACCCAGCTGCAATTGGTAGTCTGAACTCTCACTTTAACCACTATATCAGCAGCCCATGGCCTGGTCTCTAGCAGCGCAGCGCAGCGCCTGACTACACAAGTAGTCCCACTGAAATCAATTTGACTACTGCAGAGTAAGGTACTACCAGCATGAGTAAGGGAGGAAAATAGGTCCTACAATAAACACTAATAATCAAAACAGTATTCTTCATGAATCAGTTGTAAAAAAGTGATTTAATCACACCACGAAGAATCCTGCCCTTAGAAACTTGTATACAACTCCCATTTGATTTCAACGATGCAGTAGTTGCCTGCTGACAGCCAAGGATAAAATCTGTCCTATAGTTATGAGTCTATTTAAACTTTATACAGAAGTGCAGGCTTCTGCCTGAAATGTAAGAGCAAGCATGTGGCTTCCATCTCTGCTTAAACAGAGAACACATTGTTTTTGCGATCGCTTAATTATGCATTTGAAAAAAGGTCATTTTTGCCTAGGTTACTCCTTGGGGACTTGGACAGTGTGAACTGTCTACCAACTTTTTCCTCTTTTCTTTTAATGTAATACAGGAACAGCAGCCCAAGCTGCAAAATTCACAGCTATATAAGCCCCCTAAATCTGGATGCTTGGATCCAGTATTTTGGTTCTGATCCTTCTTCAGGAGTCAGTATATTTCTCATGTTGATAGCTCCTACTTCAAACAAGCAACTGTCAGCTTGGGCTTAGGAAACATATTTCACCCTTCTTCCTTATTTCATTTCCTGGCTCGGTGGCAGCAACTGTTCTGCATGTCTCACTTGCTGGACCCATGCATAGTATTTTACTGCATCTCACTAAGAATCCACGCTTTGATCCTGCCCCATTGAAGGGCTATTGGCTTCACTGGCAGCTGTGTCAGGTCCCTAGATAAGCCAAATAATTGTATTTTAAAAATGACTACAAATATTTAGTTTAGCGAAACAAGGAATCGTAGGCCTAATTGGTTTTCTTACTGCCAATTCAGGGGTGAGGTTCCCACAGCTTAGTCACAGTGGTTCTTTTACATATTTAGGGGACACTATGATCAAGACTAAGCAAAATAATTGCAGTCATTCTCCATACCTGTTTTATTATTAAAGAAAGAAAACCTGAAACAGGCCACACACCTGATAAACTGGTGGCTTCCATTACAATCTCTTCTGTATGTCTCTCAGTGGGGTGTCTTTAACAGAGACTACACCCTTGAGTGGGCACTGCTTTTTTGCGGGGTGGGGAAATCTTTTCTGTGGGAAAATTAAGATCAAAGTATATTGCTTCCCAAAATTATTGTGAATCTATTCCTTATAGAACGTTTATAGATGGCAAAAAGAATTTTGTTTCAGGGCAGGTGGACCTGCTGGTTATTAGTAACTAACCAGCCAGTTTATAGCTGGTAAAGTAAGCAATCTTAACTATCAGAGGGGTAGCCGTGTTAGTCTGGAATTGCAGAAGTAACAAAGAGTCCTGTGGCACCTTAAAGACTAACTACAGTATTAGAGCATAAGCTTTCGTGGGCTAATACCCACTTCGTCGGATGCATCTGACGAAGTG